>JAODKK010000105.1:9984406-9996982 GCA_026774405.1 Petrocephalus microphthalmus | reverse complement strand
CCCAGGCCCCCATACTGCTGCCCAGGCCCCCATACTGCTGCCCAGGCCCCCATACTGCTACCCAGGTCCCCATACTGCTGCCCAGGTCCCCATACTGCTGCCCAGGTCCCCATACTGCTGCCCAGGTCCCCATAATGCTGCTCAGGCTCCCATACTGCTACCCAGCCCCCCATACTGCTGCCCAGGTCCCCATAATGCTGCCCAGGCCCCCATACTGCTACCCAGGTCCCCATACTGCCCAGGTCTGGAGGGGAGTCTGACTGTCTTCTTTCCATTAATCCCCCCCCCCCCACAGGTCATGTGACCACAGTCGACAGAGAGAGATTACTCACCGGGAACATGTTTCGTCACTCCATCCATCCGCCCCAGCACTCTTCACCTCTGGCCGTTCCAGAAGAGCTCACATCCATCGCGGACTACCTTTCTGCCCCTATCCCGCATGGGCGTGCCTGCCCAGAGAGGGGGGGGGGCTTCACCACAGGGAGATGTGTGTCGTTGTTTCTTTCCTAATGACTCCTTCAGTTCTCGCCAGGAATATGGACAGACTGCAAGTGTCGCCCATCTAACACCATGTAAATATAGAAGACAGGAAGGACGTTAGAAGAATTTCCCTTTTCCAAAGTGTTGCCCCAGGCTCCTATGCGCTGCCCCCGAGCCCCCTACCGCTGCCCACTTTCACTGCCCTTCATTCTGGGATACCTTTACATGAGGGAAAGTTTGTGAAGGTTGAAAGTGCCGTGTGAGAGGTTCCCTCGCTCACAGGGGGACAGAGCCTCCCGGCCAGCGTGGCTGCCGCCTCTGAAGGCCTGCTCTTGGCTGCCCTCTCTGAAGGCCTGCTCTTGGCTGCCACCTCTGAAGGCCTTCCCACCGCCTCTGAAGGCCTGCCCTTCACGGACGCAGTGGCTGGCGAAGGCCACAGAGGCGCTTTGAAGGCCTGCTCTTCACGGACACAGTGGCTGGCGAGGGCCACCGGGGCGCTTTGAAGGCCTGCTCTTCACAGACGCAGTGGCTGGCAAGGGCCACAGGGGCGCTTTGAAGGCCTGCTCTTCACGGACGCAGTGGCTGGCGAGGGCCACAGGGGCGCTTTGAAGGCCTGCTTTTCATGGACGCAGTGGCTGGCGATTGGCCACAGGGGCGCTTCCCCAATCTCCAGGCAGCCAGAAGGATGCTGAGCAGAGACCTGCCACCATCCAGACTCGTTGTCAGCGGAGGCAGGCCGCAGAGACGGAGACGGAGACGCAGGCAGACAGCAGCAGGCAGCATCTCGGCACATGGACCTTCTCCCCTCAGCTCTGTCTGCCCTGCCTTTCTGGGGCCACTCTGGCTTCCTCTTCCCCTCCCAGTTTCACCCACTTTCTGATGCTCACCTGTTTCATTTTCATTTGGGTTTTTTTTTGCCTCCTGGCTTTAGAAACGTTGACAACTCATAGAGAAAAGAGGAGAAAAAAAATGTGTGTGTGCGTGTGTATGTGTGTGTGTGTGTGCGTGTGTGTGCGTGTGTGTGTGTGTGCGTGTGTGTGCGTGTGTGTGTGTGCGTGTGTGTGCATGCATGTAATCCCCCCTCAGCCACTGTGAGCTGCACCATGTCCTTGTAGTGATATGTTTTTATGAGCAGAGCTGTCTAGCTGCCCCCGTTCCTGCTTCCTGTCTGTCCTTACGTCCTGTGGGTGACTGTCTAGCTCAGATTATCCACCTAGAGGGGTCATCTTGTTCGCCTTCTTTATATGGATATATTTATTTTGAGAACATGTGGCTTAGAAATGTGAAATACTAAATATTTCCATAGGTTTGTCATAATATTTATATTCAAAAGGGTTTTCGTTTTAGATAGATGTATTTTGATATGACAGGTATGAGTACTCTTTGAACTTTATGACATTCTGCCATGTGCGTGTTTTCTTAACATTTAACCAGTAAGTGCAGGATTTCATATTAAGTGGATGTCTGAAGCTATTTAGTTCAATTCTACTGGCTCCACCAGTCATTTTGATATTAGTTATTTACATGGGCAGTGCCATTTCTGAGCTTTAATTAATGTCTCAGAGAGCTGGCTGCATCACTGGACTGCTTACCGTCCTGGACTGCAGAAAGACTATTGCATTGTGAATTTACTCCCCCACGTAGGAGTGCTGATCGTGCCCCGTTCTCTACATTTCAGAATCTCCAGCAACAGAGTGAAATTGTGAGTCCTGCTATTCATGTGGGGAATTATTCACCCGAAATACATAAATACATATCGAGCATGTGTATTCTCCAAATGCATGAATAAGGTCGGTGAAATATCCTGGTCTCACGGGGGCTGATGTAATTCGCTACCCTCTGAGCCTCTGTAAAAGGGCAACTGACTTCAAGAAAGATGAAAGTGTTAAAACTCTACCCGCAGTGTTCTCTGAAAGTTTATAACATCTTCTTGAGAGAGAGAGTGTGTGTGTGTGTGTGCGTGTGTGTGTGTGTGTGCACGCGCGTGTGTCGCAGCTGTGCATCCAGCTGTCGCAGGGGTCTTAGAATGAACCAGGCTGCATGTCTGCCCCTCTTCTCACGAGGATTACGACATGCCAGGAATTCATATTTGAAAGCCCCCCAGGTCTAACAGTTTTATCTGTCTAGCTCGCCTTTTTTCATTATCTTTCTAAAATGATGTCGTTCCCTCATACTTTGTCTTAAGATACTGGTTATCATTAGATTTCCATTGTAAATACGTACAGCGCTATGAGTTAATAGGCAATGCGCACCATTCAGGGGCCTCACACGATCCAGCCCAAGGCTGGGATTTCGGAGGCCGGAAAAACGCTCACGATTATACGCATTATGTCATCAGGGTGCTCAACTCACGCATACAAATGCTTTCATTTGTGCGGTTACGTTTATAACATCTGAGTAAAGGCTTATGACAGATACTTCATTGACATCATGCACTGTTGATTAAAAAAAAATCACTATTGATACACTATAGCTAAATGAATTGAACGCTGTATATGAACATCGCTCCGTTATTTACGGCGAGGTTTTATCGCAAAGCCACAGCATTATTCCAGCTGTGGCAGGAGGCTAATCCCGTTCACACAGGTCAAAAATTCCCAAATCCCGTCACCCCGAAACTGACCACCACGACTGTGTTCTCGCTTTCTTCTCCGTATGGAGGACAATGTACTCACATTTCTCAACCACGTGTCCTTTCGTGTGTCGCTTTACGCGTTATTCTCTATTTCAGCAAAACTCCCATGGCAACGCCAAGCTTACGGTAGCAAGGACACGTGTGGAAGAATCCTGGTTTCTGTACAGAAAGACGCGTGAAGTAATCTGACCAAGAACTTACCCCTGTAAACGAGGAGGTGTGTGCTTTTGTATGTTGCTTGCCTATCAGTCATGGTGGTTTCCTCCCGTCCTGTTCCCCACGCAGCTGGGAAGGACCACTGTGGTTTTTGAAGGCAAACTCAAGCTGGTGGAGTAATAAAGGTATAACTTTAATAAAAGATACATTTACTACAATGCCGATCCCTGATGTGACCCTTTTTGTGGCTCGGGAAGAGATGCAAGGGGATGCCCATGCCTGGCTCCAGTGGACCGAGAGACAATATAGCATCACATGACGCGAGCAGGCTGACTCAGCTCCCGAAGGTCACATCTGCTTCCACGTCGGTTCTCACACACTGTAGTCAGGAGCTAACAGAGGACTGCCCGGCAGACCAAACCCAGTACTATCTGTACCCTGGGATTTGTGTTTCTGCTAATGTTCGTCCTTAAAAAACCATTTATTGAGTCATTGAACATAGTGCCTCGCTAATGAGATGCAAGTGTTTCTTCTGTTTTTTTTGTAGCACTTAAGCCCAATTGATGGTGGGGCTTTGGGGAGGAAAGCTATCCATACTGGAGGTAAGGAGTTAGAAAGATCAGCCAGTCGTCCCCCCAAGGATGCTGTCACAGACACGGCCGACCTGTCGCCCGCTACAGGGTTTTGTTTTGCTTTCCACATCACCAAGTGGCTTTTTGCACGAGGAGGCACATAGAAACACTGTCTTTGGCTATAAATAATGCACCCTTGGCGAAAGACAGAGAAAAGGTAAATTCTGACCGAGACATTTAACCAGATTGGGTGGTTAGTCACACCGCGGCCACCCCATGCCGGTCGGAGGGTGGAGGCGTTACAAAGAGAAGCCGTTTAAACTAATGAACTGAAGAAAAATGGTCAATTGACTGCAGGTTATTAAGCATGCAGGACTAAAACTAAATAAATAAGGAGAGAAGATAAAACGGTCACATTTGGAGGCGCGCGGGTAATTCATCATGCTCGCCGGCTCCCGCTCTCTGGGTAGTGAATTTTAATGTTGGTTTCTGCGGTTTTTAATAAAGTCAGTTTTGCTTTTGGCACATATGGAAGGAAAAACCAAGCAGCCACCCCCTTTATGTTATTATGTAGCGAGTTACAGCAGGGGACAGTGAGAGAAGGTGACGCAGGTAGCGATCGGATGCGGCCCGTCACCTGAGTCATCCTGCGGTGGGGACGGCGTCCCACACGGCCGAGCGCGGCGCCGTGGCTCCGTGGCGATCTCCGGGCTCATTCTACATCAGCAGACCAGCTCTCTGCTGAACCTTTAGTTAAGGCACTAAGATGCCACAGGGTGATGAGTGCATGAAATTGGCAGGTCACTAAGGAGGTAAAGACTGGAATGGCTCAGAACGGCAAGCTAATGCTCTGAAAGGCTGAAAAACGAGACACTGGCCCTTCTACAGCTTTCTGGCAAATCTAATACAGTGTATATTAGTATAAGTGCAGTATAACCATAACACAATTAGTGTAGGGTACCATTATGATATTAATGTAATAATACTCCTGCCAATAAACACTACACTCACAAAAAATACATCCATATATCTTCTAACCACTCGTCCTGGTCCCGCTGGGGGAGGAACAAATCGCAGGCAGCAGGGGAGGTGGGGCTGGGGCGGGCCCTGGTGAGATGTCAGTCTACAGCAAGACACATAACCGCACACAGTGGGCACCTGTAAGCCATCTGCAGGTTGAGGGAGGAAACTGGGGTTTAGGGGGGACATGCAAAATCCACTGGGCTACCTTGGTGCCCCATAATATATACATGTATGTATATAAATAAAATAAATAGTACAGGTAGCTCTGTTACTACGCATGCGAGTTGGCTTACAGTATATACGATCAGTTAATAGGGAACAGAAAGCCTTGTAACATTAATCTCTTATTGGGTCATAGGTGATTTGCATCACAAAGTAATATACCTGTATGTGCTCATCCATGGTGGAATGCACTTGATACTCAATTCATTTAGCCAATGCGCTTTTAGAAATGCAAATTCTTAGTGGTGTAAAGTAAAACTGCCATGAATAGAAGGTGTCTCAGAATAGATACATCAATTCAAACTCAATGTGAAATCAGCCAAAACTTCAAAAAGACAACGAATCAAAATGCAAGTCACATCACTAGTACTACATATTACACTTTAGGTATTAAGAAAAGCTTAGGGCGGCTATCCGCAGATGTTTCCTGCATTAATGAAGTATAGTTTCATAGAATATGGTTTTACTTCAAAAGTAGGACACCACAAATTTACTCCTTTGCCATAAACATAGTGAAGGTTTCAAGAATGTGTGTTTAAGATCTTGAACATAACAGAAAAGCTTTAAAACCCAAAGCAAAGCTTGAGCTAATAAAGCATTTTGAACATAATGTGTAATACTTTGGTTGGGTTTTGAGTGGTCGACCCCAATCCGATTTTACCATAAGCTCTGCAATTTTTTATTGCATGGTTTTACAGAACCCAAGGTTTTACAGAAACGCGTCTGTCGCATTACGGCAGAAATGCCTGCAGATGCGAGCGGTTGTCACACCCCTCATTGGGCTGGTGAGATCCTGACACAGTGCATATTAGCTATGCTCACTTCACCTTGGGTGATGTCGTTATGAGCGGAGCAGAGGGCTAACTGTCCTCATCACAGTCCTACGAGCAGTTTTTTTTAAAAAGGGAAAGCAGTGCATTTTATTCTCTCCAAAAGAAGGCAAGGCCAGGAAATAATGACTGGAAAGCGATGCTTTATCTCCTCCACAGCCTTTTTCATGGAACTGACACAACAAAGCTGGATACGGAAGCACTGTAGCACTCCAGGGATAGAGCTCCTCTGAGTTCATCCAAACCAGAAGACACGAGGACTGCAAAGGGCCTGAAATATCTTGTTCCTTTGAAAGAAACAGTTCCGAGACGAATCACGGAAAGTAAGACGTGCATGCACACACGCCGGCATAAAGTCCTTTTGACAGCTGGAAATTGGTCGTCCCTGCAAGAATATACCCAGTGCTTTGCATGTCACGGACACGGGAAGAGGTGTGAAAAACTATATCTAACACTTCATAATAAAATTATTGCCGTCGCTGGATGTACCTTTGCACATTTTTTTGTATCTTATATAGAAGTTCTTTGATATATTATTAGTTTTAGTAGTGGAATCAGTAGATGTTGGTATCCATCTCCATAAACTGAAGCAATGCACAATGAGATTTAAACTGCAAGGTTTATACCGGGCATCTTAGCTTTATCAAGTGCTGTCTGCACATTTGATGATTTATTAATTATTTTGCGACCACATTTTCGAGGTGACGACACACGGACCCGCAACTCACCGTGTGCGATGCTCATGCATATTTCAGTCAGAGGTGGCCCCCTGGGGCCCGCGGTCCCCCGGCTCCTCCGCTCGTCTCCTCACCCCCCCGAAGCTGTCCGGCTACCCCGGTCTTGCTCCAGGCGCGCTGCTTATTGCTATCCGAAAGACAGCACTCCAGCCTTAATCACATTTCGGCAAGCCGGGAATAAACTCCCATCGTAGCGGCTTTGGACAGATTACAGGGTTCTGAGGCTATGAGACTCTGTATGTAGTATTAAGAAATGAAATAGTTTTCCGAGGCGTCTCGAGCACACCCGAGATGGCACCGGGGTACCGAATGTCCATCAGTATGAGAATAGGCACATTTCGGGGGAGGAGATGGGCAGGAAGCACTCCAAAGGTCTATGTGCTACTATAGATGTTGCTTGATGTCTCTTGGCCCATCTCTC
Source organism: Petrocephalus microphthalmus (assembly GCA_026774405.1). Taxonomy (NCBI): domain Eukaryota; kingdom Metazoa; phylum Chordata; class Actinopteri; order Osteoglossiformes; family Mormyridae; genus Petrocephalus; species Petrocephalus microphthalmus. The sequence continues at coordinate 9,989,906 of JAODKK010000105.1, read as the reverse complement.
AGCGTTGGAATACTGCAGTTCAGAGTGTTGGTGTTGCTGAGGCTGCACTTGTCCATCTTCTATGGGAAGCTGAGAGCGGTAAAGGGTCTGAACTCCCAGGAAGGTACTGCAGGTCACTCCGGGGGCCAGAGCCATCTAAAATGCCCTCTAAAATGCTCAAATGCCCTCTTTGGGGCAGCAGATTGTTTGTGTGACATGCAAAAATATGTACTCACTCACTTAGTTACCTATACCGTCAGAAAATGTAATTGTGTGAACAACTATATTGCTGCACTGTTTCATAAATGTTTGACTGAATTCCATTTTTGAAGACAGTGCTGGGGTCCGAGTTTCTTTGTCATGGTGACTAACCACTTAGCCTGGAGGGCTTCTGGCAAACTGATCTCTGGTAGCTTGGCTCTTCATCTGCTCCGAGTCCCTTTTTTTGATGGAACTGACAAAACAAAGCTAGAGAGCGGAGCGCTCCAGGGGTAGAGCTCATCGGAGCAAACGAGGAAACATGGATTGCAGAGGGCCTGAAAGATTGAGTAGTTTTTCCTAAAATGGTTCCCTCAAATGATGCGCAGTGAGATGTTCACTCATACTGTATACATCCCCGATTAGGGATATATATGTATACATGTACAAGTTCTTTTTCCCTAACAGCTCATATTATTAGTGAAATTTGGTTACCAAAACAACGTACACATTTTCCAGAAGGCTTCCAAAATATTTATCCTGTTAAACATTCTGAAATGTTAAAATGTTTCTCATTCGTTGATATTTTTATGATGAAGCACCCGGCCTTCTTCAGTGTGTGCGCCAAAGGCGATGAGCGTCACACGCTGATTAGGGGACCTGTCATTAAAGGGGGAGGGCAGGGTATCACCGTGGTGACACGCCATACATGTTAAATACCTGGCCTTAATAATAAATACCTGGTCTTAATAAATATGGCCTTAATAAATACCCATTCTTAGTAAATACCTGGCTGCAAAAATAAATAGCCAAGCTTAATACTAAATTCCCTGGCTTAATAAATACCCACCCTTTATAAGAAATACCTGGTCTTAGTAATAAGGCCTCCATAAATAACCAGCCTTAATAAATCCAGGCTTGTTAGATGCCTAAGCTTAATAAACACCCGGCCTTAATAAACACCCAGCCTTATTAAACAGCCCGCCTCAATGTCATCAACCACTGTGCCATGAGTCCTGAGGCCGCGCCGCAATTTCTTAGGAGTTACAATATCTGTCAAGGACATTTAAGGAACCTCTGTGGGTTACATTTGTCTCAGAATTGTGCTGAAATCATTAGGGCATGTTGTGTGCACTGCTGCTTCACTGAAATATGTAGCCAAGGCAACCGTGCACTAGCTACTTTGTACCAAGTGCAGGTTAATATCCAACTAGCATAACTCTTATAAATTTTACATTTGGACAAGACAGACTACTGCCGCTGACATTTGTATACAGACAGACTCAAAATGTGTTTAGATTTCTTATATACTTCCATATACATTGAAAAACTTTGTGTCAAGGCTTGTGAGTCAAAGGACTTGAAGGCCGGCATTTGGCAAACAGAAGGGGTTTGCTGAACTGAACGGGAGCAGGCAAACAGACAAGAAGGCGAGCATGGGGATGGACCAGCCTGGGGATGGCCAGACTTAGACACCAGAAGGGGTACAAGGGGAAACAGACGCGGCTCATCAGGGCCACCTTAGGCAGGAGACAGGGGGTTCTGGAGGACATGATGGGCAGGACGTAACACATAGCTAATATTGCAATACATGTAATGGAGAACTCCCTGTACTACAGCAACAGCTCCAAAAGGCACCGCGGTGGGGAGATTTCACACTGGCCCACAGCTGCGGCCACCGAAGTGGCAGCAACCCGGATTACTGTCAAGAGGCATTGCCAGAGGATCCAATCAAAGTGTGGCAGTTTAAATAAGATCTGATTTAAAGATGCATTCAGAGGTCCAAATAGTACATACAATGCAAAATACTGTCACTGTTTGCTGCAGGGCGATAACTGTTTATGAATGCAAAGGCTTATTTCATTTATATGTATTTTTCATATGTTCTGTTTTCATCCACTTATCTGCCCTCATTCCTTATTTACATACTTTTTCTTACTGTCAAGGTCAAAGCAGCTTATTGGGTGCAGCATGACATCAGCAGTGTATTGTTTATACCATTTGAGTGTTTGGAAGGAGGAAGGAGGTCCGGGGCTGTCTCAGCCTGGCTAGCAGCTATGAAGGCTTCCTGTGAGACGTGCTACCCGGTGCTGCTTCTGGATCACTGTGGCAGTGCGGAGAGAGGGCAGGGGCGAGTGCCGTGGCACTGTCACGAGCCCCACATGTGTCCTGCAAACCAAAGAGTTAATAATAAAGCATCAACACCTAATTTCATACAGCATCGAACATCAAACCAATTTCATACAGAACTGTGCAGGCAGTAGAGTAAAAATAGGAATAAATGCAAGTGTAAAACCACAAGTGAACCCCCGTGCCATGTGCATGTACAGCGTGCATATTGAAGGAATATAAATGGAAAGCATAATGGTGTCTTTGTCCAGACGTGGGTGGCCTTCTCAAGAACATAATGAATTAAATAGGAAACCAAGAATATGTGTACTTTGCGTCCGCTGATGTCACCACATCCGTCAAGAACGCTGAATAGGTCTGGCGTTAATGCATGGGGGTAGCTAGCAAGTCACTGTGGTCATAAAAGAACCAACATTTCCATTTTAAGGACAAAACCTGGAGATTTATGCCTTTTGCCATTAAGTCCTTTCTCTGGGTTTTCTCTGAGCTTTTTGGTCATTGTCAAAATGCCGTATTTAACAAAAAACCAAAAGCTGCCCCTTACCAACATAGCTTAATCACCGGGGTCGGGCAAGGTGGTGGGAGTGTGATTATCTGAGGACCTGGAAGATGGGTCATCAGTCCAGGAACCAAAGTAAGTGTTTCAACAAAACGATTCCAGCAAATCTTCCAAAGCGAGTTTCAGAAGAAAGAACCTCTGCTCACTTACTGGACTGAAGAAGCCAAGGCCCAACATGTACCTAATCAGGATTCAGTGGCGGTCGCGGGGATTTGGGGAGAATCCTTCTAAAAGGACCTCCTGACCGATCACTAGCTGTGAGAGACTTTTATTAAGTTACCCCTGTTCCAGGTGCCACAAAATATTTATGGGCTTTGAAAGAGATGGACATTACCATCACATGTTTTATTTTAGTTGAAGTATACTAGATATTTAATTATGGATTTTTTTTTGAAAAACTGAAGAGCTGAAGCACAATAAATTTTATACTTCCTTAAATTTTACAACAGCAACCACCTTGTCAAAGTTGGTGTCCTTGGAACAAATAGGGCTATGGTCTAATCTCCAGGTTGGGGAGTATCTGTCGTGGTATTAATGGCCATGCGCATCGCCGCGTCCTTCACTGTTCAGCTGCAGAAAGCATCTTGTGCTGTTGCTACTTTCTGGGGCTTTCAGATATAGACGGTTTTGTTCTGTGCCACATGTCTCTGAATTGATGTCTTTTTTCTTACCGGCCTGTTCAATGACATTTAGATGGCGGTCGCACCACATCGAATGGGGGAGAAGATTAAGCGAAGCACGTGCTTCTTTGATCATAATGAGTGCCAGTAAGCACAGCAAGGTGTTTGCACACGCTCTCCTTTGACTTTAGAGATCTGATTAGAGCAAAGAATTCAGCTAGCGATGCCGCCATCTCTCTCATTATGCCACCTCGTTAAGGGAAAGGCCCTCATAAAATCAGAGAATCAGACGCAGAAAGACACACTCCGGACCTCTCCCCATCGTTTGCACCTCTGCCCAACCCCGTCCGCCTCTATACATATTTATCTACTGACTCGTTCTCTTCCTCTCTATTGCAGACCCCACAGGGATATATCACAGCTCAGACAGGATCAAAGCCAGCAGAGCAAATATTCATTCCGAGTGATTATAGAACATGCTGTGTGATTAAAATCAAAGTGCGCCGCACAAAGCTGGCGGGACGCAGAGGGGTTGAGGGCGAGGCCAGTGCCCGCGAGGACCCCTGGTGGCCGGCCGCTGCCCCATCGCATTGCGGAGGTAGACAGTCGCACAGAACAGGAGGAGCCGAGTGGGATATTAAACCTGCTCCCGCTGGCTAACATTACCCGCTCAGCAAACTGCAACATCTTCATGAGGCATTTTTCAAAATTTAACTAATATATTTCAGATTTCATATGATCATATTACCAGGTGATTTAACCAATTAACCAATTAAAGATATGTTTGTAAAATGTAATATATATAGCATTATACAGTGCTCATTATATATTATATATGTATATTCAACCACTAATAATCGCAGTTACAGAAATGTGACATTTTTTCAAATTGTTAGGTTAAGCTAAAGAAAAATGCTAGCATTATATTTTCATAGCTGTTTGGCTATAGAATATATAATAGGGCTGTGTGGGCACAGCTGTTTAATTCACAAACACAAGGTTCCTATGGACACCATATGGCCAAAATTATGTGGTAACCAGTTGTCCAGCATCCCATTCTGAAACCAGTGGTATTAGTATGGTCAGGCTATTGTTGCTATAATAGACTCTGCCTTTCTAGGAAGGCTTTCTCCTAGATGTTGGATCATTGCTGGTGGGGGTTGTTGCCATCTAGGCTGGATATTGATGCTGGGTGATCAGCCCCCTTTCTTGAAGGCCTGGTACTTTGGAAAGTCACTATCTTCCTCTGTAGGGCCACCCATTCCGCTGTTAGTGTTCCATGCAGAAGGTCGGGTGACTGTATGCTTAATTACACACCAGTGTCGGCAATGGGCATGGCTTAATTAGGCAAGTCCTCTAGTTAATAGGGGTGTCCACATACTTTTGGCCGTACGATGTATATAGGAGAAACAACCACCATCTGTTCCCTTGACCCAGTTATTTGCATAGTAACCACAGCTTTAACAAATGGCCAGTTGTTTGTTGCCACACCTGACTCAAGCTTTTTATTTCAACCAATCACACTTCTTGGCTTATTCTAATTTTTCTCACTATACCAAAATAAGAATTAACTTGACTTAACCTCCGAATCACCTTAGAACAAAACATCTGGTAAATAAACAATATGGCATGTTTTATTGGTGAGATTTTAAAAATAATTTTTGTGGATTTATTACAGGGCGGCATGGAGGTGCAGTGGTTATTCCTGTTGCCTCACACCTCTGGGACCAGGGTTCCATGTGTGTGGAGTTTGCATGTTCTCCCCGTGTCGTTGTCGGGTTTCCTCCGGGTGCCCCGGTTACCCCCCACAGTCCAAAAGCATGCTGAGGCTGATTGGGGTTACTAAACTGCCCGTAGGTGTGCATGTGTGAGTGTGCCCTGCCATAGGATGCTACCCCCCCGTCCTGGGCTGTTCCCCACCCCATAGGTGTGCATGTGTGAGTGTGCCCTGCCATAGGCTGCTACCCCCCCGTCCTGGGCTGTTCCCCACCCCATAGGTGTGCATGTGTGAGTG
>JAODKK010000105.1:9827291-9839070 GCA_026774405.1 Petrocephalus microphthalmus | reverse complement strand
TTGCAAGCTCTACAAATGCAGCATGCAAAATTCCACTTTTATCCGACCATTGTGAAGTAAAAATGGTCATACGCATGTAAGGGAATGGAAGCAAAGTAGGTTAACAAATTAAGCAGAAGAAAAGCTCCCATCCCTTGAAAGGGCTTGAAATTATAAATGCAGCACATACTAAGGACTTTCACCGAGGAACAAAGAAACCTTCAAAACTATAAAAATGGGTCTAGTGTGCAACTTGTGCAAGATTCAATTATTGATAGCCATGTCCTTGCAGAGTATATATCCTTACTGCTAGGACAGAAACCTAAAGCTTCTGAAAGCCAAGGATAATGTCATATCAACTCCAGGTCTAAAGGGCGACTCCGCAGCTTTAATATTTTCACTGACAATCAGACCCTGACTCACATTGTTATACATTTACAAGGAGTAACAACATGCAAACTTCAATGGATACCATGATTCTTGTACTGTAGGCTCAAAAGATGTAGTAACTCTGCAATATTGATCCCCCAGTGTAACGGCTTCCGGCCTTCTGATCCCTGTGCGCCGGCATATGTTGTGCAAATATTTCATGGACCACAGGATTACACACGACTAATATGAAAATAATGTCAACATCATAGCTTGTTTATAACTGGAACAGTAACTAATCACCATGTTGCCATTGTCTCTGCTGATGATCTCAGCCTTACTATAGCTACTGCAGCTCCTGGCTTTTCAGATGCAGTCAAACCTAACATTTTTGGAAGTGAACCATTAACACTCCCTCAAACCCACAGCATTTTGTGGCCCAGTGAAGTACTGGTGCCAGCCCACAAATGGGTGGTTGGGAACCCCTTTCCCAGGTAACACAACCTTCACGTCATTTGATCATACGAAACTTGGAACAATCGAAAACTACCTTCAATAGGGTAAGAAGACAATATGCTTCCAAGTAAAAAGATGGCCTACTTCTTTCTTTATTTTATTCGTTTAGCATCAGTAACTGCCTCCACGAAGTGTCTTCTGTGTCTACAAAATTGATGCAGTGGGCAAAAACTGCTCTGCCTTGATGTATAAAACAGAAAAGGGACTCCTTGCTGCAACAGTACAGTGGGTGAGCAAATTTAATATAGCTTATGAACAGCTTCAACTAAAGCTAATTATCTGAGGCCCAAGGGTATCCAAACACCAGCGTCAGCATGAGGATCAGCTTAAAAATTTGTTTGCTTTTGAATAGGATGCACAAATGGCAAGAAGATGCTCAATTGGATGGGCTGGGATGGCCAGTCAAGACACAGCTAACATATTAGCATATGAGTGTATAATGTTATTGCCAGCATAGCATACACGTGCATGTATGTGCTTATACTAGACTCTTTCTCTATATTGCACCAGTGGCCCAGTTCATCAATCCACAATCAATCTGGTCTAATGTAGCTGGTTGACAAACACCTCAGTCGATCTATTGAGGATAAATTAAGAACCTCACAGTGTTTCACAGATTCCACCATGTACCATAAATTTGCTTCAGTTTTGTTGGGTTTGAATTATTGACTCTTTTGTAGATCAAAACAATTATTTAAACTGTTAGTTGAATTCATTGACTGCTGAAATTTGGGAAGATCTATCAGTGTATTAAGCATATGTGTTGCTTAGGTAAATGGATAAGAAACTATTGCATCAAACCAAGGTTTTCTATTAAAAGTAGTTTGTTTGCTCTACTGTTTACATCACGAAACTTGCTAAGCACAGGTCAGTAATGAGAGGAGAGATATTAATAATACGGGGGGTATTTTAAGCTAATTATATATATAATACAATTTTTCTATTTGCATGTTTCCCTTGTTTCCTCCTGTAGCCCAAGGACATGCAGTTAGGCTAATTGCTGTCACAAAATTGCCCACAGACTATGGGCATGTGAGTGTATGTGGCCGCGATCCTGTCCGTGCTGCACACCGGCCCTGTGTGCCATGCTGCCCTTAATGTATTAGGGGCAGAGGTGTCAATTTCAGGTCCAGGTCCAAAGTAAAAAAGGATTTTGTTTCAACCAACCAGCTGAGCTCTCTGTGACTGTGACTCTATATGCTCTACTGGTTCGCTGAAACAAAATCCTGGTTTGGACTTTTACTATCTGGACCTGAAATTGGCACCCCTGATTAGGGGTGCCCTAAACGCACATTCAATAAGCCCACAAGAACTGGGCATTATCCAAAATGTTATATTGTTTTCAGATATGAATCAAATACTTGCAAGGTATTAAAGTTAACATGAAAAAAAAAGCTAACGTGAAATGCTGAGGTAAACACTGTGGACTCAAGACCAGCCAAGTGTCAGGTCTGTGCAGACAGTTTTAGCTAAAGCTAGTAAAAGATCGGTTTTATTTTTGTCCAGACCTGTTGCTTCACTGCCAATGCCCAAAAATATCTTTAAATGTGTGTTTTTATGTATATTTCTAACTATACTATATTTATATATTTTATATTCATTCCATAATTTTGCTTTAATTTCCTTAGTAGACTGTTTAAAGGCATACATTTAAATCAATTTTTAATTTACTTACATTGATTTCAGTTCAAAAGCACACCAAAGGAAAAACTGTCAAGCATCCCAAATCCTTGCACAACTGTATGTTTTTTTTTTTTGCTTAAAGTGAACCAGTTAAAAAACATACATAAATGATATATTTGCTTTTAGTTGGCTGCTTGTACACAATAATTGTTGTGCTTTTCAGTGAAATCTGATATATGTCAATGTGTGGCTAGGTAAAGATTTTCTTTGACAAATCAAGCCAGAGACCTCTTGGCACCAGCCTGGATAGATAATAAATATATAGGGGCTAACATGTTAACTTTTACCATCCATTTTTTATAACTCATTGTCCTGTTCAGTGACACAGGGGGCCTGGAGCCTGTCCCAGAGGCAGTGGGCACAAGGCAGGGAACAACCCAGGATGGGGCACCATTCATTCTCACATAGTCAAACTCCACACGCATGGAACCCTGGCAGAGACTTGAACCCAGGTCCCTGAGGTGACAGTACTAAACCTTGTACCACCACACAATGGGACCCATAAGGATAATTTCTATAATGAATTGCAAATCTGAGCTGTATGTTTACGTTAATTAAACAATAAACAATAAGTGTTGTTATCAGAACAAAATCCAACACAGTTCAATCCAGTTCAGTTGAATTCAGTTTTATTTGTATAGCAGATCTTCAAATTTCACATTGTTTCAAAGCGCTTTACATTATCTTAAAGTTTATCGAAGGAGTGATCATTGGGATACATTTTAGCAAAAGTCAGATGGCCTAACAAGAACCCCCTTCATGCCAAGGTCCAAGCTAGTTGGACCTCCTTGATCCCTAAAACAAAGCTAGGCCTTAGACGTTTCTCAGCATGGCAGGGTGCTATCAGTCATTTTGCAAAAATGCTTCAGACATAGTGTATGCCACTCACTGGCTTAGTGTGATAACACCCCTCATCGTTTGGTCTCCGGAGTGCCATATGGCCTATGAGGCAATTAAATCAGTTTGGTAAATCCTCAGTTATCCTTAAATGCTTATATAAAGAGCCATCCTAGGACACATTGGTAAAACTGAAAACTGTATTAAACTGCATTGAAACATCTAAGGGGCAGCATGGGAGTGCAGTGGTTGGTACTGTCTCCTCACACCTCTGGGACCTGTCTCCCCGTGTCGTAGTGGGGCTTCCTCCAGGCACTCTGGTTTCCCCCCACAGGCCAAAAACCTGCTGAGGTTAATTGGAGTTACCAAATTCCCTGTAGGTGTGAATGGTGTGTCAGTGTGCCCTGTGATGGGTTCGCACCCCATCCTGTGTTGTTCTCTGCCTTGCGCCCATAGGCTCCATACCCTCGCGACCCAGAATAATACAAGCAGTTTCAGAAGATGGATGAAACGCCAAATCCATCCACTATTAATAAATTTGGAGCCTTTTACCAAAAGCACAAGGGATAAGCAGAGTAGTGCATGCAAATCACAGGCACTATGCTAATGCAAAGGAAAAATGTGTGATTAATTTTAATTCACTACCTGCCATTAGCAATAACTGTTGCTAATTACTAATCACTACAATGACAGCCTGCAAAATTATTATTTTGTGAGGTAAGGTTTTGGGCCACTGCTAATTTATCTGACACATTGTGACTCACGGTGGCCTTGTTTTTTGACATTTTTCATTAGTTGAAGGGAGCGTTTAGTTTAACGGCATGGTGGTGGCAGAAGCCTCCCAGGATCAGTCCTTGCTCAGAGGTTCAGTGGAAGGACAGATACGGGAAGGACAGCACATACCAACACTGCCGGCTCAAGTGTGGAATGTGACGAGAAATTATTATTACTTTTATTAGTTTTTAAAAATATTTGGCACATTATGCTTCAATATACCCTTAAAATTAGCAAGATGACTTGAGACATCGGTCAGGATGGATTTAATTGATTAAAATAAAAATAAATTCTTTCTGTTCTGATCATGTGTATCTGATGTCAGTTAGAGCAAGTTAGAGCAGACGATTTGGAATAAAGTGTAACTTCAGCACACACCTAGGAAGACGGTTCTCAGCTTAGTTTTCCCATTGGACTTGGTTTTGCCCAGAGCCTGGCTATTTCAAGATATTACAAGGTCACAAATTTGGGATATGTGGTGTTTTACACTATTAAAAATATAATGCGGGCTGCACAATGGCAAATGAGGTGGAAGGTGTTGATAATAATTCAAAGTTCAAACTGGACTTGCAAACTGGATAAAATTATAGATAAAATGTGGAAAGGTGGTGTCTATGTGGTACTAAACATCTGCAGTAGTTTATGACCTTTCTTGAGTCACCTACATAAAATAAATTTCTAATAAAATACTTTGCAATGACCATTAAAAAGGATCCACCGCATTGTCAGACATCCTCTTCAGCGTATGAATGATTTGACTGTAAAACTGATACAGTGCAGCCAAAGTCCCTAAGCATAGGTCCCGAAAACAGGCCAGTATTATAACCAGGGTACTATCTGTTGCAAGCTCCAATTATTATGTGGGTTTACTTGTATACAGTGGCATGTATGTCAGACAGTGTCCTGTTGTGTAAGTGCATGTTTGTAAAGATGTATGTATGGTATTTCATTCCCCAAGGCAGCCAAAATGTAGGTCAGATGCTATTCTTCTGTGTGAATTCTGACCTAAAAAGTGCAGGGAGGATTGCGGGGGATTATGGATGTACTCCACATAGACCATTCCAGCCATTATGGCCATTTTGGCCTCTAGGAGAGATCAAAGGAGATTTATTCTACAGCACGGAGAAGAGAAGGTCATATTGAAAAAGGAAGTGTGGTGTTCATGACGCTGTTCACTTTGCCTTACAATTGCGGTTCACAGTGGACATTTGGAAACAGTTCGAGATAACAGTAAAAGAGAGGCGGATTCCACCTTGTCAGTGAGGCAAGTTATCAGAGATCCCTGCCTCCAAGAGCAACCTCACCATGCATCGCTTAAGCTCTGCAAGTTTCTAATCTTGTTTGGATAAATCCTGGGACATTTTTAGCATTATAGTGTTTTTATAGCAGCTTTGGAACAGTCAGGAAATGAGCGTACAATCTTTTGGCTGTCATACAAGGCAGAATTAATTGCTATTTTTGTCATCCTGGTTCTTGGTTTTTTACTACACAGCATAATATACAACAATCTTCTGTAAATCAGAACCATCAGTTTCTCTCGCATGTTATCTGATGTACCTGTTTAAAGGATTATGGATTTTTTTATTATTAGTTTGATGTTTCTGCACTTGTTCAGAGTGTTGCGTTGCAGCTTGGTTTGAGAATTTATGCTGCTATAATCACTCATACAGAAGCAGTTACATGACTGTAGCAGCAGTGATGGTCACCAGCCCCCAATGGATTTCCCTCTGCTTATCTGTAGCTAGTGTGCTGCAGACAATTGTTGATTTTATCAGACAGAATATTCCAAATTAGAATCTTGTGATTAGTGTGTAATTCATTCGTCACTGCTTGGCTTGACTAATATATCCCTGTTCTTTTTCCAGGTTGATAACAATGCATAGGTCTGGCCTTAGTCTAAAATTTTAAGGTCAGTTAAAAAGTTAAGAAGGATCTAACTTTAGGAAATATCTAGCCTCCAATTGCCCTTCTAGCGGCACATTATCAAAGGCTTGCCTGCAGTGGCCCATTGATTTATAGTGTATTTAATATATAATCTGCTGCCAGATGTCTCGACTGGTGCTAAGAGGCTTAGGACCAGTTTGAATTAAACATAAATTGATGCTTATGTGTGCTCCTTTTTCTCTGGGATTTAGCAGGAGAATTAGGTGATGCTCCCACTTTGTGTAAGCGCTTATCATCGGTCAAATACATATATATTCCAGGCAACTGGAAAATTCATTCCAAGTAATTCGTTTTATAGTGTTTCTTTTATTTCCTTCCTGCACATCTTCTAATATCCCACTCCCCATATAACATATTTCATCAGTGGTCTGTTTTTACGTTGCCAGCTTACTGGGTAATGCGTAAGGCCCTCCATGTGCCTTCCAGCCCTAACCCCAGTCCTCTCTCAGTGTGACTCTTTTCTATGTTGCCTTGTGAAAGCAGGAAGCCCTCTGTAGATTAGAAATGCATTGACTTGTCAGGTCTTCACCCTCCACTGGTTAATGCGTAACCCTTCTGATCGGTCTGTCTTGGCTCCAAGTCACAGCCGCAGTCATTTTCAAGACCCCAGTCTTGCTTTAGCAAAACTCCTAAGAATCAGGAACTGGATCTGCCAAGATACTGTCATACCACTACAATTTGCAACCTGTGGCCTTTAGTTAGTATTTTTCCCATGATCCCATTGGTGCAATGGCCTAGCCACACCTGTCAGGACATTTGTATCACTTCCCCTGTTCTAACACCGCTATCTCAGCCACTCAGACTACACCTCAGAGCCTTTTTGTTGTTTCCTAATCTTCTCTACCTGCTGCTATGCCCTGATTAGTACTTTTAATATTTCTGAAGTTGCTTGCCGAATAAGATGTTCTTGGAAACTGAAGGGTGTTCATATTTCCAGTATGATTTACATACTCAGAATTTCGCCTTTTTCTTTTTATTCTTGCAAATAAGCATTTTACATCGACTTTTCATAATAGTATGCCCATTTGTTCTACAGAATGTTAATATTTGGATTGGTGTTGTTATGATGGACATTGTAGCTTTTATGCTATACAACAAATGATGACAGTCCTAGTCTGTTGCATTGTCATTCAAAGCAGATTGATTATTGGCTTTATGGCTGACTTCAGGAATAAAACGGCTGAAGCTGGCCTCCGTGAATATCGTAATACCTTTCATTTGCCCATGGGACTGATTAGTGGTTAAGACTAATTTGATCCAAAATCAGGCTAGAGCCCCCCCCCCCAGCATGTTGTGTCTGCGGTCACACTGTGTTGGGAGTGTGGAGGAGGGATTTCTGAATGCAGGTATTTGCTGCCATTCTGGTGCCCAGGACAGTACCTGCCGTGCGGCCATCTGACCAATCGCAGCGTCCCGCTTCCTCATCCAGCCTCACCCGGATCCCTGTGCTGTCGTTGGTCACATTGTGGATTCGCCAGCCTTTAAATAGGTTACAGGATTATTGGCTTCGTGGTTCATCTGCTGTCACATGAAATGTAGACGCTTTACAGTGCACAAGGAGCTTTGGGCCAGACGGGCGGTAAAACAGTCTACCTTTCATTGTATGAATGTCAAATGGGAGAGGACATGCCTGCCTGTGTAAGTTGACTGCTCATGAGCTTTTAAAAGATGTTTAATAATTCCTAACACCTGGCATTTTTTAATTAGTCACACCCCAGGTTGTTGTTACCTATTTGCATAATGCACAGACATCTTGCATTCACCTTCGGCAAAACACTCCTGCATATTATTCACACAGCTGTAATTGCTATGTATTCAATACTGTATATTAATGTCCATTAAACTTCCTCATATGCAAATAGGTGTCTTCACACTGAAACACCTTCACACACACGCGCTAGGATGGAGCTGGGTGGAAACATGCAGAACAACAAAATAACTCAGCCTGTCCCTCCCAGATGCGGATTGTAAATTTGACATTGTTTATATTTACAGTTATATTCACAAAGCTCATGGTACTATTCATGTATATTTTATATATTCCCACAAAGTTTGTTTTTTGTCAACTTAATGTATCTTATTTTTTTATTTTTATCTAATTTCTGATAGTTATCTTGCTTTATAATTTTCCTATATTAAAACTTGATAGGATTGTATAAAATCAGTATGTCGGCATGGACCATACATGCAGAGTGATAGGAGAGATACCAGGATTTATTGTTCCCACGCTTCTAGAATAATTTGTTTGTATCAGAAGTCATGGCTTGAAGCTTGTTTAGAATATGCATTACCCATGGTATACTCTCAGAAGCCCACCATTACGTTCTCTTAGGTTTCCCCCGATTTCAGTTCTTAATATACTTAAATTAATACAATAAATAGGCAGATTTTAGAACACAACCAAAGCTGTTTTAATAAGTGTCCACGTTGTATTGGTTTTATTTACTTCTACTTACTTCAGCATATGTTCAGACTTGTTTGGCGGATCAAAGTAAAACAGATAATCTAGGTCAGACCAAAAAAAATAAAAAAAATCAAAGAATTGACAGTAAAGAAGATGGTGCAGGAGAGAGCTTGCGAAGCGTCTTCCTCCGCCTGTGGGGAGCTCTGGCGATGGGGGGGGAGGCAGTGGGCTTGTGGGGGAGACACAGCGACGGTAATGCTTCAGCTCCACCAAAAATAGACACTGTGCATAATCTCTGGGAAAGACAGAGGCAGCCTGTGCGAACTGGGCCCTTGGGCCGGGCTGGCAGGCAACTTGCAGGAACAGTGCTGCACAAGCATTAAACAGCATTTAATTGCAAAGAAAAGACATTGGATTTGAAAAGGGCTCCGCCGTGCAGTTATATCCAGAAGTGAAGCGAGCTTCCCAGATTATCTAATACTAGTGGAGGGAAGTGCAATTCAGAGTTTTAAATGTAATCATTAATATGCAAAATCATGCAATCTTCAAGAATAAAGTTAGAGTTAAACATATATCATACCAGTGAACCATTCAGTACAATGTGTAATGAAGCCAGCACTGTTACTGTAATACTATTACCTGTGCTAAAATTAATTAGCTTTAGGCGTAGTAATATAAAAAGATGTACTGGGCTGTGGAGAAACAGCTAATGGTGAAACTCTTTGTCCCCACTGGGCAGGCGATGTCACCCCCAAGGAGAGTAGTCCCTTCATTGGTACCAGTGACTGTGAGAAGACCCAGCAGTATGAGAGCAAGAACATGGCCCTGTTTGAGGTACGGCACTCCGTGGCAGGTCCCACGCAAGTAAACAAAACAACCATTATTAATTACAGTAGTTACAGCTTGAAGGTCGAGTAGAAATCGCCTCAGGCAACTTCGCAGTGGGGGTGAGTCTATGGGTAAGTGTGTAACTTTAATTATTAACCTGTCATACTTGCTTTGTGAAAACCTGACGCTTAGCGGTGTTGATGTCAGTAGGACCTTGGATAAAAGACCTTTAGGCAAAATAAATCTGCTGCTGGGGGTGATTTTGGCGAGTTAATAAAGGGTAGTTTTCCTCTGGACAGAGTAAAATTAATCCCAGGCGTGCGCAGTGAAGGTGTCATTGCAGTAGTACAAGGTGCCAAATTTCAGGTGAGCCTCTTACTCAGAGTCCTAATTCACCTGTGAAGGTCTCCAGACACCTATCAGAGGATTAGAGCTGTTAAGGCCACTGTCATGTTTGAATTCCATTCAAGAATTATGAGAAAATCAATTTATTCCCTACCTCCCTACATTATCTTTCCAAAGTAAGGTTCTGTCTTGACTGTCCAGCTGTATAATGGTTCACAGCATCAGCAGGGCGAATGCCGGCCAGCATTCACCAGCATAACCCAGAATGGAACCGTCATGCTGAAAAAAAGATTTTGCTGACAAATGATGCATTAAAATTAATTTCGTCATGGAAGATACTGAAAGCACTTGTGCTCTTGGCCTGGCATGCTTAAGAGTATTAAATCTACATATATGTTTTTCGTTCCAGGAGGAAATGGACACGATCCCCATGGTATCCTCTCTTCTCAGCAGCTTGGCCAACTACTCCAACCTGCCCCAAGGCAGCAAGGAGCACGAGGAGGCCGAGAACAATGAGGAGACCGTCAAGAAGCCCATCAAGGTACCATCACAACCATTACCAGGAATCTCAGCGCTGGGAAACTTCAAGAATAATAGCAGCAGGCAATCTTCTCAAGGGATCTCAATAGCTATAACCATGGATTTGCAGTTCTGTGAGACAGGGAAGGGGTTCACATGGAAGGGGAGACCAGGAGCAGGTCCTAATCCAGTTACACTGTTCCCTGTTCATTGTCATCACTGTAAACCTCTACTTTTTGCTAGTCCTAGAAAAATTACGTTTTGCCAACACTGCCAACCCAAAATTACTTCTTTGTGTCTATTGCTTACCCACTTTTTATGTCTTAATCCTGGGCATTAAAACCCTGTTCCCTGTATCCCATGACATCCTTTGTTTTTCAGTTTGTAATTAGGGACACTAATTACATTTGGAATTTAAAGTAAAAATTGTAATCATGATTTTGACAATAAAATCATTCCAATGGTGAAAGTTGGGCGCTATAATATACTGTCAAGACTTCAGCACATCTACAAGGCATATAAAACGTAAAATTCATCAACATCCAACTGCTAAAGTAATCTCTCAATTCATATTTTTGCATTATGACTTGCCATCCTGTTTTTGTGGAACTATACAAGATTTCTCAATGGAATTGTACTTTGTAGTTGTTTTAAAGGAGGACTAACTTCAATTCATAGAAAGATAGTAATATTAAAAAAAAGAGAGATATACTGCATAATATAAATTTTGGCAGTCCTTTAAAAGAGGTTTTTGGAAGCCAAAATGGGACATGAACTCTTCAGTGAACACAGGCTAAGCTTCCAAGTTCACATCCAGGGCAAATTAAAAGTACACCGGATTTAAAAAGAATGCCTAAACAAGCATTATACATTTACGCTGAGCTTGAGCACTCATCCCTCCTTTTAATGAGCAGTTGATAATGCAATGGTGTTACTCTTAAGCAATTCTGACTGAAATTAGTAAGTCCACTAGAAGATCTGTGTCCTCTGCAGACAAGCAGACTGCATCAGTAACTGTGCAAACCCCTTGATAAACAGCCAAACCGTCCCACCTGCACAAGTCAAATTTACAGATAAATTGTGTTGAAGCCAAGGTTCAACACATATACAATTTACACCGTAGTGTAAAATATGTCACATTCTCCTCCTTCTCTGCTCCAGTGTTGTTCCCATGTACTGTATGCACATTTCTCACAGTTCCTTTGGCACGTCCCACACACCAAAGAGATATGGTAGGTCCTACATGCACTCGTTTATCTTTGACCGTAGCAGGATTTGTTCAGCCGGGTCATGGGTGACAATTATGTTTGCCGGCCCAGTGTGGCACTATTTGATAATTCATTGGGCCAGAGCAGAAACACATTAGGACTGTCAGGTTGTGTAAGTGCAGCAAAGCATGACACTGGAATAAGCTCCTTTTCAGCTGTCAGCTTTATTGCACTGCACTTCAGGCCACTGCAATGGGGACTTCTCCCTCTCTCTCTCTCTCTCTCTCTCCTTCTCCCTCTCTCTCTCTCTCTCTCTCTCTCCCTCTCCCTCATTCATCTTCTCGCCCAGTCGGCCACTGCTGAGAAATGATCT
>JAODKK010000105.1:9790600-9815739 GCA_026774405.1 Petrocephalus microphthalmus | reverse complement strand
GACGCGGCAGTGGAAGTGGTGGAGATGGTAGGTGGACAGTTATCACTTTCCATTCGGCTCCGTCTGCAGGTGAAGTTAACTTCTCTGTGACACAGCGAGTTGTGCACTAATAACACAACGCAACGAATCGACAATCAAATTCGTTGGCAACACTTTTAATAATCGATTGTTATCAATTTTATCGATTCGTTGTTGCAGCCCTAATGCACACCAGTCTTATTTAGACATTCAACAGTTTTATTTTAAGTGAAGCGTGAGATGGAGGTTTTACCTCCATAAAAAACAACCCAAACTATTTATGCCCTTCATTAAAAATGTAAACAAAGAGTACACATTTTCTGCTACAGCCTAAATATTGGTGTGAATTCATTTTCAACTAAGATATCAGTGTTTGGAAGAGTTGTGACAAGGTGATTGCACAGTGATGCTTCATGCGATGAAAATTGAGTAACACTTGAAATCAGTGGTGTCCTCTTTGAAGCTATAAGTTCCTGTGAGTTAACCATGGCGCCTCTTTCATCAGCAAGACAGCGACATCTCAGCCTACACCTACGAGAAGACGCTGGTGATGGAGCAGCGGTCACAGATCCTCAAAAAGATGCATCTCACCAAGACTGAGCGCGAGAGAGAAGTAGGACCTCCTTCAAGTCCTGTTCTCTATATTGCATTTTTTACAATTAAATATACATTTACAGTTTTCTTTAAATTGAGAGCAGGGCCAAACAGGAGCCACTGGGGGATAGGGGCCTTGCTCCAGGGTCTGATTGGGAAATAACATTTAAGAAACTGGTAAAGAAAGAAACTTTGGAGTGTTTCAGTTAATTCAGTTGTCATCAGTTCTAAATGCATTTGTAATTTGTAAATGCAAACACAAGTATTATATGCAGCTTTAAAATAAAGAGCACTTATCAGATCCAGTATAAACTTTTACCGGATTGTAGTGCAGTACATACTTGCAGAACGAAAGGACGGGTCCTGCCACAGTCCCTTCAGGATTTATTGAATTTGTGGTCACAGAAAACAACACCAAAACTAGCACACACCACGTTATCTTCATGACTCTGCAAATTTTCAGATCTACCGCTGCTTTTCCGCTATAAAAAGCCAAATTGACAGACAGCTTGCATTTGACTGTGAGACATCCTGCACCGTCATAGCGCCGTCGTGGCGCCGTCGTGGCATCGTCATGGCACCGTCGTGGCACCGTCATGGCAGTGCGCGTTCGAGTGGGGTTAGGGTAGATGCTGCAGCGCAGAAGCTGAACACTTATTTCATGCAAGCACACCTTATTCATGCAAGCACATCTTATTTCACCAAAAAAAATACTGCTGAAGTCCATGCGAAGCGATTCCCGAATGTTTCGCTTGGAAGTGGAGGCAGACTTCTGTAAAGCTGAAGCATGAACACAGCACAGATGAAAATATTTCACACCGTCCACATGTCCACAGCCAGTCTTTACGTCACACAGAAATTTCACAGATCAGTAAAACGCCTGGGGGCGGGGGGTGCCAGTGGATTCCATAAAGTTAACTGCTTCCATTTTTGAGAACAGAACTTGTAATTATTAACATGTAATTAGTTTTGAAAATTAACCAAGCCCTTCACAAAACCCCCAGCATTCCACGGATCAGGGGTCAGGAACCCCTGATCTAAATAAAACAAACAATAGCAATATTGAAAATTAAAATATACATTTTTCTGGTAATGTATTGGACTGATTTTATTTGCTGCTAATGCCAAATCGAGAGCTTATGTTTCTAAAAGAAGGTATTGTTAACCCGTGGTTGTTGAATCCAGAAGAGAAATGAGCTCTGAAATGGGATTGTTAATGTGATATACAAAGAAATATGAAGTGAAAGGAATTATGTATGTCTCTTTCGTCTCTTGGTAGTAGTTGAAAAAAGCCTTGCAATTTCACCCATGTATGCAAATCTTCTGGAAAACAGCACAGAGATCTCCATGAGTTGCATTACAAATTTTGAGAAAAGCAGCTGCAAAATCAAGCGTTTCTGGCCAGAAAAATCACAAAATTAAACAAATAAAATAAAAACGCGATGAAATCCCAATGGGACTGCTTACAAAATAATGAGTAAGCCCAAATGGTTATGCAGTACAGGATAATGAAGAAGTCGTCAGTTCTGAGGAGACAGAGAGGGCTGATGACCAGCCTTTACACTGGGCCTACTGTAGAGACACTGACATGGGTGGCCAATGAGAGCAAGAAGAGCTGTGATTGGCTGGGAGGTTTGGCTATGACTGTATTGGGAGTCACTCTGTTGGTTAGTGTGACATAACACAGAATGCTGTGGAAATGTCGAAAATACAAAAATCAGGCATGCTCAGATAATCCAGAGGAACATGGGAGGAGGAGCTTAAACTCAGCAAGGTTATGTCAGTGTGATAACGTGGCACTTCTTAGTAATGAAGAAATGTTTTGTCACATTTTGTCAGGTTGGGAAAATCTAAAGCCGGAATTCAATAGCTTCTGAGATCATTCTCTGGATAGTTTTTGAATCTTTGCGGGAAACATTTGCGTAATAAATGGAAAGAGTGTGAAAATAATTAATGTTCAAAATTATAATTACAAATTCAGTTTAGAACTAACAAATAAATACTACCTATATATTTCTGCATTGATTAGAAGAATGGACATATTAAAATCATCTGATTGTCATTGTTTTGTTATTCATATTCAACTCAGCATTCTGTGAATTACACTAATTCTGCTTTTGTCAGATCCAGAGCATCACTGATGTTTCCCGGGGATCCATCCGTCGTAAAAATCCAGTCGGTGTAGGTGCCCAGCCGGGCGTGAAGGAGGAGAAGCCCGGGGCCAGCAATGAGAAACCAGAGGAGGAGGTAGCTTCCCTGAACATGAGCACGCCCATAATAATGGGGCTGTAGCCGCATTTTAAGCTGCCATTAGCTTTCTCACGCTCGCATGAGGGTGATATTCCAAATGCTTCATTCAGATCTTATGTATATATTCCTCTCTTCCCTCTCCACCCTTTTTCTGCCAAAATAGATGCGTCTTATTGACAACAAGAATTCCACACCGACTCCAACCAGCCCAATGTCCCCTGCCGAGGGCCCTGAAGCCTCAGGGGACAAGGGCCACATGATGTGGACAGAGAAATGTGATGGAATCAAGGACCAGCCGCCAATAAATGTCCCGGAGGGAATCAAGGACATCTTCAACATGAAGCCGTGAGTCTGCTGGCTGTCTAGCATCAGCTCTTATCCTCAAATATGTTGCTTAGCAAATCAAAATTCTACCAAAGAATTGCATTAGACTATTTCTGAAGGAACATCAGGGTCTCCGCTGAAGTTAAAATAAATTTCAAAAGAGAACACATTTCATGTTATATGCACTTCCATTCATTTATATTACTCATGTGGAGTTGCTTATTTCTGATATTCTGATCCTGTTTATTTCTGACCTTAACATGCTTCAGAGAATGGGAGAATCTGTGAGTAAATGTTGATATTTATTTAATATTTTAATTATTGCAGTGTAATTTAATAGCTGATAGTTAACGTAACATTTTCACTTACTGTCTTTTTTTTATCACCATATCAGGAACCAGTCCAATGTGAGACGTATGCACACTGCACTCAAACTGAATGAGGTCATTGTGAATAAGTCCAAAGAAGCAAAGCTTGTTCTGCTAAATATGCCCGGTCCACCCAAGAACCGTACAGGTGATGAGAACTGTATCCTTTCCTCAGCCAATGACATGGCAAAGGTCCAGTGGCTGTGAATGATTGTTTGGTGGACAGGGTGAAGTATGGTCATGTATTCCAAGAAAGGTGATTGGGCAGCTGACGTCTGACAGGTCAGACTGTTGGAGCTATGTCAACAGCATTGTGGGACTTCTGCAGTCGTGGAACTTGCATCATTCCACTACTGTGTGGAGAATCAGTCAGAAATGACTCGTGCCTTTCTATCAATGCCTACCTTGCTGAAGAAATCAGTTTGACCAGGCTAAGCTGGATGAACTGTTTGACCAATTTATTATAATTGTCCAGCTTTAGGCATGTTTCCACATGACGGTTTGATGGTTTAGCTGGTTATACCAGCATGGCCAGCTAATTAGACTGGCCACACCAGCATGACCAACTGGTGACTCACCCAGTTAAACCATGAAAGAGCAGCACGAGCTGGGAAATTACCATCTAAGACCATCTTAACCAGCTAAAACCAGCTGTCAGCATGAGCTGCAGGTTAATGTTTAAAAATCCACATCTGATCCTATCAATAGCTGCCAAAGAAATCGCTACATTAATTTCTGCTTCGCTGGGTATGAATTTTAAGTTCCAGGTTTTGTGTGTGATGACTTCAGATCAGCTTCTGGAGATGCAATGTTTGGGCACCTTAACAGCGTTTCCCTTTCAGACATGGAGTTCCTCGAGGTCCTGACTGAAGGCTTAAATCGAGTGCTCCTAGTGCGTGGTGGTGGACGTGAAGTCATCACCATCTACTCCTGAGTGACATGACTCACCTCTGCCCCTAGCTTTTGCACAGATGGGGCCTGAGTTCTAATGGACACTACCCATACCATAGCAATAGTCCTGTTACCCCAAACCCCACACGCCAAATGACTTTGCACTAAATATCTACCCCTTATACGTACCACTACGTTAGGAAAAAACATCTTGTCTGAATTTATTAATTTTGTTTTCAGCGTAAGTGAAGAGCTGGCTGTTGAATTGTTGATTAGTGTTGCTCACTTGGTTTACTTACACGCTTACATCTACCCAGCATCTATCTGACTCACACAAATACCAATACAATCTCATCTGACAATGTTTTCTTCTTTAAGAAACTAGCTATTCTTGGTTTTTACTATTACTATTGCTAAAGGCGAGAAAAGAAGGATAGCACTAGGCAGAGCTATAGGAATATTAAAAGGCACTCTGTCCTTGGCTGCACTGATTTCTGAGGTGACATTAGGTGTTGTAGACCAATCTGTGAATAAAATGGCCATCAATCAATGTGGTAACAGCTAGGATGGAGCTGCAGCTGGATTGGATGGTTTCACAACTAGACATATTTGAAACAAGGCTTTGAAAATCTCTGCCTGAAGTAAGACCTTTTTAACTGTACACAGTAATCCAGCCTGTGAGTTCAGTGTGTAGCTTATCTTCTGGAAAAATCTCAGTCAGCCATGTGCAGTATCTCTCAGCATCCTGAGGCAGCTTGTTCCTCCAAGTGCCAAGCAGACCAGTGGAAATGTACAGTAGTGCCCAACAAGGGGTGCCCTTGGTCTGGGTGCATATTGTGTCACTGCAGGAATGAAAAGGCATTACTGTAGGTTGCATCCACACCCTGCCGATTCTGTAGGGTGTCAGATAAGGGGATTTTGGATATTTTTCTGCATGGTTTTTGAGAATTCCAGTGTCACTGCAGGTTGAAGACTAGTAGGAATGTATAGAAACCCAGGGTGGAGAGAAAGCACCAAAATATGGAAAGGAAGTTGTGTTTGCACTTGTATGGTATATGATATATCTTGGTGTCTCTGCTAAACATTAGCAGAGTGAATTCTTTGCTTTTAGTATGTTCTATTCAATAATGGACATACTTATTCTAGAGAGTCAACTGAAACACTTCAAGCCGGATACCAGAACAAAGTTTGAATTTGACGCCACGGTGCAGTTTGTGCTTGGCCACCGTAATCTGCTAATGCTTTATTCACCGTGAATTATACAATGTGTTTACAATGCTTCACCTTAGACACTTGACACTGTATAATCACATGCTCTCTTGCAATATTTAATGACAACGATGTACAATAATACTGCTTTCTAAATTGTTAAATATACTTTTACGAAAAAATATACCATATCTATAAATAATTGATATATTTTACATTTACCCTATTTTTAATTTCTTTGGGTTTTCCTACTTCCTCAAACACAGAAAAAAAATTCACCACCTGCCAAATACAAATGTCCCCTGTGCCATATGAAAACAAAATATATCTTTTATAGTTAATTTTTTTTATATAAAAGACAGAGAACCTAAAACTGACATGCAGCTGAAACATTAAGCACTCTTGTTTCAAACTAAACCAATTTACCTGCAATATATTTATTGAATGATCAAAAGTATAATTTTAAGATTTTTTTATTTTTTTTCCAAATCAGTAGCCAATTCAATAAGAAGTGCCATACAGTCAATTCCAAACATAACCGATTAATAGCTGGGTGTATGGAATTAATCTAAATTATTTTCATATTCATATTCATGCTGTATTTGTGCAAAAGAAATGTGCAATAGGTGTGCTATGGACTTGCTGTGTTATTTATTTTTATATACAACTATTTTATATACAGTACATAGATTTCATATCTATAAGGGTATTATAAAGATCTGTTGACTTGAAAAGTTACTGAAAGTTTTCTCTTGTAAAGTATTCTGTCACTTTGCTTGTAGTAGAATTAGCAGTAGAGATTACCTATGAGTATGAATTATGAACACAAATGACTTATCAAATACATAATTCAATACATATTTCTGTGCATCTATACCAATTTTATGAAAAGACATTGAAACAGACAAATTTGAAATGCTGCTATTTATTAATATTTACTTTATAAAACATGAACTTTACACAAACAGATGTGTAATGATAGTTTACAAACCATCCAGGAGAATATACTGCTAAAACAATGCATACCAGTGTCTATGACTACAGGGGATTGTCAGCTTCAGGGCTTTTCGCGGAGAGGGTGATGCTAGTCTACGGTTTGCTGTTGGTTGGCTTCTGTTACAGAAGCAGATCTTGCCTTTATAAAGAGGTTAAGCATTTTTCTGAATTGTTTTTGAGCAGTGAAGTTTCCTGTCTGGTTTTAATAACAGAATAAATGAAGTTAATGGTTTGCCAAGTCCAAGTGATTTTATGAGACTAATCTGCATTTCAAATATTTTTGGAAACTTTGAGCTAAATGACATTCACGGACAAATATATAGAGACTAGTTTTTGAAATCTTTCAATTGCTTTCTAATATGTATTGAATGCACTGCATTCTATCATGTTGTTAAATCTGCATGCTGTCATGTGCTCTTCGTATGTCTACATGTGCTGATGTGTTGCATGCATTTGTACGTGTGCTTTTACGGTGCATATATTCACTGGCACTTACATCTTCATGAGCACGTTTCTACATATGTTCATGTTTTATCACGCATGCATCAAGATGCATTCGTGTCTCGTATTGCACTCAAGCACTGAAGTATATGCAATCTCTGCTTTGGCAGTCAACAGGGCAAAATAACCATATAATTAGTTTATTGGCCAGAGCAAACTTAGCTCTTATTGTTCACCTTTCAACAAAGAAATTTGTGTTCACCAAAAGAGCGATGAAGCTGTTTTTGGCTGCATTGTGTGTGATTGAGTGAGCAAACCACATTTTAGTTTATCACGAATTCGGTTTATAGTCAGGGGCCACTTTACCTTTCCAGGGTCCTAGCCAAAGATTTATTTGGGCACCCCCCTATTGAAAACAAAATGATCATAATTTAATTTCCTTCACAGCACAGATAAATCTGGGGCCCTAAGCGTATAGCTAGAGCTGACCCTTTAGTTTTAACACTCTTTAACACTGAAATACATCACATCTCTACTGCTTGTAAATGGTAGCTTATGCTGTCCAGTTCGTACAAGCCTCAGACAACCTTTAAACACACCTGTTTAAATGAAGAGGTATTGTAATTTATATTATTTAACTCTTCGTAAATTTTAGGGTGGGTGTGATTTCTAATTCAGTCGAATTCTAATTCAGATTATGCTGTGACAATCACTGGCACAGAACATCCTCTACAGCCCTGCTAGTTACCTTTAATGATTTAATTAATGACTGAAAGCAATGGGAAGAGGTGCAAGAATTTTATGAAAGGAATCGTAGGCCACACACAGGCAGAGGTTCTGGTGGCAGCAAACGAAGTTAAATCAATCAGAATTCTGATCCAAATCTGTAATCTAAACACAGACAAAACGACAATTCTTGGAGTACAGGGCATATTACCATATCATTAAACAGCAACTGTTCCTCTTACCGAACTGTATGTGTCAATTCAGCTGTGGCACGTGTGGTGTGTTATTGAACAGCTCTGTGAAAGTCAGAGACACGTGTCTTCAGCACACTGCTCCTATAGATTTTGCACATTGGGCTGTCAGCAGATTGTAGCTACCATTGCGTTTTAAGCAAAATACTACCTCATGATCAAGTGCTCAGGGAAGCACTCTGACGAATGGTAAATACTGCTCTGCCGATTATTACCCTCAAAACACCTGACTGAATCTGACGTGGAGTCTGCTCAAATTGTACTTAAGCTCTGCATTGCAGCAGTCTCAGTGGCAGCATTGCATCCGTTGGATTAAGTTGCGGAATTAAGTGTAAAAGAAAATGAGCGGCTACCCACAGATGAACATAAACATATGTCTAGTCACTTCTGTAAGAAAGTCAGAACCAGAAACAGTAAATGATGAGGGAAGGAAGCGTGTTTGTGAATCACCGTGAGCCAGTTTGTCAGGTAGAACCATCTTCTTTAGTGGTGCAATATTCTGTTGCAGCATTTGTGTTGTTTTCATGGCTTGTCTTTCATTTTGTCGATAATATCAGCATGCATTATTGGATGAGGCCAAATTCCAAGCGTGAATACAATAAGCCATGTCATCCTTGGTATTTGCATTTCCCACGAGCTCAACGGGTTATTTTATAGGATTTGTTTGACTTGGCAACTCAAACAGTAGGATGTTTTATATGCGAAAGTTGAGATAGAGTCCGTCCAACCTTCCTTTTTCTATAGCTGTGTATTCTATGCAGGGTCATGGGGTTCAGGGCCTGTCCTGGAAGCTACCGGCATAAGGCATTGACAAAGACTCAGTATTTTTAAACATCAGTGGAATTATGATTTTATGTATCATCACAGTCAATGTATTAATAATTGTTGACAGAAAGGACAGTACAGTATCTTTGAATCTGTCTGTATACATGAAATCACCAGCTACTAAAGGAAACCACTGCAATTATTTGCATGTTATGTTCCAGAACACGATGTCATGCTCATAAATTAGAATAACAGTCAGCATGTCTCAGATCAAGAATGATTTACCTACCTTCAGGGCTGCCACTAGTGATTTTAGGCCCCATGAAAGCATATCATATTGGGTCCCCAACCCAGACCAATTCAGCTAGGCTTCATATTTTTTGGAATCACCCAAAATCCCCTCACGCACCCCTTACAGCACCCCTGCCAGCCTTGCCCTGCTTGTACAGCCAAGCCATCACAGAAGAGGTCATTTCTGTGCTGCCAGTTTTATCCTAGCATGTCTCTAAATGTGGTTTACTTCCTGTTACTCTTTTAGTTTTAGTGAGGCACTGTTGCGATCTGATTGGCTGCTGGGTTGCAGTTCTAGCATGACCTTGGTGTGTTTTCTTATGTACTGCGCTTGCATTTCTAGCATGACCTTGGTGTGATTTGTTAGCTGCTGTGATTGGATTTATAAACAAGGCATTGGTGTGATTTGTCGGCTAATATGGTGGCATTTCTCATGTTTCCCTGGTGTACTTTGTTAGCTGCTATGGTTGCATTTGTAGTATGGCACTGGTTTTATTTGTTTGCCGGTACTGCTGTCCTTGCATGGCCCAGGTGTTCTTTGTTTTACTGCACCCTTGTAAGTAGTGGTTATATTCAAGTAACTATTTAATGCAATGAACTTTTTTTCAGTGATATGTAATACTTAGATTACTGTAGCCACAGGTTAACTGGTGATTCGTGGGGCAAAAATTATGCAGAAGAACTTTTCAGCAATATGCGAGTTTATTGCTGTGAACAAACTACAGATATAGTCTAGCTACCTGCAAATAAAACTGTGTTTTTACCAAAGAAAAACTGTGGTAAAAAATGGTGGATACGTTTTATTGTGGCAAAGTCGAATAAATATGTAGCACAAGTCTCGGGGAGGGGTTAGGAGTGGTTGCGGTTAAAGTGGTAAAAGCGATATATTGTTATATATCTGTCTTATAAATCATCTATTTTCTAAACCACACATCTATAGTAGAATGGAGGTAGATTAAAATGTCAATATTGTAAATGGTGTATTTTTTTGTGTTTCACCTTGTTTTAAAGAAGTATCTGAAACATCCCTTTTATTTGTGATTGAAGAAATAGAAAATAATCTGTTTCCCTGTTGACTCGTGTATGCTCATGGGCCTACCAAACCAAACAGATATATTTACAACAGCAGACTCCTTTATGGGTCAAATGAATAAGGGTGTCTTGTTTTTTTAACAAAATTCAACTTTTTGGCTTCGATTCCAGAATGTAAGATATTGTATCATTCAGATCAATTGTATCTGAGGATCCGAATTATATTGACATGTCAACCAAGGTACCATTAGCAACATGGTACAGCTTGGTATCAAGTTTGCTAGCAATTTTTTTCTAGAGGATTTTTTTTGTTATTTCACAAAAGATTTAATGATAAACCTTTGAAAAAATATGATTTACTGAAAGTTAAAGAAAAAATGTTTCAAAGACTTGAATGGTTTTAAATTGTTCTGGCTTTAGATCTAGAACATCATTAGAACATAAATTACTCATATTCAATAGTACTAAAAAGAAAATATTTAAAAGAATAGCTATAAAAGCTATAAACACAGTTATACAAATGCACCGGCTTTTTCATGCTGCCTTTCCAGCACACAGTGCATTTTTATTCTGTGTTTCACTTTTATGTACTTCGATTATCTCATAATGCCACTAGTAATTTTAAAAATATTTATGTATTTGTGTATGCAACTAAAAGAAATTATTCATGTACTTTGGAACATGAAGGCCCAATTGTCATACAAGTGAGTGAACTTAAATGGCCCACCAATATACATCTGTTCAGCTGCAATAATGTAGTTAGTTTTCAACCTTTCTCAATATCTATATATACATGCAAATAGTATAAAGTTCCTCTCTGGTTTACATGGGTAGGCCTTGTTTCTGTATGTCATTTCATCATTAAGATTTATTAGTCATGTGTCTGGTATCATACAAGGAAGCTTCATGCCAATCAAATTTATTGCACCATGTTTATCATTTGTGAGTATCAGCTATTAGATTGCTAAAGATAATTGATCATTTACATACACTTAAGTAGACTTTTTGTTCTTTTGAATTCAAAACAAAAGTGCTTAAACAAACATAAACATAGACATATGTGTAAATAATTATAAATACACAAATATAGAATTATAGTAATATATAATATTTCATCTTAATGTGCTCTAAAAAATATAGTTTCATAGGACACTTTGTAGAATAGATGTAGAAATATAATAATCATACATGTGAGTGATTTATGTTGATAGTATTATATTCTCTGATTTTCATTCTCCTCTTCTGGTAGACAGAATATGCTCTGGTGTTTCAGATTAGGCACTCATGCAATGATGTGTGTGTGTGTGTGTGTGTGTGTGTGTGTGTGTGTGTGTGTGTGTGTGTGTGTGTGTGTTTACAAGAATGTGCGTATCCTTACACATGGGGAATAAGACAGGTAGAGGGGAGGAATGTAAAAAATATTATATTAATACATTTCAAACTGAATTTTTTTGTGTCAGTGATGTCTAATATGTTGAAAATATAATTGTGTTTTATTTTATGTTTGATGATAATATACTATCAACAGAAAAAATCATATGGTTAGTCTTTATATGAGATGCTTATGCAGTACTTATAGCATATATACATCTTATAGCTAGTCCCTATTATTTTATTAATTTGTCTTCACGCAATAAAGTAAATTTTGTTATATGTCTTGCCGTGGCTATTATTATAAATAAATAACTGACATAACTCTTCTTGGACTTTGATATGTGTTGACCTTGAGACCACAGGCCAAAGTGAGTGAGTGTTATAGATTCGAAGGGGTTCATTTATTCCACAAGTAATTTTATGTTGCCTTTTTCTGTCCTACTCACCCTACAAGTAAAGCAGAAGATTTTCTTCAGCTCCATGAGGAAAACAAATTATCATCCACATGCAGACATTCAATGTTACTGAATAATCTAATGTATTTTCCAGTACATGGTTTCACTCCATCAGGGGCCCCATAAAGTGGGGGAAAGTTAGAATGTTCCCAAGGGCCCCTGGAACATAATCTGATTAATCTGGATTGGGGGCCCTATATAATGTGCTTTCATGGGGCCCCTGCACTCCATCATAGTGTATTTACAGGCCTAGGGCAACCTGAAGGAATCAGCACACCTGGAGGGATCCTGAGCAGACATGGGGACAGCCTGAAAATTTGACATGCATGCTGGAATCAGAATGACAAACCTTCTTCCCAGTCTTCTTAATTCTCTCTGAAAAGCACTAGAAAGATGATAGTATATGTATGTGATTAGAGCAGTACTCGTACATCGTACATGTCAATAGAAGTAAAGATTCGGTGCAGTATGGCCTGTGAGCCTGACCAGTGGTAGGCCTGGACTTCATCTTACACCGAAGGAGAGCGAAACTCCCCCAAAACACATCACACAATTTAGTCTAGTAGTTAGACCATATATATATATATATATTGCACATTTTATGTTCTTGTTACCCGGGGTTCCGAAAAGATTGGTGCTATATCTCAAAGGGTATTTAAAAATAAACAAAAATAATAATCATCATTTTCAAGCTCTGGAAGGTTTGTTGTGATTCGCATGCCATACATTCATCAGAAATGGTGAAAAACTTTTTTTTGCAGATTTGTTGAACTGAAAACGGAGTGACCCTGTGAGCAAACAGGCAACAATAAGGCCGATTTAGTTACTGCCATGGGCTGCCCTACTGATCCGGGACCGGTATTGAAGGGTTGTGCAGTACAGCTGAGCGATTCATGACTCATCTGGGTGAATAACCCGAATCCGTTAAATAACTCATGAGTCACGAATCTAAAGTCTCCATTAACCCGAATCCATTGAGTCCTAACTACCCCATGACTAAACTATAAACCCCATCACGTACATACCGCTTATAATCATTTCAAGCTCATTACAAGATCAAAACAGCTATAGTAGCAAGTACATCTTCATACGCACCTGGATCGCACACAGCCATGAGTGAATTAGCGCCCTCTACAGCCGGAATCATGCAGCCGGTTCGGAGCCGCGGACCCGAGCGGGTTAGCGCACCCGGATCACACGTTCCTGCGTTCCTTTATCCCGACGAATTCCGAGGTGCGAGACCCGACAGATTTCCCGATCAAGACCGTGTGCGATTACATTCATGACTAATAATACATTTAATACAATAAACATTTTGAAGTATTTATGAAATAGAGAAGCCATTTCATATTGTTGACTGTGTAAGCTGCCATGTTGAAATGACGAATGATGAATTTAATTTTTAGCCTATATGCTCATAGTTTGCACATTTTGCATTTTTCTTCCATTCGCTGTTGTTCTTATATTTTACACATTTGTTAGGTTAAAAGTAATTTGCACATTTGCTATGTTAAAAGTGATTTGCACATTTTGTATTATTTGTATATAATATGCATTATTTTAGAATTTTATTCTTGGCCATTTGCAGCTTTCATTCTTAGATTATGTTCTAAGTAATTTGCACATTTTGCGTTTTTGTTCCATTTGCAGCTTTCATTCTTAGATTATGTTCTAAGTAATTAGCACATTTTGCGTTTTTGTTCCATTTGCAGCTTTCATTCTTAGGCTATGTTCTAAGTAATTAGCACATTTTGCGTTTTTGTTCCATTTGCAGCATTCATTCTTAGGCTATGTTATAAGTAATTTGCACATTTTGCGTTTTTGTTCCATTTGTTGCCATGTGTGTTTACATTTTGTATGATTCCTATTTGGTGTGTGCCACTTGAAAATAAATAGTTGCCACTCTGGTAGCCTTGTCTTGATACTTTGTCATTTATTTCGAAGTGCATTAATTCTCGCCACTTACACTTTCTTCTATGAAAAACAAACGTTTCGGCAGACTCATGTGAGTCGCACGCAAGTTTAGTGAGTTACTCAGAGGGAGCCGAATCCTAACAAGGAACCGAATATTACAGCTCTAGTCCATTCCATAATATACATATATAGATATGTAATATACATATATACTGTTCCGCAGCTCATTGTCTGTTAGCTGTCACAAAAAGAAAAATAAGTATAGAAATTTACACCCGGTTAAGTTTAGTGAGTGACTCAGAGGGAGCCGAATCCTAACAAGGAACCGAATATCACAGCCCTACTGCGCAGCGCGAACCTTCGCCCCTATGCGGCACCTCGGGAAACCCCTTATAGGTCCGTTTGCCGACGCCATTTTAGAAGAAGCGCGGGTAGCGCTGTGGGACGAACTTTTAAACAATACCAGTGTATGTTCGGAACAATATCCTATCGACCAGACAGGCAGCAGCAGTCTCCGAGAGCGTGTGCCTTTCGTTTTGTTTAAGAGCGAAGTAACCCGGTCAGAAGTTACCGTTTTATATTTTGTTCTGGAAAGCGGAAGAAAGGGACGATTGTCGACCGAGACGGGCCTAGCGCGTCGATAAGCATCCGCGGAGAGCGTAACTACTTGTTGGGGGGCGATTAAAAGCGTATCCGAGGTAATATTTTATATCCGAAATGTTTTCGCTTAAGAAATCCCTGTGTATATTATAAAAAAAGACTTTACTTGAAATTTGGGCGCTAACTAGTATCTTGGAAGTAGCTAAGCGAGTAGCTAAATAGTCACCGAAAGCTATTTGACTAGCTGAAGGTGGCCTTAAAAACCAGCTAATCAATGGCGTCAATGTGTGATGTGTAACTAAGTGTAGCTTAATTATATCTGATGGTATCGGTATTTTATTTTTTATTTTTACAAACTTGGCAGTATGGCACAGTAATATGCTAGCTAGCGTGTTAGCTGCTCGGCCACCGTGCTAATTCAGCAGCTAATCTTGTTAATGGGGTATATGGGCGCTGCATATTACTTGTTTATGTCGTGAAGTTGGAACGTATCAGCCAGCTGGTCGGATAAACGCGAATGAGTTACGCAGCAAAACCGCAATTTCGGGCACTGCTGTGGTTTTCCTTGTGCGCCGGATGAACTAAAATCTTAATACTGTACCTAGTCCTCGGCCGGGATCGTTTACTCAGTTAGCGGAACTTGGCTAACATAGTAAAGGTAATATTGTTATATACTAGCGCATTTTTTGTTTGTTTTTACAAGTCGCGCCATGAATATGATTATAGTCAAGTTTTAACCATTGATAAGACCAGCCGAGGAGTCTGTTACATTATCTATGGCGTAGGTGTGTAATCTGTTTCCGCATCTTATTTCCTCTGCAGCCCGGAATAAAGACATTATGGCAGACGATTTTGATATTGAAGCGATGCTTGAGGCGCCCTATAAAAAGGTGGGTACATTTATTGGCGATTGGCTGGGCTGCCCACTTCGCGCTGCACCTCCGCGATTTCGGTTTCTCCATACCCACATGTTTATTTTTCCCCGACTGCTTTCCCTCCGTGGAGGCCTTCTGCAGTTCCAATTGAAGAATAAGATGAAATGCACACTTTGTAGACTTTCCTGAAGATATTTAACCATTTGTCTTATGCTAAAGCATTGTTTTTTTTTTTATTTCTTGTGAATTGTTGAAAAGTACAATTGATATTATTCACTTTATTGATGTATTGTGGTCCTTTAGGTAAGAAGAGCCTTAACTTTGAACATCAAAAGCCAGTTACCACAAGGTGAATGAAATGGAGGACAGGAATATTTATTCTAACAGGCTTAACACTGAGACAGTATTCAAATTTTGACTCGCCATACCCTTAGTCGCATCAGAACTTCCTGTGTTATATTTACTTATTCTGTAAAAATCTGTAATGTGGTATAATTATACTTTATGCGTGACTAAATCATTCTGCGTTATATACTTTTTTTTCCCCCCTTCTCAGCCTGTGACCAGTAACCGATTTATGTTTCAAAGCTCACTTTCGTAACGGGTAATTGTCCCTATTTCACAAAGAAATAAGATGCTACTTTGGTGCTTTACACTTTTTTTTTTTTTTTTCCCCTCTCAGTATCACACACATATCGTTTAAATGTGAATACTGTCCTAATCCATTTGCAAGTTTTATACAAGGGTTAAGTAGCCATTTAGTACTTTGCATGCCATAACACTTTTTTAATTTTTATTTTATACCTTTAACTGAAGATTTTTCATGCTCATACTAGTTACTATTTTTGTTTCATCTTTATATAAAAAAAAAACCTTTAAATCACTTCCTAACAGGGGCCATCTCCATGCAAAAGTATCATGGGGTTGGATTTTGTTTCTTGGGTATTCATTTCTTGGGTCAACGTTACTAAGCAGTGTGAATCCCTGTTTGCTTCAGGGCGAGATGTGTGACAGAGGTGGCATCGAGCTCTTACAGTCTACGAACGAAAATGGGTGAAGATCACTGGAATGGCATCCACCACAGGAACTTGATTATTGGCTGGCTACTAGCTTGGCCACCTTGGTTTTAGGCAAAGATAGCCTTGGTACTGATTAGGAGAGGCTGTGTTGCTAGCCAAATGTCCACTAAACACGATTCCGTATAGCTTAAAAATCGGTAATTTTCCCGACAAACCCTTGAAAGTCCAAAATGGGTTGTTTATTATTACAAATGTATTGAAAGGAAAGGGGAGAAATGCACCTGGATGTCTGTAAAAGACCCGATTTCAAGTCTTAAAGATTGATTGCATGAATATTTAGTAAATGATGTTCATTCTCTTTTGTTCCCATCCCCCTTTACCCTGGTGGCTTGTCTATAAAATCTTCGTCTTCATGGTGTTCTCCTGTCGACCCTGCTTAGGATGAGGTCAAGCCTGCTAATACCAATGGCCACGAGGAACGCAGTAAAAAGTGAGTATAGCTTAAAGCATTTACCTTGGTCTGTTATGCAGTTTGTCTTGGGTTTTACTAGTCTGAGGCCTTACTTTTTGTTCTGAGGTTTTCACTTGCCTTTGTTACATACTGTCATTTAAACTATTTTGAAATGTAATTTTTTTTTTTTTAGATCGCCGCGAGACACAAAATCATATTTTTTTTATCAGTTTAAACATAATTACTGTGATTGTTGTAATTATTTGTTACTGCTAATACTTGACCAGTTGTACATGGCCCAATATTAAGAGACCAACACGTGCAGGTCTGGCATTATACAATCATGAATGAGCAATTGTTTAGAGTATTTCCAGCACTGTCTCAGTTTCAGAATTTGGGCAAACTATGGGATTCTATGAAATAAACAGACACCTGAACATGAGTATGGCTGTCTGCAAAATTTGCAGAGTTGGACAACCATAAACTTGTAGCCGCGTGTGCAAGTAGAGGTCGATCGATATGGGTTCTTCTATAGTAGACGCAGATGTTTAGAAGTCAGGGTCAGCCAGTGGCTGATATATGCTGCCGATAATTGGACATTTTCCCCCCTACTTGCGTGCTAAAAATCACAAAATAACAAAAAAAATAAATTCTAAAGTCAGAACATGGGTAAACTTAACTATAAACT
Organism: Petrocephalus microphthalmus; assembly: GCA_026774405.1. Lineage (NCBI taxonomy): Eukaryota > Metazoa > Chordata > Actinopteri > Osteoglossiformes > Mormyridae > Petrocephalus > Petrocephalus microphthalmus. The sequence continues at coordinate 9,798,207 of JAODKK010000105.1, read as the reverse complement.
GTATGAACTTGAATAAGCACACAAAACTTCTGTCAGAATTAGTGATGGGTTTTAATATCCATTTAATAGCCTGTAAGCTACAGCTGGTTGAAGGCTTGCTGTCATTACGCCAGTTCCCAACGGTTCTGTTGGCTATTCGCGTTTTCTTTCAAAGCCGCACTTCATAGCAAACCAGTTAAATATATTATTCTTTGAAAGATCAGGGGCCGGTTGCACAAAACACCTTGTTTCCCCCTTAAGTACGATACTTAAGGTTTAATTTCTCCTTAGCTGAGGGATTTATTTATGGGTGTTGCACACAACCCATTAAAAGCTTTCCTTAGTTAAGGAAACCTCTTAAGGGATTTACTGCATTGAAAAAGATTTTACGGCAGTAAAATTGTACAGTTTCCACAGGGTTTTTTGCCTGCAATTGTACTTGCTCATTATACCCATTATCACCTTCATTGTTAATTTTGTTCACAAAGATGTTTGCGAGAATAAGGCCTGACAAAGGTTTTTGCGTGACGATAAAAACATGATTTAAATATACAAATAATGCCAATAATGAAATGAAACACATTTTGTGTCTGACGAATAGAAATGAAAATAAGAGCTGGATTTTCACCGGTGGCATCTTGGAAGTTACACAAAAGTACGGGAGAAAGAGAGGCTAGAGTAGGCTAGCAAAATCTGAGCTGATGGATTTATTTTTGTATCTCAGATCTATTTAAATGCATTCATGAATACATTGTTCTGCATGTGTCTGTGTATTTCTGCATTGGAAAATTAGATCAATAACCAATATACTTGTCTCCTTTTTTTTTTTTTTTTTTTTTTTTTGTCGGTGGCTAAACTTACCAGTGTTAGCCAGATTAAATAAATTATAAACATGTATGAATAAAATTATAAATCGACTGCCAGTCAGATCTATAATGCTTGATCAACATTGTGTCCAGCAGCTGAAATCTCTTCTCAGGGTACGTTCGTTTTCTTCATTTATGGCCTTAAGTTATTCTCCTCACTTTGGTGCTTAAATTCTTTTGTGCAGCCGCTAAGAGAACTTTAATGGATTCCTTAAGTATAAGACCAAGATAAGGAGAAACTTAAATACTTAAGTGCACATTTTAAGGAAACCTTAAGGATGTTTTGTGTACCTGACTTTATTTTAAGGAAGCCCTAACTTGGACTTCTTGGACTTGAAAATGTTAACTCACTGTATTTTGTGCACTTGGCCCCAGAATTTAAGCCGTATCATTTTCTCCCAGGACTCCTGCGCCATGGGTCACGTGTCCCCCAGCAACAATAACACTGGGCTGCTATGTGCATAGGAAAACTATGTGCAAAGAAACAATCCCTTGACACTTCAAACATCTTTCAATGCAACCGTGATGGAGCTAAATGAATAAGTCCATTGCCCATTTTATTTACATGATATTCTATAGAGAACTCCACTTTTTAACATCTCTGACATAATTGACAACATATAATTGTAAACTTTCTTTATACCTTGCTTGTTCTCTGTAGCATACATGTGTAGCATACACATTTGGCATATCCTTATTCTTAATAAATTTAAGCAGAGAATGGCACGTGACTCTTGGCATGCCATTGAAGCAATATGCCCTAAAGTCACCGTAAACAAAGTGACAGCTCAGCAGCCATGACGTCTTTTAAAACGGGATATGTTGTGGTTAAACTAGGTAAAAAGACGGTGGTAGTGCGTTGGTACTTTTTTGCGGTTTAAAGTTGAGCATGTTTTTTGGTAAATAGTTTTCATTCTTTTTTCTTTATTTACTTATTCATTTTTAATGTAGGGCCTGTTTCCCTTTCAGTTTTTGTTTATGATAAGTGGTCCCAGCAAGCCCAACGAACATCGTCACCCGAACTGGCACCATCACTCAGCATAGGATAAGCCCAGATTTTAGCCTAAACATTCTCTAACACTTATTCAGTGGGGATTCTAAGGTAGCAGGCAGACAAATGTATGGCTTTAATAATGAGTGTATTTAGCAGCTACAAGGAAAATGGATATTAAAAAGCTCTCCATACTACTGGTAATCTAATAAACATAAATAAACAACACTTATGGTCATTTTGCCTATTCTAGAGGTCCCTCCTCCAGAATAGTGCCTGAGTGTTTATTCTTTGGGTACTCGAGCATAGAGTCAGTGTCACTGTTATGGCATCGAATCTTTCCACAGTGTATAAACCACGTTTTTGTTTTGTGATAATTTGACCTACTCCCATAATTACATGGTGATAGGACAATTGTCATAATGAACTGAAGCGTTTTAGGAAAAAATAACGGGTAAAACGATGCATCAATTTAAAATGTACTCAACCCAATGAAGCCACTTAAATGTAAGAAGGGTGTACTTTATATGTAGACCTGATATGCTCTTCAGCAAATAGCATTTCAACTCCGATGCCATTTTCAAAATTTTAAATCCATATTGAATCAGGAGGTCTCTGCTACTTCCTACCCGTAGTGCCAACCAAGAATGCCTGCTAGGAAAGCACTGCATTAAAGTTACTGACGTCTGGCTTTTGGATGCAGCTCTAAATTTTGGTTAACCTGTAATGCTGAAGGGATTCCCCCTTTTGCACACCAAAAATGTAATCAACTGTAATGTAAAAAATATGGTTCATAACTCTTGTTGAAAACGAACCTGTACAATTATTCTTGTGTAATTTTTTGTTTCTCTTATTCAGTGTTTTAAATGCTATTTTTAGCTATCTTGTCCACAAAGGCCTGGGGAACATTTGCAGTATTGGATCTATTCTCAGCTTCTCTAAGTAAATGTCCACAGCTCTGTAAGCATTGGCTTGAAAAAGAACTGCTGAATTGAGACTTACAATGAATTATAATGATCTGTGTGTGAATTTAGTCTGTTAGCTTTTTGTTAACCTTCAGAGCGAAGTACTCACACAAGGCATGGTAATCAGCTGTGTTTCTGCTAGCATGAGTGGTTAATTTGTGCTTATCAGCACACCTTAGTATGTAATTTGTCTGCTTACTAATTTATGTATGTATTTTTGAAGGAAAAAAAGGAGCAAAAGCAGGAGTCGTAGCCGAAGTCATGATAAGGGGCAAAGTAGGAGCAAGGAGCACAAAAAGAATCGTGACCGGAAGCGAAGCAGGAGCTGTGAACGAAAGCGAAGCCGTAGCCGAGAGCGCCGACACCGCAGTACCTCCCGCAGCAAAGAACGTTCTGGTCGCTACCGAACTCGTAAGAGCCCTCCGTAAGTACAACGGTATTCCCTACTTTTATTGTCTCTGCTTTGTCGCCTGTCTGTTTTATGTGGTTACTAGTGTCTGGCTACTGATGGAACATTTAAATGTTTTTAATTTTTCATCTTTGGTTTTGCCTTAGATTTTGAAGGTTTAGAACATTCATATGTAATGTGTGCCATGAGTTGGATTTCACAGTGCACGGTAAATAGAAAGTAGTCTTTATTGGCTGATGTAACGGTAGGGTTTTCAAGGTAAACTTCTGCGTTTTAACATTATATAGTGAACACCCTTGGAATACGTGAGTCAGATTTTGCTTTTTGGTTTCCCAAATGTATTATTACTTAACACCACATGCACTAAGCAGTCACTACTACTTTACACTGTTCTTGTAACAGGATATCTTGGCTTTCAGACTGAGATGAGTGTGCCTTTGTTTTCTCAACAGCAAATGGTTATTGGTTAAAGCTTGCTAGACAGTCTTGGATAAACTATTTGCTTCCTTGTCGTGCAAATGCTTATATTACTTCCGCAGTTAATTCTCTGGATTTGAATATAGATAATATGAGGGGAAACGGTTTGTATTGTCCATGGCCTTTTAATTTTTATGTTGCAGAAATATCTCTTGTAATTTTTTTTTGTGTGGTAATAGCAGCTGCGAATAAGGAATAAGCTCCTCTACTTTAATGACAAGTCATTGTGAATATTGTCCTTTGACCTTTAGTCGCTGATAGTTCATTATGGTGCTTCCTGACAAAACAGAAACTCATGTCTAGTCTCTGCATGCTTGGTGTGTTTTGCCCTTGTCGAGTTGTCGAGCCACTAATGACTGGCGGGTTAGCTGTTAAGTCCTGCCCCTCCTCACAATTGGCATCTTAATGGAACTCAGAACTGCGCCAAAGCCTCAAGATTGTGATCATTTCTTCCCAAAACGCTGAGGAAGGTGGCTCTTAGTCGCAGAGTCTGGAATGAACCTTGTTTTTAATCGCAGCTCTGGGCTGAAATTTAATGGTGGTTCCTGAGGAAGGATTGTCACCCCTTTCCATCAAGCAAAGGTTTTTATGATCTGATTTTCTTGCTGTTTGTGTGGATGGCTCCTTGTTTGATATGATAAAGAAATCTGAGGAATGTATGGCACTAACACTGGTTTTCTTCCAGTCGAAGGGGACCTAAAGGAGCCAGCCCTTTCAAGAAGGATAGGAGCCCAGTGAGGTAAGTGTGGTAGTGGTTCCTAGGGCTTTAACTGAAGTCAATGCAAAAATCCTTAGTACAAAGTACTAAGTCTTCAGAGTTCCTAAGGTTTGGCACAAGTAGGTTGTCATTTTTTCTGTGTGCGCTTGTATTTTAAAGGGAGCCACTTGACAACCTGACCCCCGAAGAGAGAGATGCACGCACTGTGTTCTGCATGCAACTGGCAGCCAGAATCCGCCCTCGGGATCTGGAGGAGTTCTTTTCTGCAGTGGGAAAGGTCAGTTGCTGCTTTTAAAATATTTGGAATACTTATTTGGATTTGGCAGTCTTGTTTCCTTTAACTACAGGGAGTCAAGTTAAATATTTTCTCTACAGGTTCGAGATGTGAGAATGATTTCTGATCGGAACTCAAGAAGATCAAAGGGGATTGCTTATGTTGAGTTTCAGGAAGTGAATTCTGTACCACTGGCAATTGGATTGACTGGGCAAAGACTTCTTGGGGTGCCAATTATTGTCCAGGCTTCACAGGTAAAACCATGTTTTGTAGTACACTGAATAGTCATTTCAATTAATAAGGGTACCAGAAGGCTAGTTTTAAGAAACGCTAAAGATTCTGTTGGTTACTGTTATTGTATTATTACAAGGTAACACAGTGGATCTTAATTGAAGCTGAAAGGGACTGTCATTGTTGACACACTGCAGCACATATTTAACCCATAAGTGACATAGCAGTGGGCAGCTAATTCAGTGCCTGGGGAGCAGTGCTTGGTGGCAGTACCTTGCTCTGGGTACCTCAGCGGTACCTTGCTGGTTAGGAATTCGACCTTTCAGTCCCAAGTGCGCTTCCCTAACCATTACGCCACCACTGCTATTACTGAACCTTTTAAATTAGATTTTTTTTTTGTTTTGAACAAAAGTAGTTGTACTTGTATAGGATCTGGATGGCAATTAATTAGTGCTTTGTTTGCTGAATGTAATGTGAAACAAGATTATGCAACTATTTCCCAGAGTTCCGTGTTCTCTGATAAGTTTTCAGTTGTGAGGAAATGCAGCATCTACATAAAATGCTTTGATACCCGAATAGAAATCCTCTGCCTGTTGTCCTTGTGTGTATGTTTGGGGATCTCTGTAGCAAAGGTGTATCTCTTTAAAGTCGGCGTTTGTGTTTCTAGGCTGAGAAGAACAGGGCCGCTGCTATGGCTAACAACTTGCAGAAGGGCAGCGCAGGACCTATGAGGCTGTATGTGGGATCTCTGCATTTCAACATCACCGAGGACATGCTCCGGGGGATCTTTGAGCCTTTTGGAAGGGTAAGGAGCCCCCCACCCCCCAAAAAATTACTAATAAAATAAAACCATAGTTTGGCCTTCAATATTTTTTTGTTGGTTAGAACTAGTGTTATAGTATATAGCCGCTCCTAAGGTTCCCATGGTCCCTGTCGCGGTATTTCGAATTTACGATGGGTATTCTCATTGAATATTTATTCAGTAAATTACATGAAATATTCAACACTTTTATAAAATGGGCTTTGTGTTAATGATTGTGCCCAGCTTTAGGCAAATGTAAGTGTTCTAAGCCTGGTTAAGGTAGGCTAGGCTATGATGTTTGTTAGGTTAGGTGTACAGTATGAAAATGCATTTTCACCTTACAATAAGTTTAATGGGACGTAACCCCATTGTAACCAGGGGAGCAGCTGTATTCTTCCATCTCAGTTTAAACAGATTAATCATTTAATCTCTTAACACGTGCTTCTTATGGTATCTCTGCCCCGTCCCGGATGGGAGTGGTGGATGAATATTTCTGGCTAAGTATTTATAATCATGACATTTTGGATTAGTATTTAAGATGCAGTACAGTGTAACATTTTCATAGGTGTCAGCTGCTTTTACTGGAGAAGGCAGATATCTTTATCGCAAGTGAGTGTTTTGATGTCAGTTTCCCTGGACTAAGCTGAACACGTTTGAGTCTTTTTGGTCAATCTCTCTATCCCGCTACCAGATTGAAAGTATTCAGCTCATGATGGATAGTGAAACTGCAAGATCCAAGGGATACGGCTTCATTACAGTGAGTTGAAATTTCCGAGATTATATTGCTAATGGTAATGAGTTAGGCCAGTGGGCGCTTCCTTTAGTCTTCGGTGTACAGGGCATGTGCTTGCCTTCAGTTTGCAGATGCTGAATGCGCTAAGAAGGCCCTGGAGCAGCTGAATGGGTTTGAGCTGGCCGGCAGACCGATGAAAGTGGGTCATGTCACCGAGCGCACTGATGCATCGACGGCAAGCTCCTTTCTGGACAATGACGAGCTGGAGAGGACTGGCATTGACCTTGGCACTACTGGCCGTTTGCAGCTGATGGCCAGGCTTGCGGAAGGTAGTTTTATAATTATTTATTTTTATGTGCCTGCTAACACATACAACTGTTAGTATGTATGTGATTCTCATGCGATCACCATACTAGGCTGTTTTCCTGCAGCATATGGATTATTAATGTTTTCAAAGAACCAGGCTCATGATTTTTTTTTGTACGCAGTGAAAGATCCAGCATCAGCCCACTGTACAAAACTGGATTTATTTTTTCCTATTACAATCAGCAACCCGGACTTTGGCTGTAGCGTGCTGGCATAAAAACAGTTGCTGGTCTTGAAAAAATGTACTTACTGTTGTGGAACACTGGTCAGGATCTTGATGGGTTTAAATATAATATGTGTAGAGGTGAATACCACGGCAGCAAGAACATAGGGACTGCAGTGTGCTTCCAAGGACCCATTTCCCAAAAGCACAGGGTTTGGAGTAATATTGGCCTATTTGCCCAGGGATGAAAAGGCAGAAAAACAGCCGCACATTCCTGTATCAGTGAATGGAAATGGGGTTTGTTTGCCAGTGCAATCCCTTTACGCTGCATAGGCTGACAACTGAGCCCCTGCAGTGCTAATGGAGCCCCTACAGTAGGACACTAAACCTTGTTTCATATATATGCATTTATTTACACCTGAAATTGGTAATAGTTTTTGTTATCCAGCAAGTGTTAGCTAAGCTACTAATGTATTATATCCTGCCATCACTAAACTGTTAGTTTCTGTAGGACTGAATAACTGGGGGTGGCTGGTATGGCCAGAACGTTGTCATGATGTTTGTGGATAGAATTACAATCAACGATACAGACCCCTGTATTTTATTTATTTATTTTTCTTATTTACAAACCAC
>JAODKK010000105.1:9733425-9748201 GCA_026774405.1 Petrocephalus microphthalmus | reverse complement strand
GACTGTGGGGGGAAACCGGAGTACCCAGAGGAAACCCCACAACGGCACAGGGAGAACATGCAAACTCCACACACATGAAACTGGGCCGGATTCGAACACTGGTCCCAGAGGTGTGAGGCGACAGTGCTACCCACTGCACTTATATATATATATATATATATATATAATTATTCTATTATAACATATATAAATCTTATATACATACTTCATAGTTAAAGACCAAAGTAATCAGTACTATAGCCAATGGTCTGAGACATGTAAATTTATCTGGGTTTTGCATGAATTTTAGCGACACAGTGTAATAAATACAGCTAACCAACACAACCTGGCAAAGCCCATTAGCTATCAGTTTACAATCATCTACTGTTCTAGTTTGAATGGACATTGTTTTTGATTCTGCCATGCTCAGCTTTAGCAAAGCTTGAAAAGCACTCAAACTGTATTACAACCTAATACTATCCCCACCAAAGTATTCCTACCATTTCCTAAATACTAAATTGAATTAACATTACAGTTTCCAAGCTTTACAAACCATGGGAACTGAAGGTATTAAGGACACAGCTTCATTAAAAAAAAATCTACAGATCATCTTTCAAAGCTCTCAGTATAAATATCTGCACAGACTGATCCTAAGAACAAAGTAAGGTCTTTCTACATCTATAATGGTTGTAAAATCTGGAAATATTTTACCTGGCCTAGAAGGCAAGGATGTAGAGGGCACGCTGGGTAAAGGAACATTATCAGAATAACCAATTTGTAACATTTTTCTGTCTAATTCTTCTTGTTCCAGCTCTTCCAGTTCTGCCATAAGTTCATCCTAGAATGCAAGACAATAAAAGCACATGCTCATTAATATCATTCAGCATTACTATCATATTAGCAATAAATACTTATTATCTAAGCATTTATGAACTGAAAATTAAGTCCAACAAGTGAGAGATGGCTAACAGACTTGAGCGTGGGTCATATTAAACAGACGGTGAATTCTACCTCATCAAACTCTTCTCCAAGTCCCACTGGTTTTGAAATGGCATCAGAGATTTCCTGGGCCAGCTCTTGCTGCTCAGTAATATCCTGCATCAGATCATCCACTTTATCTATGTCCCTACAACACAAGACAATGAGGAACTTACTTGTGTTGTCAAAGAGGTAAAAAACAGAGTGCCTTTCCCAAAGTGAGGACACAAGCGATTCCTTACATGTGCTCGTGAGCTGCCTTCATGGCCTTTGCTGCAAAGCCCATGTTCTTTAGCACCTCTGTGTTGGTATTGGCATTCTCCAGTGCCTCGCGCTGGAATTCGATGGTGGACAGCGTGCCATCGATCTGGCCCAACTGCTTCTCATATCGTTTTTTGCGTTTCAGTGCCTGCAGGGCAGCTGTATGTGAGGAAAACCAGACAGGTGAGATGCAAAGCCTATGAAACAAATGGGGTAAGAATATCTAATCCTGGAGGACTATGATACATTTATTCATTTATCTGATGCTTTCATCCAAAGCAACTAACAGTACAGTGAAGGGTTACAATTTGTGTGCTTCCTGGGACAGATGCAAAGGATTGGCTGTGGAGTAAACTAATTTGCATAAAACAAAACACATAATGACATTTACTAAGGACCATGTGTTAATCTGCATTATACTTTGTGAATGTTTAAAATGAAAAACATAAAAAATTAATAGAAACACTGAACAAAAAATGACTGACAATAAGAAAGCTGTTTCTTTGAAAGATAAGTGTAAAAAGCTAAGCAGATTTTTCAACATTTTTGATGAAAAAAAAAAGCAGAATTGTCATTACGCTAACATAACATTTAAGTCTGCCCAATCTAGCAATTATATCCATTACTTTACTGACCATTTGAAAAAAATGACATTTCAGCTGCTAGTATGTGAAACGGTGAGCTTGCAACGATAAAACTGTGCAGCCATGTCAAACAGCAGTTTCAGTAATGTCACGCTAGAGCAGGGGTGGCCAATCTTATCCGCAAAGGGCCCGTGTCTATGCAGGTTTTCAGGATAACCTTTAGCTCAGCTGTTCAAACCCAGGTGTGAGAACTTCAGCCGATCACCTGCATACACACCGGCCCTGTGCTAGAGGGACCTGTATAACTATTATGGCTGTTCAATTTGGCCGTATCAGTTTATTTTCCCGTCTGATTAGACATTCTGAAAAAGGCTGTTAGAACCATTACTATTATCGTAGGTAAAGGGTTTGAAACTGGTCAAAGGCTATATTTTAACCATAAAAGTAATATCCATCCATCTTTTATGCCTTATTCGGTGCAAGGTATAATTAATCATATGTTAATTACAAATCAGAAAAGCATAGCTAGTTACGAGTTCAGGGTATTGTTTATCAATTAAAACTCACTAAGTTACTAAAACAACGTACACCAAGTAATCATTATAGAGGCATTTTATGATCTCAAATAAAACCGGTGATATCGGTCCTTCTTGCCTTAACAATTCAGCGGGAATAGGGCTTTATAGACCCAATATATATGGTTAGACCTAATAAATACTAGGTAAACGAAACTAACGCTCGTAACGCCTCCGTTTTACCAGCCTCACCTCTCTTATTTCTAGTGCCGTTTTTCTTCGCCGTCAGAAGTTCTTGCTGGATTTTCTTCTCTAAAAATTCCTGCTTCTTCGTCAGCATCTCCTCGGTTTCGCGGAGCCGCTGAATCGCCTCCTGCGGACTCGGAGCTTTGCCACCTTTCCCCCCGCTGCCAAACAGCTTCCCAAATAGAGCCATTCTGAAACTGTATAAGCAGTGTGTTAAAACGCCGCGCTGATCCTGTCAGTCCTATAAAAAACACAAAAGCAAAATGAATATCAACAGGCTGTTTAGTTTCCAATGACTCACCCTCCTCTCCACCCTCTGCGACGCTCATTTGTTTCTTGATGTTATTTGCTTCCGCTTATTTCTCTTCTTCGAGGATGTTTGGCCGTCACTGACAGTTCAGACACGACCGAGTATTATTACAGCGCCCCCTACTGCATGGGAGCAGAGCAGCGCCCGCTGGTTTTCCCGTACAGCCAAACTCTTGTCTACGTTTAGGCTTCATGACTAAGCCGTACTTATAGGGAGCTCTGAATTATTTGTGAGATATAATGTGTCTGTAAGGATATAGTGCTAAGTACAGATAACGCAAGTTTATTTTAAAAACAAACTTGTTTTCTGTTTTGAGACACTCAAAAAAAAAATTAATTAAAGCTGCGAGGTATTATTATTGTGCAAAAACCATTCGTATGCTAAACACTTGTATATTATCGATATTATGATATTTCTTGCTTTTAATAACTATTAATCAACCACTAGTAGAGTAGGTCGTTAATTTTATAAGTATATTAGGTAGAACTTGAATTTTGAAGAAATGTATTGTGTTTTGCTGAAGTGCGCAGGCGCCTCGCATCGCGGAGGAATTCTCGCGGAGACGCGGCGAGCAGCGCCGGCGCTCTGCACGCGGGCGCGGGGCGCGCGGCGCGCGACGTGACCGGCTGACGTCACGCGGGCGGCTCGCTCACATCCTCCGCGCATCATCAGTCGGCGGCCCGCAGACTCGCGCCGCGCCACTCGTGATTGAATTATCTCCTCACCGCGATTCGTGAGGAAAGCGGAGCGGCGGCGGCCGACGGAGAGACACCGCGACGCGGGGAGCCCCAGTGACGGCAGGACGCCCCCCATCGGCTGGGACATGGCCAGGCAAGAGCAGGTCCTGCTGCTGGAGCCGCAACACGAGCTGAAATTCCGAGGTGAGCCCAGGGGGCAGGGCCTCGTCCGACGGCCGGCGTCTTTGCCGAGGGGGTGAAGGCGAGCCGCTGGCGGGGGGCGGCCGGCCGACCGGCGGCGTCCCCGGGCTCCGGAGGCGGCGAGCCGCGGTCACCGGCGCGGCGCCGAGCCGCGTCTGCGCTCACGCTGCCGCCCGCGGCCTTCGACGGCCGGCCGGCCGGCCCGATCGCTCGGCCGTGACGGCATAGGGTGCCGGTGGCGGCTCCTGGAAGCGGGCGGACGTCGCTGCGCTGTAACCCGGCGTGTCGGGATTCGCCACCGCGGCTGCGCGCTTGTCCCCCGGCGTAACCTTGAGGGCTTGCCTTCTGCCGTCACCGACGCTGTTTCGGCAAGCGCGACGTACTTATGAGAGCAATAATAATAATTAATAACAGCAATAAACGGCCCTTAACGCGGCTTAACGATCGTGCTTCCGCTTTGACAGCCGGGCAGAAACGGCGGATGCGGCTGGCGGAGCGCTGACCGCTGCTGCTTTTTGGCTATCTGTGGCTATCTCTAGGTCCGTTTTTATGTCTTGGCTGTTTATCTTCCGTCGGTCCTCCGACCCCCGCTGCCTATGTGGCAGGCGTCGCGTTGAAAGCGGCTTAATGCTCATCTCTGGACAGTAGCACGTCCGGGCGAGGAGCAGCGTGTCTCTGTGTGGGCATGTCATGGAGTTAAACCTCACTGACACACCGTGGATGTTATCCCTGCCTGGACTTAAGCAGCAAATTGCCGTGCCATGTACAGCCTGATGAGCAAAATGCACTGTATGTATGTTACACGTCACGTTGATTGGCCTAAAACGCCTTGAGCAATGCCTTATTACATTTCTTGTTTTGTGAGATCTATCTTTTCTTTCTGTAATTGTGGGTATTTGTAGTCTTGCTGTAGGCGTGTCTGGTGACCCACAGGTATGCATATGTGGTGGCCACTGTCTTTAAGGGGGCTTAACCCCTATCCCGTGTTTGGGGTCAGTCTGACCCCAGAGCATCATTAAACGGTAGGCAAATTTCACATGGGGAAATTATCACGGGAAAAGGGTTGAATGTGCTTGGAAAATATCTTTGCTTGTACACATCAAATGGCTGCTTCTGTTATTAAATAATTTGTTTGGTTAATTGTACATCAGAATGGAAAAGGATAAACTTTAGAATCCTAAAGACTTTCAGCCTGTTCTCTGTGAATGAAAACTTCAGGTGGGACACCCACTAATAGTCCCCACTAATTACCCACTAATTACAAATTTAATTTTTTTTTCTTGTATTCATAATCAAGATTCAATGTAATGCAGTGTGTCAAAAACGCTACATCCCACCTAGAAAATAATTTGCAGGTTATATTGATATAATTCATACAAACTAGAGTCTTTAGAATCTTCTCTTTAAAAAGATGGACTTCTGCATGGATTTCAAGGTCTGATCTTCACCTCTTCCTATTAGGTCCGTTTACAGACGTGGTCATCACGACCCTGAAGCTCGCTAACCCGACAGACAAAAATGTGTGCTTCAAAGTGAAGACGACAGCCCCACGCCGATACTGCGTGCGGCCCAACAGCGGTGTCATCGATGCGGGAACTTCTATCAATGTCTCTGGTGTGTATCTGCTGACTGGGGTTGATGTGGGCGGGAAGCCGTAATCATGTACTAATGTGCGACTCTGTAATTCACATTCTAGAACAGTTCTTATATAATAAAACATTATTATTGATATATGTATCTATGAAGGAGTACAGTATGGGCAGGGGAACCCATAGAACATTTTTGTAGCTTCTAAAACCTTTACTGTAATCCTATAAATTCCATTGTGAACCATACTGTGAGCCCACCATTTCATGGATCAGTCCCCCAGTTCTGTGAAAGGTGCAGATATTCCTCTCACAACGACGTGGAGGTGGGATGCACGCTTTCTCCTTGCATCGTTGACGCTCGTTGATGTTTGCCTTCACGTACGTACTCCAGTCCAGGCCAGCCGGGAGTAAGCGAGCTGTTTCTGGAACAGGGGTTATGCTGGCATTTAGAACATGATCAAATTTCAGCCTTCCATCATTTGAAGATTATTTCGCTAGCAGTCTTTGATTTAATTGCATTGTATTTAATTGTGTTGTATCATTGGAATGCTTTGAAATGTATTTCATGCAAATAATGTTAGCTATATTGTAAAAAAAAAAAAAAAAAAGTAAGCTTTCATTTGGTTCTGGTTTTAATGATAAATCATGAATTCCCCCCATGTACGAATCTTTCCGGATCACCGTTTACTGTGCATGTGTTCGTACATTTCAATATGAACAGCAAACAGCGTGTGATGGGATCCTCAGCCCTGTGCTCTAAGCTAGTGCTTGATCTGCTGGTGAGGCCATGGATTGAATTTCTCGTCTTAGCTCTGACTGTTACTTTCTATGTAGGTATCCACTTACAGCCCTGGATCAAGTATCGGGCTTTGAAGGCTACAGTAAATTTACAGTTGGTTGCAAGGAGCCATGTTAGTCTTCCTCTGTGGAGCTGTGTCACAGTGTGAGCTGTAGTAGCGATTTATAGACATGACCTCACTCTTTGGGTATTTGTGTCCTGTAGCGCTATTGTGTTTAATTAAAAAGGCTGGGGCTGTAATCATCTTTCTCATATATCTATTCATCCTTAACCTTTCAGCCGGAGTATGATGGAAACTATGAATTAATTAATTTGGATATCACTTTTCTTTGTTGTCACATCATTGTCATCAGTGTTGTTTCATGTTGAATTTCAGCAGGGATGTAGAATGGAGGCTTAATGTGTCTTGCGTGTCCCCGCTCATAGGGTTGAATTCTGCGGTTGTCTTCAGCATGAATTTGCTCTTCTTTGTTATTTTTGTGTTCAGTTATTTCAGTTGCCTTTTTCAGTGCAAATAGGCTATTCAGGTGACCTGTGATTAGTGTGCAATTTCCATTTTTTTTTTCCAACCACAACGAACATTCTGTAGTCCTGTGCTAACATCTGCTTCGTAATATTCATAAAACCACTGAAAGGATACAAATAATTCCACCTGTCATTCCTTAACAGGTCACCCTAATTCACAGTCGTGGCCAGCAGTCTGGTGCCGGAATGATGAAAACGTGTCATAAACAGAAATTGCAGCATGTCACACTGCTCCCATGCGGTGGCCAAGATGCCGGACCTCGGCACTGTAGGATGTACAGCCTCCATTCAACCTTTGCCTTTCTGTCTTCAGTCATGCTGCAGCCATTCGATTATGACCCCAACGAGAAAAGCAAACACAAGTTCATGGTGCAGTCCATGGTCGCTCCCACTGACATGACGGACATGGAGGGGGTGGTGAGTCTGCGGGGACCTGAGGCCTCCTACCCGTTCACTGCCGAGTGGGTCTATCTCCCTCTCATTAACCCTCCACTTCTCTCTGCAGTGGAAGGACGCGAAGCCCGAGGAGCTGATGGACTCCAAACTTAAATGTGTCTTTGAGCTTCCGTCGGAGAACGAGAAAACGGTATGACTGTGAATTTCTATGAATTTGGCATTATTAAACACGGCATGAGTGAAGCTCTTTGGATTGGTGTGTCAGTGGGGCATTCCAGGCCACTTCCGACAGTCCCAGGAAAAAACAGAAGAAAACTCAAAACATACACTTGTGGGTTATGTGTGCGTGAGTTTTGATTTTTGTCATCTCACTGTTCCCTACAGCATGATGTGGACACCAACAAAGTGCTGTCCTCCAGCCTGCTAAAATCCGAATCTTCCACATTGTCCAAATCTGCGAGCTCCTCCCTGGATGATGGAGAGGTCAAGAAAATAATGGAGGAGTGTAAGAGGCTGCAGACGGAAGTGCAGCGACTACGAGAGGAAAACAAACAGATCAAGGTGAGCTGAACTTACCCAGGCATTGTGTAACGAGGACCGTGCCGGCTGCTTTTTCAGCCGCGTTGAGGAAAACGGGCTTCCTATTCACGCAGGAAGACGATGGTCTTCGCATGAGGAAGGCTACACCCACCCCATTTTCTCCATCTGCCTCGGGATCTGCACTGAAGGAGGAGGGGCCCAACACCCGAGTGCTTGCCCTGTCCGTGGTCTTCTTTGTCATCGGCGTAATCTTGGGCAAGCTGCTCCTGTAGGCGCCGATAACGACGGTATCGTGGGTGAAATCGAGAAACCGGTCCCTGGAGTTCTGATCAGAATGCCATATAATGTGCATAGAGTTGAATAGTCAAATAATCTAAAGTTACAAAGAAGGTAATCTAATATATAAAAATAATAATTAATAATAAAACAAGAGAAACAGTGGCAGGTCTTGCTTTTTAATAATTATACACTCCTTTTGTGACCCATCCCTATTTGCACAGGAAAAAGTCTCATGGGGAGGGTAGTAAAAAAAAAATAAAACATATACTGGAAAAATAATCAAATGAAAAGATCCAAATATTAACAACAGCAAGGCTTCTCTAAAAATGAGTAAGTAATGTGACTGATTGCAGTATTGAAATAGCATTGTGTGAATGCTGTATTTTCGGTTTTAAAACGGCATGCTGTCTGTGTGGATTCACTGGTTGGGGCCACAACTCATTCCTGACTGTTAGTCACCTTCTTTTAAAAAAAAAATAAATAAATAAAAAAAAAAGAGAAATTAAGTTAACCCCCCAGCCTCCCAGTCAAACAGATCTTTCCAAGGCCTTTGGTAGAGCTGATGAAAGGCTGATGCAGACCAGGTGCTCTGCCTGATTGGAATCAGTGTGACATGGGAGCATTATGGTTGCCCCTCCTTTGGACTGGTGTGGTCATACACATTCTAGTCCACAAAATGCAATGGAGTGTATTACTCTCACCCTCCTTCTCAAAACACTAAGTGATTTGATGCATTTCTTCTTATTTCTGGCTTGCATCTATTTAATTCTCAAATTCTAGTAACTTATTACCTCTTTGAAGTCCTCCTGCCTTCAGGGAGTAGAACATGCTATCGATTATCATGGCAGACTAGGTCCTACGATCTGAAGGCAACTTCATAACTGTATAGGAAGCTAACCTCTCGCTGGGTTGCCTGTTATTGGAAGTGTTATATGCAGTTAGTTCAGAAACTGGGTTGAAAAAAAGTTTGACCTTTTTTTTTGGAAGTTATTCAAAATAAGTTTGCCTGTTAAACAAGAATATCAATAAATGACCATATATCATGATATGAAAACAGGAAGTGTCCACCACTATGATGTCATGTGCAGAGGGTAGAAATAACAGCAATGATTTTGACTCCTATTGATAAACCATAGTGGACAATGCTGTAATGTAATAATGGACAATGGAATACACTGTGTATAAATCACATTTATTTTAAACAATATCTGTGTTAAGATACCATGAATATATTACTTATTTTTGTGTTCATCAGCAAAAACATGTCTTTCAAAGGGGACCATTCTGTGATCTAGGGTCCCCCCCCCCCTATTTACATTGTCGCATAATGTAGATGGAAGCTATGCCTGGGTGGATCAGATTAAAGAGAAGGTGAGATTCTTTTGGGGCAGGTCTGCTCAAATTGTCAGAAATGCAGTCAGGTGACAATTTTGTATGTACATAAATCAGTAAGCCTAATAATGTAATAATTATAATAAATTAGTCCGTTGACTAAAAAGCGTTGGAGTGTTTAGACTTATAATAATTAAAAGCCACCCAACATCAGTGTAAGTAAAAGGTCATTTTGAGCCTTGGAGGTAGAAAAGGTTGTTGGGGAAGAGATTCATTAGAGGAAATCCAAGGTCGATATTGATACACACGGGAATTGGTATTTTTACACAAGACTTTCCACCCATCTTCCAATAGCTTATCCTGGTTTAGGATGAGGGGTCTTGGAGCCTTTCAGGCATCACAGGGCACAATGCGTCCTGGATGGTATGCCAGTCCATCGTAAGGCACTAATATGCACACATTTACTCTTTGAATAGAAACACTAGTTAGCCCAATTTCATTGGAGACAATCAATGTGGCACAGGTAGAACACGAAATAAACATATACAGAGCAGAAGTGAGATTTGAACCTATAACAATACATAGCTACTTACTGGGCTGTTTGTTGAAGTTTTTATTTGGTGTTTGCTAATCATAATGTTTATGTAGCTTCTAACAGTCATACAAATGGCATGTTGCAAAGCATGCTGAGTTTCACTTCTATTTTCTGTTTTTTTGTTTGTTTTATTGCTTGGCTCATTTCTTTGGGTTTAACATGGCAACACAAGTTTTATGACTATGCTGCTATGATGTCTGCTAAACAAATGTTAACTGCTTTTCTACAAATAACCTATTTTTTTAAAAATCGTAAGTGATATTGGTGAGGGTGTTTTGAGTGATATTTAATTAACGTTTTAGACTTAATTACAAGGTCATCCGGTTTAGCCCAGAAGTGATGATATGTGGTTAAAATGGCACTCTTATCAGGTTTCCTTTGCATTTACAAACAGGGCGCTCCCAGGAATTTGACGATCTATAACAATCGTAATAGTTCACATGCAATTACTTTGTAAATAAAGGGAGCAGTATCAATAAAGTCCAGCCTTACTTCCCGTGGATTTTTGCCCCCGATTCATCCGCTTTCTGATGAGCATGGGTAAAATCAATAAATAAAACCAATAAAACACTGTAGAGCCGTGAAAATGTCACTGCATAGTGTGTGCAAATGTACTTTGTTAAACTGTTTATAATTCGTTGCCACTGTCATTGTATAATTATACAGATAAGACCAAGGGCTACCAAATATCCCTGTAGCAATGTGGCCATTTTTTGGGATTTACCAGAACAGAGAAGTATTAACTGTACAAAACTCTTACTCTATTCATGTTGTACTGGGGAGAAATTACTGTAAAATGTGTTGAAGTGCAAACAAAACACTGGTGTGTGCCAGAGCATATGTTCTATACTCACAGATTGATGAGGCAGGCATTTAGCGGTCCCTGAGTCATAGGAATGGGTTTTCCAGTGAATCGTTGAATTCAGACTGATGATGACTGGGTCTGAGACCATGCAGATGGCTGTTTAAGTGCCACAGCTACTAGTCAAAGCTTGCTGGTAAGTGCAAACCCATGGCTTACTTAACGGATGAGCTGTTTTATTTAATCTGTAGTCCTCCTTACCCAGAATAAACAATTAGTTCGCAAGATTACTGATCAAATAATACTGTCACATGGCCACACTCAGTATGTAGTTAGACTTGACTAATGCAACAGTTGTGTTTTTTGGTAGTTGTTTTGGAAATGCTTTATCAAGTTTTTCATTGTTCTTGTTATCATTGTTACGCCAAAACAATTATAAAGGGCCCACTGCAGCAATGTGCAAGGACTAAGTGGCCCAAATTAGGTCTGTTCTCTAACGACTGGACACAAAACATCCTAGTTCTGACCTCATCAAAAGAAAGCACAGCTACACATTTGCAACAAGAGGCATTCAAACAACCCATTAAGTACTTTGAAAGCATTTTGACCCTGGTGGTGCTACTTTGCATGGAATTAGCCAACAGCTGAATGTAATTTGGTTCCTTAATGGTTTCCCTAGTAAACTGAAGCAACTGAGGTGTTTCTGCATATGCTGGGTCCACCATAACTAAGGGTCCACCTGAAGGCGTTCAATCTGTTTGACATATAAGAGTATTTGAAGGTCCTTGGGCCAAAGAAAAGGAGGAACTCAGCAGAACATCGGTAGAGTCTGCAAACTATTGTTCTTGAATTACCTTAATTTTTAAACTTGATGGAATTTACTTGGTGGTACAACAAGGTTATGGACTCAAACAGTGTTGGGTCACAGGCTCTCTGTCAGCATAATGCAGTACTAAGAACAACCCAAACAGTTTCTCTCTTTTTTTTTCCATCAGCAAAAATGGTTTATGTAGAAGCAAGCAATGTTTTGGAATTAAGGTTAAAAACTAAACAAAAACTCTGAGGATCATTCCCCAGCCTCCATGATCTGTTAGCAGGTGAGAAAAACTAATCAGAAAGTTGTGCTTACTGAAAGGATTTAAGTTATCGCTCTATATATCTATACATATACACACACCTTTTAAACCATGTACATTATATATATATATATATATATATATATATACACAATGTAGATGGATTAAAACATACAGCCGCAAGTGAACATACAAACAAACATACAGAGTTCATACAGACTTTGGTACATGAAATTCAAGCACTTTCTAGGACATTTTCAAGAGCTTGTCATTAATACTTAATCCACCCAACCGCTGTCCAAATGGCTTTACCAGCTATAGTTCATGGCATCGTTTGAATTATGGCAAATATTCTTACATGGTAACCTGTCATTAAAAAAATGAAACTTTTTTTTTTTTTTGATAAAAAAAAAAAATGGGAAGAGGTCCGTTTGAGAAGAAACTGAAATGAGAAGGCCAAGAAATCTAATATATTCATGGTATGAGGCCCCTGTAATCACAAGGAAAACTGGCACATTTCTTCCCCGAAATCCTTTTGGCTTGTACATGCATGCAGAATGCTCTTGGTGCCACTAGAGCGAACTGGAATGGCAGAGAAAGACATCATTGGCTTTGAATTGAAAACTGTTGATGCAAAGTGTCACAAGCAACGGTCGCCCAGTGACGGCCAAGCAGACCAACAAAAATACCACAATTATTAAAAAGCAAAAAAGTGGAAGCTCCAAATGACAGTGGGTAACCAGCGCAGAGGATGTACAGCATGGGCTAGGGGCACCCTGCATCAACAAAAACTGGACTGAAAGAAGTTTTAGTCGCTACTGTGATACTGAACTAACAGTTGTGTTAAGGCTGCATGCAATTATAGCAACTACATCCCAAAATGCATCTTGTTTTCTTGCTGGGGGAAGGTTCCCAAAAGTGACAGCATTCCAAACCACAGGGTGTATTTTATCATTAGCTAGTTTGAGCAGCACAGTAATAAGGTTCTTCATCTTCACTCTTGCATCATCATGTAGGTGTCCATAAGAGCAGTTTTACCTTCATTAAGCCAGCATAAAGGACCCACATGAAGGAGCCTATACCATGCCATCTTGGTTACACTACCTGCGTATGACAGACTACAGTGCCTTAACCTGCGTCTGTGCTTTAACGGTGTTCTCATCAGGGAACGTCCAATGCATTGGCAATGACTTTGGATGTTTGACAACAGAGGTGGTGAAAAAAAACACAATGTTACCCAGCTGTGACGAAGGAACGGCAGGCGGACGGCAGGAGTCCCGGCCCCAGCACGCTCCATGCACAACAGCGCACATGTGGCATAGGAGGTAAAATAGCCCTATTACAGGGAGAGGGTGTTATATGGTTTCTATAATTAGAAAAATGGAAAACTTAAAACGTACTTGCCTACACCACAGAACCTATTAGCCTAATTACACTTAAGAACATGTTGGTCTGTGCTCTTCTATCATCGCACCAGATCTTACCATCTCATCAGCTTCAGGAAGATGAAGCTTTTAGGTAAGGAGACCTGCTGCTCATGCGTCGGCCTTTTGGCGGCCATTACCGCGACGAACGTGTCCAACACTATAAACACTGGTAAGCGGAAGATGGGAAGTAAGGAGTAACAGGGCACTCTGTGCAGGGAGCTTGGACGGCCCCTCGCCATGGGCTGTTAACAGCGTCACCACCACTTCCGTCAGGCATTTCAAAGACTTCCACAGATTCTGAGGACCTGCATGAACTCAGAGGTACGCACGCGCGCACACACACACACGCACACACACACAGCTATATATAAATCAGAAAAACAAAAAAATGGGGATTTTTTTTTTTTTTTTTTTTTAAACTATGAACAGCAGCCCCCATCCATCCTACCCCACAAATACACATCAGCACCTCCCCCTGTACAGGGAGAGAACACAGCGGCAGGGCGGGGGGCAGGCTGTACAGCGCAGTGAAACATTCCTTACATCTTAGCTCATTATATACATACAATTGTGATCAAGGCACAGGGATCTTCTACAAGTATTTTTTTGTTTCAATAAAGTTGTACAAAATAATACATTTTACAGTCTGTACAAGAGCAGTAGTCCAGCAGTTAAAAAAAAAAAAAAAAAAACAAAGCCTGGCTAGGTCAACAGGAGAAGTGTAGGGGGTTGGCAATGGGGTTCTATATATGAAGTTTTTAAGTCCTTTTGTGGCTTTCCTCTTAACTTCTGTTTCATTATTAACATTATGTTAATGAAGCTCCCCTCAAAACACATAAAAATACAAGGGTAACGGGCCAGGAATGATGGATAGAGAAGAGAAGAGCAGGACGGTGCACAGGAGCATCACAGACATCCAACACGAGCACACGACTGGGGAGATGAATGTCCATCAGTGTCACGGCGGCACGCACGCCCGTGAATGCACACATACACGTGTTCTCTACGTGCTTCTGGATTTTTTGCACCCGCTTTCAGCCCACTCTGCATTATATGGCAAATTAAGGAAAGCGGCTGGTGGAAAAGTCAATGAGAGGCCATGTGTTCATCCGACATGCACTTCCACGCCACACGGCCATCCTCAGGCAAACTGTGCTTTACAATCCACTGCTTCTTTGCTTTTCATTGGTGTAATGTCCTCCTTGCCTGCGCCGGGCAGCAGGCCGGCCTTGGGCGCCCTCAACCGATGTGGCACGTCGGCCCCGCCGCTCCGTAAGGTCTGCAAGAGATGCAGTCACGGGGCGCCCCAGGGGTACAGCAGGCGCACACACACCGTACGCCAAGAACCAGCGCAGGGGAAGCCAGTCATCAACTGACAAGGGCTCAAAGGGGGAAGCTGGCGCCGTCTGTGTGAAGCAAAGGCAAAAAGGAAGATGGCGAAGGCGGCGAGCGCGTGACAGCTGGGATAGAGAGAGCGGGCGTCGCTTGTCTGTGGGAGATGGAGGACCATCCTGAGCGCAGAACTAAAGTGCAGGGAGTTTCGGCGCCCTCCGCTTCCTGTGGTCAACGCTGCCTCTGGAGGGTCTTCAGTCTTGCGCGGCACGTCTCTTCCTTAAAGGCAGAGAGGAGAAGTCCTCGTGGAAACACCAAATCAGTGTGGCCGGC
>JAODKK010000105.1:9672843-9683626 GCA_026774405.1 Petrocephalus microphthalmus | reverse complement strand
CTCCCCAGACCACATAAACAAAGACTCCGTTACATAACAACCAACATTCTTAATGTTAAATTCTTAGTGTCTTAATGCTTATTTTTTATAAACTTAGTTTTAATAGGTGTTCTAGGGGTCTTTTTAGGATGTCTTATTGTGGTACTTGTGTGTTACAAATAAAATCTATTATTATTATTATTATTTCTCTAAATAATTCTACAGAAAGAGTTTGTTCCTCCAGTCTAATGGCTCGATATCTTTCAGGTGAGCGTGAAAAGGGGGGGCGAAGCAGCAGCTGGTGGCAGCCCTGGGCCCCCCCTCCCGCCAGTGAGTAGCGCCCTGCTTCCTTTTCACCGTCGTCCCAATTCCCAGATGATACCACACTGACTGCTTACCTGCTATAAACTGTATAACTTCTACCTATTTGTCACTTACCCATGGATTGTCTTTCCTGGGTTAATTCGAAGTCAAAGGTTTCATTTGTCGCATGCAGCATGTGGAAGGTCACGGGTTTGAACCTCGGCAGAATAGTCATGTCTGTGGGCCCTTGAGCAAGGCCCTTAACCCCCAGCTCCATGGGTGCCGCTCTCAGTGGCTGCCCTTCACTGCTAAGCTTGCTCTCACCTACATGTGTGCCATGGAGAGGCAAACAGAGAATATCCTCACAGGGATCAGTGAAGTGTTATCATTTTTATCTTAATGCACAGCATGTACAGCATGCAATGAAATGCTTGCCAAAGCAGATTCACCACCTGTGCTAGGTAGAAGAGGGACTATATAATATACTAGATCTAAAATATACAGAATGTAATACAATATATTAAATATAAAAATAATAAATATAAATAAATGAATAGATTTTTTTTACAAAAAACCAGCATTGTGTAATAGTGGTGCAAATGTGCAAGGCTGGGTATGGGAGTGTGGAATGGGGGAGAGGTGTAAAGGGAGAGGGAGACATTCATGGAAAGAGAGCATTAATTACATGAATGAATCAGTCATGGGGTTAAGCAGGTGCAGCCCTCCCCGGTGAGCAGATGGGCGACGGTGTTTCTCAGCGACTTGGAATGGCATTATGAGCAGGGATCCAGTTCTGTACTAATATTCCAATTTACCACCTGCAGTCACAAACACTGCTACCTACGCCCTGTTTGAGTCTGATAGTGAGGAGGAAGAGGAGGAGTCACAGATGAAAGAAGAAAAGGAATCTCCCCCTAGGAAGAAAACTGCATTTCAGGTGAGACAACTGGCAAGAGAGGTGTAACTTTTTGCAGTATTAACTTCTAGAGCCTAAATTTTAGATGAGATGCTGCCCTCTACTGGTAGCAGAAAAATGAATCTGTGTGTTTGCCACAGCTCGCTTATGAAGCATGGGCAACCAGCTCTAAAGCTGCTCTGAAGGGGCACAAAATAGAGGCGTCTAGACTGAAGAGGCAAGAGAGGAAAAGATCACGAGAGCTCCAGAGACAGCAAGGTGGGAGAGACACTGTGAGGACATGCTGGTCTCCCACACAGTCCCGGGTACTGATGTCTATTCTCTTTTGGTTGATCCAAGGTATTGAGAAAGCAGAATCGAGTGAGGATGAACTCGATCCATGTGCAGACGAAGGCATGGAGGAAGAGGAGGGTGAGCAGGATTTATTTCCCCTGAAAAGAATCAGTACCTTTTTATAATATGAAAAAACGGACTGAGTGAATGTTGTTTTTTTGTCTCGGCCATCTTGTCAGAAAAAGCTTTACAGCGATTCATCGACTCGGGCCGCTTTTTCCGCCTGTTTGTTGTGTCCCTCCTGGATGACCTGACGGAGGGGCTGAACTCACTGTGCAAGGACAATTTAGACATTTCTAGGGTGCTGCACTTGGAGAGAGCTATTCTGGGACAGCAGCAGAAAAAGGTGACATTTCATTTATATTGCCGCTAACAATGCGCACAGACTACTTCTTGAAAAGTATTTTCATATGAAACTAGGTTATTTTAAGATGTCCTAATACAGAAATCTAGTTAGTATTGTGGGCCTTGGTCTGTGGGTTACTTTGTAACGGAATCTTTATTGTTTCCATTACCAGGGGAAGGAAGTGTCTCATGAAAGTGTCAAGCAGTTTTATCAAAGCTGGATGTCCAGGCAAAATACGCAGGGATCTTTGGAGGCTGAGGATCATCACCAGGCACAGCGCTCTTCACCCCCTGGCCTTCCATCCTCACCGCCTGGCCTTCCATCCTCACCGCCCGGCCTTCCATCCTCACGCCGTGGCTATGCAGAGTTAAAAAACTCAAGCTCCAAAATGTCATTGGGTAGCAGTTTGTCTAGGTCAGTGTTGCTTATGAAATGCAAACAATTATGCCTTCATCTCCAGATAATCTACAAAACGTGTTCTTGATACACTGCCTAAGGTTCCATAGTCTACTATAGACAAATTCAACATATTGAAATGAATAATCCAGGGAGCAATCACATTCTAAAAGTCATGACATGTGCCTCAGCTTCAGTTTTTTACATTGCCCCCAGACACATAACCATATGACTTAAAAGGTACGAAAGCAGGAGTTCCCAAACTGTGGTATAAGTACTACCAGTGTAACTCAGAGTGCCCCTGGGTAGTACTCGAGAAGGCTACAGTAATTCCGTTACTGTGACGCAGCTCACACGACGGCACTGTGCAGTGGTTAGCACTATTACCTCACACCATTTGGGCTATCCTGTTTCCCCCCACATTGCAGTTGCCAGATTGTCCGTGGGTGTGAATGTGTGTGTGAATGGAGTGTGAGTGTATGCCCTGCGATGGGTTGGCACCCCTTCCTGGGTTATTCCCTGCCTTGTGCCTGTAACTTCTGGGATAGACTCTGGAGCCCCTGCGACAGGAAATGGAAATGGGCTAAGGTCACTGTAATTTCTTTTCTGTGGTACTTGGCACTTTTGGTTTGATCTGAAATGGTACTTGGTCCAATAATTTTGAGAACCACTGGAGAAAGCCAGGGCTGGCTGTGGGAGTCGTGGTGCTGCCTGGCTAAGTCTGACCCAAGCTGTCTTCCCCTCAGCTGCGTAACGGAGGAGACGCTGCTTGGGTCTCGACAGGCCACCTTTGACTTGGACGAGACCCCCGAAGGGCCGCAGGCAGCCAATCAGCCTCGCCGTAAGCTAGTCAGATCTGCAAATGTTGATCAGTCCTCATTTGACGCTGCCGACTCTGTTCCGGGGTAAAGCTAAACCCGTTCTTCTCCTGAGGAAACCACATATTACACATATGAGTCACTGTGCTGTACTCTGTGTTCTATGTTTAAGGCATTACTGTATATTCTTTCTATCCTGAATTAAGTATTCCGGTGGATGTCCATCCAGACAGTGTGGAAGATAAAGACCTAAAGATCTATACTGAAAAGTTAAAGGACCCCTCCCAAAGAGCAAAGGTCCAAGCTGAATCGATGAAAGACCATAGTGAAGAGCTACAGGAATATGGCCCAGAGGTTCTTAGAGAAGAGCTGAAGGTCCATAGAGAACAACTGAAGTGTCAAAGTAAAGAGCTCCATACTCCAGAGTTTCAAAGCCATAGTCCTGCGGATCACAATGAAGAATCAGAAATACACAGTGAAGTTCTGAAGGACCAGAACAAAGAGCCAGATATCCATAGTCAAGAGTTTGAGATCTATGACAAGGAATATGCTGGAGATGAGGAATTTCCCACGGCTGTATCTTCAGATGAATTAGCAAGTGGCACGTTACTGGCTAAGACGGAAGAAATCCCAGAGCCAAGAGCTCTCAGCCAGGAGACTAGGGCCCTCACCGCTAGTGAACTGCTACTCAACAAGTCAGTCATGTGACTCCCTCTGACATATTCACTAAATCAGATAGATCGGCATGATATCTTAATATCTCAATGATTCTGTTGCAGGATATTTGATATTGAAGAGATCAAGGAATCTGACAATTTCTACCGCTCATTACCAAGGCTTCTGCGGCTCATGTTTGCCCTCTACAACACCATGGTGTCCAAGTCGGAGTGGCTGTGTTACTTTGTGATTATTCTCAATCACATGGTTTCCGCTTCCCTGCTAACACTAGTGCTGCCCATTTTAATCTTCTTGTGGGCTATGCTATCGGTGCCACGGCCCACTAAGCGCTTCTGGATGACAGCCATCATCTACACCGAGGTACTCAACTCAAATCACAGCTTCTTGGGTGAGGGGCACTGGGACACATTTCAGCCCAATGGAAGACACACTGCAGTAAATGAAATTCTAACTGTAAACACTCACCAAGTGTAACATTATTTTCTATGTTTCTCCTTTGCGGCTACTTACTAATTTTCATTTTTCTTTCAGCTGACTGTGGTCATTAAGTATTTCTTTCAGTTTGGCTTTTTTCCCTGGACCACATCTGCTTACCGTGGCATCAATGCGGAACGGCCCTTTTGTCTGCCCAACATTATTGGGCTGGAGAAGAAAGATGGCTATGTCCTATTTGACCTTTTGCAACTTTTGGTTCTGTTTTTCCACAGGTCAATACTTAAGGTATCCATGGTCAAAATGCTTTACATGCAAAATTACACACATAAAACTCCTCACCCCACCAGGTCTATGAGATTCTTTAGCATAGTGTTTAGTTTCTGCAGCCAGTTATTCCAACAGATCGCCTAATGCTGACTGAAAATACTTTATGAGTTTACCGAAAATGAGACATTAATTGATTTGGATGGTAGAGGTGAACATGCCTTAATTTCTCTCTCCCCAGTGTCATGGCCTCTGGGACAACAAGGAAGTAGAAGTACCTGACTTCCTGAAGAAACTGAAACAGAAAACAGAAAAGAATCGAGCCAACGGCGGAGAGAGACGGAGACTCCTCTTCCTGCCCATGCAGGCCCCCACGAGCTCTCTCTTTCGACGGCGGAAGGGTGGCAGCGTGGATGAGAGTGGTGGGCCAGATTCCAGACGAAGACAACTGTAATACTATTGGCCACATTGACCTTGGTGCTGACCACATGTTTTTCTTTTCAGGTGACATGGTATCAAAAAATACCCCCTTAAGGAAGAGTAGACATTGTTCAAAAGCACCACAGTCCAGGATGAAGAGAATCAAACAGAAAATCAGGGAGAGGATGTTAGAGGCAAAAGCTGCAGTCATAGAGATGTGAGTCCTTCTGGCCCAGGGGGATACATGTTATCAAGCATGTGACATTTAACCCCTATCCCCTGTTTGGGGTCAATCTGACCCCAGAGCATCATTAAACGGTAGGCAAATTTCACATGGGGAAATTATCACGGGAAAAGGGTTAAAGCATCTTTATCCATCTGTTTCCACAGAGCTTTACATATTTACCTGCCCATCAGACAGTTCTTCTATGACATCATCCACCCTGAGTATAGTCCCGTATGCGATGTCTACGCTCTGATGTTCTTGATAGACGTCGTGAACTTCATCGTCATAATCTTCGGATACTGGGCATTTGGTGTAAGTACTGATAACCATTAATCACTGAGCTGGGAAAGAAGGTAAGGGGCATGTGTCAAATGAGCGCGTCACACCGGCGTGTCGCGTCTGTTTCTGCAGAAACACACGGCCGCTGCTGACATCACCGAGTCCCTCTCAGAGGACCAGGTTCCCGAGGCCTTCCTGGTCATGCTGCTCATCCAGTTTGGCACGATGGTTGTTGACCGTGCTCTTTACCTTCGCAAGACCCTGCTGGGGAAATGCGTCTTTCAGGTTGTCCTGGTGTTTGGGATCCACTTCTGGATGTTTTTCATACTGCCCGGGGTCACAGAGAGGTTAGACTCTGGCCAAATATATATCCAGCTCTGTGTCCATCCCTGAGCCAGGGATGTACGAACCGTTTCTTATTCTGCTGCCGCAGAGGCGTAAGACACTGACCTTTCCCCCTTTTTGTTAGGAGGTTCAACAGGAATCATGTTGCCCAGCTGTGGTACTTTGTGAAATGCATTTACTTCGGCCTGTCAGCCTACCAGATCAAGTGTGGCTATCCCAACCGTGTCCTAGGGAATTTCCTGACAAAGAATTACAACTATATCAACCTCTTCCTGTTCCAGGGGTAGGTTGCTCTCCGCTATCAACTATGGTCACCATTTATCAGTACAGGACTTATTAATGCATCCTCTCTTCTCACAAGTCACATTTAGAATTCACAGTTTTACCCACCCCCAATTCA
This sequence comes from Petrocephalus microphthalmus, assembly GCA_026774405.1. Taxonomy (NCBI): domain Eukaryota; kingdom Metazoa; phylum Chordata; class Actinopteri; order Osteoglossiformes; family Mormyridae; genus Petrocephalus; species Petrocephalus microphthalmus. The sequence continues at coordinate 9,677,488 of JAODKK010000105.1, read as the reverse complement.
AACTCCCGGTCTGTGGATATCCGAGGGTTCCACTGAGAAGTTTGTTACTTTCCAGTTATGAACGGTATATTCTAGTGTTGGGAACTCCTCTCCTAAAGAGACGAAGTCAGGACCATCTTATCTGCTGCAGATTCCGGCTGATCCCCTTCCTGACAGAGCTGCGAGCCGTGATGGACTGGGTTTGGACAGACACCACCCTCAGCCTGTCCAGCTGGATCTGTGTGGAAGACATATATGCGAACATATTTATTCTGAAATGCTGGAGGGAGTCTGAGAAGGTAATGGGTTAATACGTATTTAAGGCATTGCGACCCATAGGACGCAACAGTTGGCGCTGAATATTCTGGTTTTATAGTATACAATATGCAGATGGATACCGATGCAATCTATATCCTAAATGTGAAGAATTTATGAAAATGTCTATTCGTGGAGATGTTTATTGTCTTGTCCTGGGTATGGTTTTTTCATGTCATATTTTTGTGCAAAATCCAGGCTTTCCTTTCTTACACGTTTAGTGAGAATGTAGGAATTTTATTACTTACACAAATTTATTTGTGTACATCACGGTTGCCCAATTACGATCCCGGAGGGCCAGAATCCAGCACAGTTTTCAGATTTCCCTGTTCAAACACATCGACTGAACCTGATAATTAGCTGATTAAGATGCGTCTGAGCAGAGAGATCTGTAAGCTGGAGCCCGTAGCTTCCGGGATAGGTTCCAGGCACCCCTGACCCTGAACAGGCCAAGCAGTTACAGAAAACGGATGGATGGAATCTGTAAACTGTGTTGGATTCTGACCCTCCAGGACTGATATAATTAAGCTTCAAACTCGGGCATGTCTTTGTTCTCTTATTCTCCAGAAATACCCCCAACCCCCGGGTCAGAAGAAAAAGAAGGTTGTCAAGTATGGCATGGGCGGCTTCATCATCTTTGCTCTCATCTGCATTGTCTGGTTCCCACTGCTTTTCATGTCCTTGGCAAAATCTGTGGCTGGAGTGAGCAACCAGCCCCTGGATGTCACACTCCAGCTCAGCATCGCGGGATATGAGGTACAGACACTCCCCGCTGCGCTTCTGCGAAAATGTCAGCCATTCCATGGACACTTCTGTGGACGCTCACTGATTTGTCTCTCTTGGTTCTGCTAACTAGCCACTGTTTACCATGAGCGCCCAGGAACAGAACCTGGTACCCCTCTCTCAGGCAGCCTACAATAAGCTAACCAACCAGTATGCCACCCAGCCCGTAAGGAGATCTCAGCCTTGCTAGCATCCATTGGCACACTGTACAGATCTCAGTCAGCAGCCGGCATTTACATATATTTAAATGTACTTTTATATTTTGTAATACAATTCATATTTACTTGAATTCATTGAGGGGATAGGGGATATAGGGTCAGTTCCCTGTACACTGCAAGCTGTGGGCTAAGCAGAAGTCTCCCTGGTCTCAGGCTGCCATGCAGTTCATCGTGAAATACCTCGCTGAGGACGTCGTTGTGGCAAAAATAAAGAGTGATGCCAGCCTGGTGTGGGGCATCAGCCCGGCCAGCCGGCAGGCCATGATCCAGGAGCTCAGCCAGTCCACCCACGTTTACATCACACTGCGCTGGACCCTGCTCAGGTGCACACAGGCCACACGCATCGCACCGACACACCCGGAGACAACATCTGGCACAAGAAATGCGCATGAAGTTTAATAATGTCTGCTTATGTTGCATAAGGAAAGCTGAGACATATTCATCCGCAAGCTTATGAGAATATGTTATGCATTATGAAAAGCTGACACGGGGGAAGGTGGCTCGGGCCTTTGATGTAAACGTCCATGTGCATAACCCACCAGGAATGCCTCTGTCGCAATGAATGCGGTGACAGCAGGGGAGCGAACTGTGAAGTATCAAGACAAGCAGATGATAGACGAGATCGTGCAGGTTCTCAAAGGGGCTCGCTCCCAGGCCGTGTGAGTACCGTCTTTGTGTCTCAGCACCCGTGAGAAGAGGACCAGCATGAAAGGACACTTCAGATTAACATCGGGAGGGACGGGGTGCATCGTGCTCCAGGATGTGACGTCACGTCGCGTTATAGGGCGATTCTGTAGTCACGCTGTATGCAGCTTGTTTTTTCTCTTTAATCGCAAACTATTCCTATTATAGTCTCAATATATAAAGTGAAACTTAACTTCCCATTTTTACTTTTATTCACCTTCACTAATACGATGGTTTAAATGCATGCTCAGTTTGTGGGAATTATTGAAATTATGCACAGATCACAAGATTCTGCCACAAATATCAGGCCACACACTGTGGAGAAATGTCCACCAGATCCACCATGTTGCCCCTGTCACTCTCGAGCACCTAAGTCTCTCTCTCAGAAACACATCCTAACTTTCAGAAAAGCATCACTAGCACAAGCACATCAAATATAAAATAGCGACTAGGAGGTCTTCTCCGTGAGACCCATAGAATTAGGCTAAAGGCTAAATATGGGGGATTTACTGAATCTGTCTTTAGCGGTAAATGGGACTTTTGGCCGCGCGGGTCTGTAAGTGAGTGTCTGCCAGCTAGGGACTATGCTTTTGGGAAACACACCCTGGAGCGAGAGTTTAGACTAAACCATTTTAATGGAGGGTAGGTGTTCCCTAGGTAAAAACTCTCAGAAAAAAAACTTAAAATTATGTGATGAGTTATGTTTAACGTATATGTCTTATTGGGGGGAACAAATCTATAATGATGCCCAAATCACTGATGCATCCACTTAGGGTCATCCAGTCCCTGCTGCCCAAGTACATCAGGGGGCCCTCAGGGCCAGAAGCCAAGGTGGCCCATCGGCTAGAAATTGGTAAGGAGCATATTAATATTAATATGTGCCTCTCATTTCTCCTCATGGTAAAGGGGCCTAAATGCACATAGCTTTTATATGCAGTGCACTTTGCTATGGCACTGCCTTTGAGCCTATACTGAAAGCACACCTCACAGCACTGCTTCACATTCCCATTTATTGTCACTGAACGTGTTTCTTACACTACTATTTCTTATTCTTTTGTTCATCATTCGTCATTTTAAAAGAACAATCTCAGCTGCTTTTCCTGCAGTAGGTTGGTAAATAAATGAGCACCGACATTTTCCTAGGATTTGATCACATCTTTCCTGCCTTTAAAACTGAATACAGAGAATCTGGATGATTCAGAAGATCAGCAGACAATGGCCCTCTTCCGCCCCTTGTCTGTCAAGCTTCAGCAGCCGAATGACAGCTCCGAGCCCCAGTGGTGGGTTATACAAGAGTGCCCACCAAAGCAGCCCCAGGCCAGCTGCCATAACATCGAGGTAGTAATCTTTAACGACAAAGTGAGCCCACCCAGTCTGGGCTTTCTGGCAGGATACGGGTAAGGGCATGCAATTCTCTGTCTTTTTGCCCTGTTTTGTTTAGTACCTCCACTGTTATAAATAATAATCATCCATGCTTAGATGATAGCCACGCTAACTTTGAAACCAAAATTAATAATTAGTATTTTTACATACTTCACCACCAAGACAATAAAGAGAAAAAATCTGTCTCATAATTAGTACAATTCAATATATATTTATTTCTTTACTGTTCCTATCGGGCAATCTCATCTTATCCTGGGACATCTTATGTCCTCTTCTGCTCAGGATCGTAGGACTGTACATGTCAGTGGTACTGGTCATCGGGAAGTTTGTACGGGAATTCTTCAATGGAATCTCGCGGTCCATAATGTTTGAGGAACTGCCCTGTGTGGACCGGGTCCTGAAACTGTGCACTGATATCTTCGTGGTGCGTGAGACTGGGGAGATGGAGCTGGAGGAACAGCTCTTTTCCAAGCTGATCTTTCTCTACCGCTCTCCTGAAACCATGATCAAGATGACCCGTGAAAAAAAGGGCAAGTGATGTAATGAAGACCCCAAGATGTGTCTCCCACATAAAATACATAAAAGGAACTGATCATAAGCTACTATTGTATTCTGACTACTAATAAATGGACACTGATCAGAAAGACTTACCAGAGATGATAAAAGTATACCAAGTATAGGTTCCTGTCAAAATAGCAGAAACATAAGGATCTTCACCCGGAAACACCTCGGCTCAGTCCAGACCGCGTTAACATTCAGTTTAACTACGAACTGTCTGTCCTGCATGTATTTAAATATGGGTGACAGATAATACATCTCGACAACAGAGATCCTTTTAATTTTTTCCACAGAGTAATGTATGTTAAACTTAGAATATGAAATAAAGCCAATATGTGAGGAATGCATTTTCCTATGTTGAATTAATTATCTTGCATATCTACATTCTTTCCGATTTCAGTGTGGTTTTATACATCATTCAGATTATATATTTACATTACAACTATACAATTAACAAGAGTAAACGCTTTACTGTCACTTGTTGGCAGTGTAGATATAGTAACAGCAATTGTTACAGTAACTACAATGGCAATTTAACAAAAAAAAAAATATATGGAAAACCTTTAAAGTAACTTTTCCGTGGTTTATCACTAAAATATCTTATATTCAAAACATAGGTTGGTTTTGTGAACTGTAGATAAGCATAAAACAATTAAGACACAGAATCAAAAGCTATAAAACTAATACAATTCCTATTCGGATGAAGACCATCCGATGTGTATACT
>JAODKK010000105.1:9561987-9590504 GCA_026774405.1 Petrocephalus microphthalmus | reverse complement strand
CCTTTCTCATAATGTGGAACCACACTAACACACAACATCTCCATCTCACTTATCTCTCCCCTTTCTCATAATGTGGAGCATATATATATATATATATGTATATGTGAGTGCTAACAAATACTTGTTTACATTACTCCACAAAGTATTAGTTAACGAATAACAGGCATATAAAGAAGTAAGATTGTGGAAATGGAAAGATTATAGCTGTTGAGAGATTAAACTATTAATATGCATTATGGTTATATGGGTAATTGCCAAATCTATTGTCTCACTGATACTGTTCTTGCTTTTTATACTATGGATTTATTATTAATAACACTGACTGCTACCAGTTAAAGAGATATAAAAAAAAAGTTATTATCCAAAGACCTGGATAACAAAATCTGGTCCAAGGACCTAGGAAAGACATAGCGAAATCAGAAAACGTGAACTAAAAACTGTAACTGCCGGTCTGTGAACAGGCTTAGGATATAAATGAAACTGCCCAATATTCTATGGAACCTGCTATATTCCCTTTAAGTCTGGCCTGATCAGCCAGTTAGGGGAAGAGAAGGTCGTGGGGTTTGGCAATATCAGCTCTTCCAATGTCATAACATCTGGTTCCTGCTTCACCTCTGCACAGATGTAGCAGCTGCTCATTGTCTCCTGTCCTGAGTCAGTATCTCTCCCAATTCCAATCACATTCCCAATCACAGTCATGAAGAGTGCGGCCAGTGAGGTGAATTATGAAGACACTGTGAAGGTGGCTCTGCTGACCGTCTGCCTGCCCACACACTGACCTCTCTCAGTACACTACAGAAAGAGGGCGTGCGGTGACAGTTCAGGGTTTACACTTTCTTTTGCACTATTCAGCATGTAGTATTTTGCTAATAAAATATGCACCTGTGTCCCAGTTAAAGTGTCTTGTACACACTGAATAGCCAAAATCAAAATTTACAATGTTTGGTTATTAAAAACAACCCAAAAATGTGCAAATATCAGTGTTCACAAAACATTTTTTATTTAATTATGTATTTAAATATTACTGTTATTAAAGACAATCCTGTTTATGGCAGTATGGTGTCTGTTGTCTTATTGAAACTAGTGGCTTCTTCAGAATCATTGATGTTGTAGTTTATAGGGAATTATGCAAGACAAAGAGCATCCTGACAGTGGCAGCCCATGCTATACATAACAGAAGGCTTCAGCTGTGATTCTAGGCTTGTTTTGCATAGAAATGATTTGTCCAACTGTTTAATTTGATCTGATCTGTTTGATTTTTGATTTCTTTATTGAAGGAATGAGATTTGTTGAACTGGACAGAAATGCTAAAACAGAAACATTCGCTGGCATGGCTTGACCATTTATTTATCATAATATAATAATTATACAGTATAAATTCAGTTATCAGTAGACATGCTGCATTCAATATACTGCTACCGTACATCCTAGGAGACAGATCTTAATTGTACAAGATAAATTTTAATATAAAATATTTTTGACAGTGTTTGAACACACTTGTACTAGCCCAGTTTGCATATCCTTGCAACAAATTATAAGTCAATCGAAGTGTGCTATTAAGCCAAGCACCAAGGCTAAAAGCACCCCACCACCTTCCGAGGCCAGATATGGACGCCCAACGTGCAGTTACGGCTATCTTCTGGAGAAACAGGAGCACCAGTCCTAACAAATGAATGGGCCATACATTTAAGTAGGTCTATACCATAGTTTATTTTATTTTTTTTGCTACATTCACTGTACAATATAGGGCAAGCTTAAAATTACTAGTTTAAATACATTAGTAATATAGCCGTAATGGTATATTATATAATATTATATTGTATAATATAATATAATAATATATATATATTTTATTTTCAATAATTCGATTATATTATACAATACAACATAATATTATATTATAAATTGATTGAACGGCAATTTCAGAATTTCGGCAGTTGTATTGCAGTCTCTGGCGTTTATTAATGAATAATTTCAGTAAATTACAAACATCGCCGTTCTCTGCCTCCCGTGTCTTCCCCGTCTCCCCGAGCGGAGCCGAGCGGAGCCGAGCGGAGCGGGGCGGCGATCGTCGGGTGGGAGGGCCGGGTGAAAGGTGAAAGTTGAAAGGTATCAGTTTTGTTGTCTTTGTGTAGAGAGTGGAGCGCGATCTCTCGTTGTCTCTTTTCCCTCTTCCCCGTATCCTTTTAAAACTCTCCCCCAGGGTTTATACCCCCCCGAACCTCCCCTTTTACCCTTAAAACCCTTCCCTCCCCCTGAAGGCTCGTCGAAGCGCGGATCAGGTAAGAAAAGCTCCCGTTTTCCTGCTTTTTTGGGGGTTTTTTTCCCCTCAGACGGGCTTCGCGTAGCGCGCCATTGCTGCGAGCGCTGGCTGTCAGGCTGCGGCCGGAGCCGCTAGGCCGCACGGGCGGACGGGGCGCGCCGTCGGTGCCGGTGGCTGCGCGACGCGGTTAATCCGGGCGTATGCGCGACAAACGCGCACCCCGGCCCGGCCCGCTTTTCTAACCCGGTCCATTTTGGCAGCAAATGCGTAGTTGGGCCCTTCCCGGAGCGCTCGGCGAAAACGCCCGAGCGGAAAACGTGGGGCGTCTGGCGCGGCCGCCCCTCGCCAGCTAGCCGCGTAGCCGCCGCGCAGCCGCGCTGTTTGTATGAAAAGCGGAGGCGTCCGGGCGTTTTGTTCTCCTTACGACGCGTTACGGTCGAGCGGGCCCGGGATTAGCGCGCAGGAAGCCCCGGGCGCCGTGGCCGTCGGCTCGCTGCTTAGCATGTTAGCGTGTTAGCATGCTAGCTGGCTCCGGCGCGGAGCGCGCTTCCCCACGGCCGGCCGCTTCGAGGCGAGGATCCCGCCCGCGACCCGGAACGCGGACGGCCGCGTAACCGGGAATCGGCGCGTAAGCGGGAATCGGCGCGGCTGCGGCCTCACGCCGGCGGGGAGGTGAGCCTGCACCGTGCGGCCGCGCACCCCCAGCGACCCCCCCCCCCATAGCGGTCTCTATGGCGCTAATCCGCGGACTGACCCCCGCTGTGCGTGACCGCTCGGGGGTCGCGGCGCCCGTGGGGGGGCGTCGCTGCGGGCGCCCCGGGCGCGCTGGAGCCCTGCTGCGGTGTGACGGCGCGCTGCCCCCCGCGCGCCGTCTGCCCCCCACCCCCCAGTCCTGACCAAAGACCCCGGCTCTGACCCGTCAGCACCTCTCCGCAGACTCTGCAGCCATGGACTCCGGTGTGATTGAAGGAGGGCTCAATGTCACCCTGACAATCAGGCTGCTCATGCACGGCAAGGTGGGTCTGCACCTCCGCCCCCCTCTGACTGTGGCCCATTGGGAAGCCTCTTTCTGCTGTGGCCATCTTGGTGGCCCTGTCCCCCCTGGCAGCCACGCTGCCTATGATGAGCCGCTTATCTCGCATATAGATTCCTCAGACTGGGAAATGCCCCTTTTCCCTAAGTGACTGTCCCTCACAGTTACACACCTGGTGATATTTGTGCTGGAGGAGCCTAACCCTTCAGCTGGAGAACTCCTGATAATAAAGACCTGCTTTTGGTCTTTGGGGGTCTTTGGGGGGCCTTTCTGTTTAAACGGTATTGAATAAGGTCACTGTTTTATGTGTGACCTTTAAAAAGTGATGCATTTTTCCTTACTGTGTAGTTTTGTGGACAAAATATGTTGGTGTAACATAGATACTTAGTACATATACCTAATTTTATAATATGTTTAATGTTGAAAGAGTAAGTGCAGCCACTCTGCATATCCTTGTGAGTGTTTATTCCTGGTGTCATTTCTGTAATGGACTGAATTTCTCCCCTTGTTACAGGAAGTTGGAAGCATCATTGGCAAGGTTAGTACTAATATTTCTGTGCCTTGACATTTATTCCCTCTCATTAGCTATTCAGCATCATTCACGTTTTTTCCCCTCTACTCTTGTTTGCAGAAAGGTGAATCTGTGAAGAAGATGCGAGATGAGGTGAGTTTCCAGCCCTGGGTCGTGTTCCCGATGGTGAGCAGGGGGTGGTAATGACCTCTGAGCTTAATAATGCTCCCTGTCATGGAGTACTCAGTCATAGCTTGTTTTCCATTAGATGAGTTTGTTAGTAATGGCTGTACAGCATGATGTTGTGGGAAGTGTCGATTGGAAATCTGTGTCATGCCACATGACCATGTAGTGATTGGCATCTTTAAATCTGTAGTTGTGGTTCTGATGTAGCCATTTACGGTTTTGGAGAGCTTGCCAGAAACCTGTAGGCTAGTATTTATGCTCTGGGTGTTCAGATTCCTACCTAAGTGAGCCATATATATTATTACCCTTATTGCATATCTGAGTGAAGAAGACCCGGAAAAATGTGAGAATCGGAGCCGAAGCACAGCAGAGAAATATTTGAGATTTTTGTGATTGCGAGTGAGAAGCTAGGTGGCAGCACTGTGCAGTATCCCTGATTAGTATTTTGGTGTATTACTCTAATCTTTCATGGGTCCAAAGAAGCTTTAGAGGCTTTTAAAGAAAAGTTGTTACTGTTATTTTGGGGAGGTAAACTGGGGTTTCTTGGATGAACAAAGTTATTTTCCCCATCAGAAATTCAAGTTTAAAGTATTGAAACTATTTCTAGGAACCATCATATTTCACTAACATATGTTTAGGTGAAGTTTAAGATATTACTTTCTTTTAGAGCATTGAGTGTGCGAGTTCCTCTCTCCCTTGATTCTAGCTTTAGTAATTGTTGCTTCCCGTGGCCACAGAAAGGTATCTTTCAAATACCAGGAAGTTAATTTTTTTTCAGGACTTATTCCAGGCCAGTGATCTGAGAATTCTAATATGTTAAATTAAAGCCCTTACCTCTTTTTTCCCATTTCTGTTTAAAATGTAGTAATTTAAAAAGTGAAAGTCTGTCTCATCAGTGAGTGTTTTTGGGTGAAGTGCTGTTTCTCTCCCCAGAGTGGAGCACGGATCAACATCTCTGAGGGCAACTGTCCCGAGAGGATCATTACTCTGGCTGGGCCCACTAATGCCATCTTCAAAGCCTTTTCCATGATCATTGATAAGATGGAGGAGGTAGGGTGCCCCGTGCTGTTCCCTTGGACGTCGCTGTCTGCGTTGCCTTTGTTGCCTTTATCCAGCCCATGCACTGTTGACCCACTTGAATCATTCATTTTGATTAGTTTGTATCTAGCAAAAAGCATGTAGTGATGTCTGTCTCTCTCTATGAACACATCTGGGCCTCCCCCTTCTCAGGACATCAGCAGCTCGATGACCAACAGTACAGCTGCCAGCCGGCCCCCGGTGACCCTGCGCATTGTTGTCCCGGCCAGCCAGTGTGGCTCACTTATTGGCAAGGGTGGGTGCAAGATCAAGGAGATCCGAGAGGTGGGTGGCCTCCATAGGAACGGTGCCCGTTTCCGGTCAGCCGGTGAGTCTGGAGTTAATAAAAAGGGTCTGTCCTTTCACAGTCGACCGGGGCCCAGGTTCAGGTGGCAGGAGACATGCTGCCCAACTCCACGGAGCGCGCCATTACTGTCGCAGGCACCCCTCCGTCCATCATCGAGTGCGTCAAGCAGATCTGTGTGGTGATGCTTGAGGTATTTACCGTCGGCTGACCCGCTTTCCGTAGCCATTGGGATGGGAAGCGGGGAATGAGGTTTGCGGCTCTGGCTTCCACCATCAGAAGGTCGCTGCTTCCAATCTCACCGTCAGCAGCTTGATCTCACAGTTGGCTTCTTGATCAAGACCTTCAGCCCCATTTGCTGCAGGGACTGGCTGACCCAGCTTTCTCAGCTATTCGCTGCTTTGGATAAATAAATAGATGTAAATGTTGTTTTCCTTTGGTTTAAACCAGACATCGACCGCGTGGTGCAGTATTCGTCTCGGATTATGAGTCCCCGTTGTACCCCCCCCCCCAATGACAGTAGCTGGCGGTGGTTTATGCAGGGTGCTTGTTTGATGATAGACTGGTAAGAGACCCTCTTCTGTGATTCTTTGCCCGCAGTCCCCCCCGAAAGGTGTCACCATTCCATACAGGCCCAAACCCTCAAGTTCACCTGTGATTTTTGCTGGTGGACAGGTACCGTCCTCATGTTCTAACCATATGATGCTGTAGAGTGGGTGTAGTGCGCATGTGCCGGTCAGGGGAGGGCGCTAGCTGAGCATCTCCTCTTGTTACAGGCATATGCCGTTCAAGGACAGCATGCAATCCCGCAGCCTGATGTAAGTGCCGTTTAGCTTCAGCTCTGCTTACTGGTCCCAGAGGCCCCACCGGCCAGAAGCTTTTTGCGGGTCACACACCCGAGTGCCTCGCTAGAGCCATGTGTATTTCTAACATTTAGTCCACCGTATTACGGCTTGTATTCACTTGGAACGGCGGCTCGTTTGAACGAGGCTGAATGTTGTAGAGCCCTGTGATAGGCTTCTGTCTCTCCTTCAATAGCTCACCAAACTCCACCAGCTGGCCATGCAGCAGGGCCCCTTCCCGCTGACTGCAGGCAGCCAGGGCTTCAACGGTGTGTATCTGCGTGGGGGGCGTGCGCTGGGCGTGCGCTGGGCTCGGAGCTCATATCTCGGAAATCACTTTAGTCATGGAGCGTGTTATTGTTAGGAAATGTCGCACTATTGTATTACAAGTGCTTATGTACAAATTGTAAACAGTCCGTTCTCTGTTTATGTAAAGCAATATCTTAGCTGTTGCCCTACAATGACATGTATTGTGGAACGTCGGTTATTTCTCTGAAGCCCTCTGTCCGTCAGATTTTTTTACACGCCCGCCTTGTGAATTTTTGTCGCCCTACAGCCATGGATGCTTCAGCCCAGACTAGCTCCCATGAGTTGACCATTCCAAATGACGTACGTGCTTAATTCATGCCTGTGACGACGCATATTCCTTTTCTGAAGCGTCGGGGTCTGAGCCACTGTGACAGTGCTGCAGCTCATTGTCTCTGTGTGGACATCTAAACACTCTCTCCTTTCATCCCCTTAGCTGATTGGGTGCATTATTGGCCGCCAGGGTGCCAAGATCAATGAGATCAGGCAGATGTCAGGGGCCCAGATTAAGATCGCCAATCCAGTGGAGGGCTCCACTGACCGACAGGTCACCATCACCGGTTCTGCTGCCAGCATTAGCCTGGCTGAGTACCTCATCAATGCCAGGTGAGGATCCCCGTGGCAAAGCTTGGCCGGTGCCTCCTTTCATGACGAATCTTCAGGTAGTCACAATAGAAATAACTATAAGTGTGTATGTAATTAAAAAATCCTGCCTGTAATTTCAAAATGTTTATAACTACTGTTTTATAAGTTTTATTTTATCCTATGACAAGTAGAATGCAGTAGCAGAGTCACGTTCTTGAAATCACCAGTTGGGTTCTGCTCCAGTCACAGCACTTCCTTGTTATAGAATGTGGGGTGATTTTATTTATTTATTTTTCCCGATATCTCCAAAAGGTTGTCTTCAGAGGCCACTGGACTGGCGACCAACTGACTGACAGCATCTGCACTAAAGTGGCAGGTCCCCTACACCAGTGACTGCAACTAATCAGGATTTTCTTTTCAGTTCTAACCCATCTATACAACCACAAACACATGCATACTGTTTAAGATTTTTGGTTTTAAACCCCCCCCCCCCCCATTGAAATAAGGTTTTAAAGTGTTTTTGTTTTTGCTCTCCCATCAAATAAGGTGGTGGAATAATCTCAGTAGTCATTAAAGTGTAGTTCTGTTGTGGCAGATTTTCCAAAAAATTAAAGAAAAAAAAAGGAACAAAAACTGTTTACTCTGCTTTTTTCCCCCTTAAAAACCCCGTATTTATTGACCCACCCTGCCGTGTCTTGGTGGTTGGCGACACCCAGCCGCAGCGCCAGATCTTTTTGGCCTTTGGAATTGCTGGAGGTCTGGGCGCTCTACCCTGAGATCGCATGAGCTTTGCGCCTCTCACCTGTATTACCGGATCAACACTAACTGCAAGCAAACACGCTTAAGTGCTTTATTAAAGTCAATATGAACTCTATTAGTAGGACTGTTTTAGCTGTTCTTTGTCACCATTAGACTCTGTTTTCATTTTCTGTATCATTCCTATTTCCGCCCAGTTTATTTTGGAGGCTGTCCGGAGGGCGGCGGCCGTGGCGTGGGCATGGGGGGCCTTGGCTGGGGCTTGGGATCTTTTCTAGAGACTTATGATACTGACATGCGTTGGTATATTTGTTTCCGTAGAAAATATATATATATATAATTTTTTTTTTGTTAGAATGAAGGGGACTGGGGATGGAAAGATGGTCTCGTTACATAGGGCCTCAAGGGGCTGCACATGCATTTGAGTAGGAGGGGAAGGGGAAAAAAAGTAAAGTAAAATTGACTGTAGTTTTCCTGCTCTTTTCTTTGCTTGAACCAGATTTTATTTTTACTATTCTTGGCAGGAAAGAACAAACTCCTGTTTTTGTGCACGTTTTCAAATTATTGTAGACTTGGGTGCCACAGAATTCTTGGAATTACAGAATTAAAATGCTCTGAAAAGATGAAACTGGCCTGGGCTCTTGGAATGCTTTCTTACGATTGATCAGATCTAAGGTTGCAGGTTTTTAAAACCCCTCTGCCTGCTGCTTTCCTCAGAGCTGAGTGACCTGCACTGGCTTCACTCAGACTGGTCCCTGTTGATGATAGGTGCTGATCAGTACTTTGAGTGACCACAGGTAACACCTCCAAGAACCATCATGCTAAGTTTATTTCAGGGACTCATTGTTAGGGTCTCAAAAATCTACACTAACAACATTTCTCATTAGGAGTGTTTGCTTCTATATGACTTGAGTTGATTAAACATTTAAGTGTGTTGTCGAACAAACTCCTAGTTACTAAATCAAATTTCTGCAGGGATGCAAGCTGTTGTCCTGAACTGGAATCCAAAACCGTAAATGCCACCATCCACATTTTAGTGCAGTTTATTGATCATCGTTAAATACATATATCCTATGTTACATTTGTGGCGAATCATGTACCCTACTTTTCCCTAAAGGCTGTTTCACCACCAGAGAAGAGTAGAGTAACACGCACATAGTGCCCCAGGAGCTCTCGTGGCGACGGACGTGTCTCCACTGCTGGAAGCAGGACGCACGCTTCACCACTCAGACATTTTCATTTTAACTTGCCTCGTTAATGGCCTACGATGTGATTCTGTGTTCATACAATGTGAATTCAGGCTTATACATCTACACAGGAAATGAAGCGGTGCGTGGTTACTTAAAATTCATGAGTTGGAGAGCCAGGAGGCCAGGTTAGGAAGGACACTCATTCCGGGTTTGTAACGGGACAGGCTTGGCTCTTCTGGCGCTCTGCTCGGCTAGAGACGCTCCTTCCGGAATTATTTTTACAACCTTTGCAGGTTGGCACAACTGCAAAATGCATACATACACATGACGTAATAAACAGTGATATAACCCCAAATATTTCTGTCAAATAAAAATAATTTAAAATTATAAACATGTTTTTGGACTTCCAGGCTCAGTGCTGAGAGTCAAAGTTTGCACCAGTATCTTTGCATTTCCTGTCCCTTTATATGGAAACTACATATAATTACACTTTAAGTATATAAAAAAGTGGGAGCTGTGGTACTGGAGGCCCCTCCTCTGTGAGGCATGGGGGCGGTATGGCTTTGCAGGTGCCCCACGCTCGGGCTCCCGTCGGCTGCTCGGAGCGAGGGGGCGCACCAGTGCGAGTAAGTATGTCCATATCTGTGCCTGTCTGGATAGTCAGAGCGGGGCTCCTTTAAGGTCGCAGGGGGCCCGGGGCCCGCTCGGCTCGGCGCTGCCTGAGTGGTCCAGCTCAGCACTGTCGCAGTCGGAGTCGTCACACGCGGCCTGGTTTGGGGTGATAAAACATACCCAATTACAGGTCTTCAGACAGCATTTCTGGTCACATGACCACCACACCATGACCCTGACCACTGCGCCATGACCATAACCACCACGTCATGACCACCATGCCATGCCCACCACGCCATGACCATGACTGCCATGACCACTGCGCCATTACCATGACAACCACACCATGACCATGACCACCACACCATGACCACCGCACCATGACCACCATGCCATGACCACCGCACCATGACCATGACCACCACACCATGACCATGACCACCACGCCATGACCACCACACCATGACCACCGCGCCATGACCATGACCACCACACCATGACCACCACGCCATGACCACCACGCCATGACCGCCGCCACCTGCATCACTACAATGTGCACAAACCCCCCTGGTGAGAAAACGCACCGCTGGTCCTCCAGCAGCCCATTACCTCACAGTTGTTCTGTTCAACGGCGATCCGGCGCAGAGCCGCCTCTCTGCCAGACGAGCCTTCGGAGACCTGGGCGACGTCGGGGGCATCGGCGGGGATCTCCGAGCCCTGGGAGAGAAGGTCGTCGGTGTTGGTGCTGACCACGTCCGGGGTGCCACTGCGAGAGCGGTCGCTGGTGTTGCCCTCCTCGCCGTCGGACACGGAGGCGTTCTCCGAGCTTAGGGTGGATGGGGACTGGCACTTGACTGCACCAGCTACCCGTCTAAGGGAGGGGAACAATCGAAACCATCGTGACGAAAACACTGTGAATTAACGTGGTGACAGCTGTAAAGTGAGTGAAGTGTCACTCCCACCGTCTCCTTGGGAACTCCAGCTCGCTGTCCACTTCTCCTTCCTCCTCCTCGGACGACAAGCCCCGCCTCTGTTAAAGCACGAGGCAGACAAGACGGCAGTCATCAGCACCACCGTCGGGATGCTGGGCTGAACAGATTTCCTTCCCCGACAGACTCCCCGGCACCTGTTTGCGCGTGACCGCGGCCCTGTAGAGGATGGCCGCCGGTGTGAGGTGCTGCCCTCCGCTGGCGCCCCTGGGTAAGCGGGGCACGCCCACACCCTCCAGCCGATCTTCTCCATCGGTGGGCAAACGGGGGTTTCCCATGGCGGAGGACCTGCTGGCTGCCGCCCCTTTGCCACAAGGAGAGTCTGGGCTGCTGGAGAACGGGATGGAGGCGGCGTCCTCGCTGGGGGTGTCGCTGCGGGGGGGTGTTTCCTCGAGGTCGTCCTCTCCACCCGCAGCTTCTCCCAGGCCTGCAGAAGCACTTTGGCTGTTGCCCTTGTCCAGCCCGGAGGACTGGGCCTTGCTTTGGCCTTCAGCCTCCAGGGCAGCGGAGATGAGATCAGGGCTGGAGGAGGACATCTTCTTCAGTAGCTGGTCGTGCTGCAGGCCCCTCAGGGCGGCACTGGGATCCAGGTGCTGCTTGGGGGGGGTGGTACTGCAGGGCACAGCCCCATGAGTCTGGCATGAAGACTGCGCCACCCTCAAGCCCAGCAGGTCACCGCTGCTGCCCTTGCCAGCCTTGCGGTGGCGCGTCTTCGCCCGGTGAGAGCGACCTGGTGACGTCGACCCTTTGTTTGGGCAGGAGGGAAATGTCACCTGCGTCAGGGAGCAATCCAGCTTGGGAAAGATCACGTCGGACCTCAGGATGTCCGGCCTGTAGCAAAGCAGATGATTCAGAATGACCAGAGAGTCAAGCTGGCCCTGCAATTGCTCATGGGTTTTTGTGTTCGCTCGTTAAGTGTTTTCTGTGTGGGGTGGGGTAATCAACCGCATTCCACGGATGGCACGTCTTAGGGCAGGGGTGACGACCTGATCCATGGAGGGGCGGTGTGCGTGCGGGCTTTTGGGATGACCTTTCAATCAGCCAGTAAGAGTGGGACCTGCACCCACACCGGCCCTCCGTGGATCAGGTTACTCACCCCTGGCAACCAGGGTTTTTTCTGAGCGTACCTCTTGCTCAATGACGGCAATTTTTGTGGGACATTTCGCTTCTTAATAAATTTCTCCATGGAAGTCGAGCTGTGCTTGAGGAATCCTGGATACTTCCTCTCCAAGGACTGCTCTCTCCTGCAAAGGAAAGCAGAGAGCCGGGGTGACTGGCTGACGCGGCCGGCTCCCGCCACGCCCCCCAGACGCGCCTTTGCTCTCTACCTCAGAAGCTCCTTCTCCTTCAGCTCGAGCTGCAGCATGACGGCATTCAGCTCCATGTAGAGGTTGTTGGCTCGCTCCAGCTTCCTCTCATAATGCTCCCGAATGTCCAGAGCGTGCCTGGAGAGGGCGCAGCGCCCCGCACGGGGCTCACACTTAACACCAGGTCAGTCATCTCAGCCAAAAAAACGCCCCGGGCGATGCCAGCCGATGCCAGTTTGCTGCTTTGTTGCCAGGCAGAGTACAGTACTTAGTGAGCAAGCTAACAGGGGATATCGCTAAAACTTAGCGTCTATGCACAATCAGTTCTCATGACAATATAGATCAGATTATAGCATAGTGTAGTGTTCTTATGTAATAGGCTTTATGAGTTTCATACAATCCAAATAAACAACTTCCAAATAAATTCCTGTATTGAGATTGAAGTAACTCTTTTTCTGATGCATTATATCTCAGAGCGATAGACGTAAGTATCACGCAATGTGCAGACGCGGGCTCCTGCCGCGGTTTGGACCCGGACCCCCTCCCGCAATGTGCAGACGCGGGCTCCTGCCGCGGTTTGGACCCGGACCCCCACCTGAGCTCCTCCCTGCGCCTCTTCACCAGCTCCTCGTCCAGCCGGTGCAGGCAGGTGCCCTCTGACTTAATCTTGTCAAAGTGATGTTTCACCTCTTCCCGCCACTCGGCCTGTGGGACAGCAGAAGGGGAGAGTCACCTGACCGCCACCCCAGGGACGAGCGCGCCCGCACACACGCACCACACGCTGCCCCTAGTGTGGGGAGGGAGGAAGGCGGCCGCGGGGGCCAGCAATGGCGAAGGGGGGACCTGGGATTTGAAGTAAGTCTCCTGAGGGGTAGACAGGACGTCGGCTGAGGCGATGTCCAAGTGCAGCAGGATCTGGCGGAATGATGGTCTGTTTCTCGGCTTGAAGTTCCTGCAGGAGCCACGGGAGGAGAGCTGCTATGGGCTGCTAAGCGTCACCATGCCGACTGCTGAACACCCCGCGCCGCCCCGCCATGTGAGCCTAACACAGCGCTAAGGTCTTACACTCAGAACCAACCTAATGACGACCAGGACAGCATCCAGTACTTCAGTATGGTAATACTGTCATTATGCCTTGCTATAGCATAGTAAAAGTGTATAGACGCAACGCTGAAGCTACTTTCTATTTGATATCGTGACCTTATTCTGTGACTCATCTTGCCCTGGTGGTCACATACCAGGGTACAGTGCTCTGTGTAATATGCATTCTCTGGCCTTTAATATTAGCATTGTGTTGCTTAGCAGTTACATTACAGCCACTCTGTATATCCACCCATCCATCCACCCACCCATCCATCCATCCACCCACCCATCCATCCATCCATCCATCCATCCATCCATCCACCCATCCATCCATCCATCCATCCATCCATCCATCCTGGATTGGATACCAGTCTGCTTTGTAAGTGTCCAGAGGTCCGCCCCTTCTTATACCTGACCAATCGACATTCAGGGTGCGAGTGAGTGTGTGCGCGCGACACGCGCTCTCACCAGCACTGCTGCAGCAGGATCTTGAAGCCATCGGGGCAGCTCTCTGGGACTGGCAGCTGCAGGCTGTTGTTGCCGACACCCCAGATGATAGCAGAAGAGTCTACATCCTTGTAGGGGATCTCTCCCGTCAGCAGCTCCCAAAGCACCACCCCGAATGACCTGCCAGAGAGGGGAAGTGACACCAGGCAGGAGATTCCTGGGCATTAGGCTCGGCCCCGGAGTTACAGGTCTGCCCTGACTGACGCTTGCTGAGGTGCTGGAGTGTACTAGCTTACTAGGCATTTTTGATGCCTTAAGGATGATTGGGCAAAGCGAATGTAAAATGTTTAATCTAATTTCCAAGTGTTTGCATTTCTCTCTTCTATCTTGACCTTATATTCCAACCTGAAAGTCATTGTGAAAATATCATTACAGTTTTTGAGTGATTAGAATTATTTTATGCAGTCTTTCACGTTTCCAACAATGGCTGGCTCGGTTCAGGTTGTGACAATGGAGAACCCACAGATGCATAATCACGCTGCTGACAATTCAGATAAATCACTTAGACAGAAAGCCTTTAGAAATACATGCAAACAAACAGTTTACCATCCATTTAAACCCGCAACGCTGGAGATCTAAAGTGACTATTGGCATGCTGGCCAGACTTTGCCTATCCTTGAATTTTCTTTCTATCCCAAACTTCCTCTTTGACATATTCTCACACATTGGCCAGTCCTCCTGCAGTTAAACTTCTGCTGTCTCAAATTCCTTTACGGTTCTCCTCTTCCTCATTTTCGCTTTGCTTAAATCTAACCAACTCTTCTTGTACATTTCCCTGGTGCTGACCCGATCCTCTTTGGACTCACCAGACATCGACTTTCTCTGACACGGGCTCATTACGGATCACCTCCGGCGCCATCCAGGCCACGGTGCCGGCAAACGACATCTTGGTGCTGTTGTCGCTGAGCTCCTTGGAGGTACCGAAGTCTGATATCTTCACCACGTCGTCGGAGGTGATCAGCATGCTTGAGGAGGGAAAGTGAAACGAGGGCGGCTGAGAAATAACGGCTTACAGCGGCCTACGGGCGGGAAGCAGAGAGCTGTGTCACGGACTCACTTGGGGGATTTGAGATCGCGGTGGATGATCTTGTGGAGATGCAGGTAGTTCATGCCTCCTGCGATGCCCATGGACCAGTCCACCAGCAGAGAGGGCGTGATCTTGCGACCCGCTCGCAGGACCTCATAAAGCTGTCCCTGAGCACAATACTCCATGATGATGCAGTAGCACGGTGCCTGGGTGCAGACACCCCTAGGGAGGAGGAGGGATGGAGGGAAAGCCATCGCTTAATGTCGGGCCTTCATTCATAAGGCAGCCAGAAGGTGTCAGATGCAGGCTGAGGAGCGAGGAGGGTCCTCCTCACTTGAAGGTGATGATGTTGGGGTGCTTCAGCTTGCGCAGGTGCTTGATGTCCGTCTCTTTGATGTCACGCACCTTCTTGACCGCCACCTCCTCTCCCCGGAATTTCCCCAGGAAGACGGCGCCCTGCGCCCCGCTGCCTACCCACTGCAGGTCGGAGATCTCCTCGAATGGTACCTCCCAGAGCTCTGAGGGACGGAGGGAAGAGACGTCAACAAAAGCGAGAAGAGTCTGCTGGTGGGAGGATCCCGGAATGCCGAGGAGGGTAAAAACGGAAAGTGAAGTCATGCGCGGGGACGGCGGGCGCTTTGGGGAGAGCGGGGGTGCCGGAGAGGGGGGGCTGCAGCAGCGAGGGTGGCAGCTCAGCCTTACCTCATATTTTGGTATATAAATATGTAAAATGCCTTAGTCTTTCCCAAGAGATGCAATCCATTTAAATAATTCACATAGAACTATTTATAGACATACGCTCCACTGTTCCTATTGCTGAGTTACAGATAGATTCTATATAAGGAGTAAAGTAATTTTGCAGAATTCCTGGGGGGGGGGTGGGTGTTGCTCTTATCTCTTACCTTCCTGACTGTGCTTCTGCTCCGTGGAATAGGCTTTGCCAATCATTGTCCACACTGGCTTCAAGCAGCCAAACAACCCCTCCAGAAAGCCTCCACTTTCAGAGTGGCAGTGCAGCCTGGCGGTGTCTAATTGGCCGCGCGTGGCTCCGCCCTCCACGTGATGCCCCGCCTCTCCGCTGGCGCCGCTCTCGTGCAGCTCGAGCACGCTGTTGACGAAGTGCTCGGCGGGCTCGTAGCTGGGCGTGAGGGTCTGCTCGCAGCTGTGGCCGCAGCCCCTGGCCGGGAGCGTGCCGCCCCCCGTGTCGATGGACAGCACATTGCGCAGGACGCACTGCGTGGGCGTCAGGTCTGTCTCCGGGGTGCAGGCCGAGGCGTCGGTGTCTCGCCTACGGAACGGCGCCTCTGACAGGGGCGTGCTGAAGCCGGAGAGGGTGGGGGAGGGAGCAGAGGGTTCGTGGACACAGGCCATGGGTAGCTCTGCTCATCTGGGCTCCCCGGTACTTGTGGCGGGTTGGGCCAAGTAAGCTAGAGAGGGGCCTGTATGGGAAGAGAGAAGGGGAAGCATTGGTACAGCCGTCCATCTTCCGTTAATGCTTAGCCGGTCCAGGCTCACGCGGGGCCTGGAACCCATCCCAGGCTGCACTGGGTGCAGAGCGCACACTCACCATCACACCCTCATCACGTTCTTTAGACTGCAGCGAGAAACATGGATTACTAGAAAAAAAATGAATATGGGAACAGACTCAGATGCACAGACAGGTGTGGGATTCGAACCCCCAACTCCAGGGCTACTCGCTGAGTGACATGGCACCACCATTGTCACATTTTTCTATGAGAATTTTGACAAATAATGTATTATCAGAATATCATATTGTAATTTTTATGAACGAATCCTCAATGAGTCCTTTAAACTATAATAGTTCTTGACTGTAGTTCCCAGTGATCGGTGATTTTAAAAGATTTTCGGGTTTTACCACAATGATCAGACTTTTTAATGTAAAGATCCCTTTTTTCTTGAATAACACATGAATTTCAAGGCAAACATCATAAAGAGCTGACAAGTACATATATCACAATGTGTTTGCCGCATATTGCGCTAAACCATGTATGGATGTGGTATATTGTAGCCACAGGAATCTAACGGAGTTTTCCCATAATTTAATTATGGTGATTTAATTCAACTTTTTGCGTCCTCCCTTACGAACCCCCACAAACAGGACTGGCCAATCCTATAGGCGACATAGGCGGCCGCCTAGGGCACCAGCTTCTGAGGGGGCGCCGACTCGTCAGCTTATTTCACAATGTTTCGGACCTGGAGGCCACATCGGCTCGGCCCACGTCATTGTTCCTAGGCAGTCAGGGCGTCTGGTTTCCACCGATGACGATGCAGCGAGTGATTTACCCAATCTTATATCCCTAGAGTCGTAGCCATGAACGAATCACAGGCAGAAAACTATTGGAAACTTTCCTCTACAAGCTGGGACTGGACTTCTGCCACTGTGATCGTTACCAGCGTCGCACAACGTTAAGTACAACTACCTAAAGTCTAAATATAATATTACGTTAGGGGGCTGTATGATTACCCGGTCTGGGACGATTATTGCCGCTCATATCATCATCGTAATCGCCATCAGCACCATCATCACTGATGCCTTTAATAATGCATGCATCGGTATGGTTATTTAGGTTAATTGCTAGCGTTATACAGCAACTCAGTCCAGCGTATATGACGGAGCGTCCTTCCATTCGGTAAGGAAGCGCAAATGCAGCGCTGAAAGGCTTATGTTTTATTTTTGCGGGGACATGCTAATGAGGACCCATCCCCCCCCCCCGAAATTCCTGCGCATAATATGACAGGATTACATAAGTGCTGCACGGCGCGCGCCCATCGTCCCTTTAATCAGAATCATAATAATAATAATAATAATAATAATAATAATAGGGGCGGCCTGCCCCGGCGCACTGACGTGCTCAGTCGACGATGTGCGTGCGGGGACCGCTGGCCAACGCCACGATTAACACTAACGACCTTTATCAGAAAATAACGCTCGTGTCACTTATCCCCTGGGTCACATAACGGAACAATCCGCAAGATATAAGCAAATAAACACATGGACTGACATAACATTCCGGAGACAGCATGCAAACTACGCCTTCTAATGATCTGCAGTTGCGGTGAACGGCAATATAACGTTGCAATTGCGAATGAGCAGGATTCGGCGGTTAAGCCCATCAGCGTTTAAGGACTGCTTCTGCGATCCGTCTTACAATTATCTAAAATATCACAATGCACGGAAAACGATGACAAGCCATCAAAACATGCGCTCACCTCTCTGCCTGCTTGGTTAGGCGCTGACAGCTGGGTAGATGCTGTGCTTTTCGGGATGACAGTCCGGACGCGGTGCCAGCAAACAGCCGCCGTCAGTTTTCGGATTCTCCTGCACCGCATCCACTCTTTCAGGGCGACTTCCTTGGGGCGGATCGCCCTCTCATTTAGAATGTGGCAGCCGCGACGTGCAGGAGAAGATGGTTGAGGGAGTTGTCTATAAACCCCGCACAGATTTCACGTCACGCTTGCCTTACTTACAGCCACAAGGGGGCGCATCTTTTCGTAACGCATCGCAATATCCCTCCTGATCTGTAATACGGCGTTTTCCCCCTTTCCTCTGTGTCGGAGACAGAATTTAGCACTAAATTGCAGCACCGCAGCATCAATGGTCAGACGAAATCAGGCCTTTTTTTAATTTTACAAAGTACTCATAACACGGCTCATTCGACGAACAAGATTTAGGGAAAATCAGTATTTGAATCTTTTTAAACTGATTTCTTTTTGCAGTTTTTTGTTGCGTTGCGAAAATGCGCTCCTAGGTCAAGATGGTGTCTTAGGTAATCGCGTACAGATAATAATAAATAAAATGCCATACGTCACGATGTGTGCATAATGGACTACAATACCTATTAGACTACAGCGCTCGTCGATAGATAACGAGCGTGAGATTGACGACATTTTAATGTGTCGATTCGCTGCAGGACCATCACCACTCCATTAGGTGGCGGTAAAGATCAGCTTCGCCTAAATGCCCAGCTCTGTGTGTCCCTCGCTGGGTTCCGTAGCACCGGCGGGTTTTCTCCCGAGTACAGATGCAGACATAAGCGTGAGCAGAAATTATCAGCGGTAACTCGCTCATAAGTGTACGGAAGTGACAGTAAGTTTGTTTTATTCTTACAGACTATAGAACCCAGTAAGGATAGTCACAGGGCCTGACTGCCTGTTTATTAGCTTTTCGGCAGGCTGCACGTTTTTCTTTAATGTAACTACTGGCAAAATGGGTAACCTGTGTAGTCAGCTAGTCATTAAATGCGCTGTTAAGTAGACAGTCTGCAGTGTAACTAAAGCCTCCGTCTGAGTGCGGAGTTCCAATGGCGTCGCTTTAAACGTCCCACCCTTTTCAGATCCGATGTTTGCGCGTTATAATGAGCTCGCTGGCGCTGTTCCCACCTCCTCCGCCCGAGGGACACATCACGCTGTACGAGTCCAGTAACCAGCTGGTGGCGGGGACCTCCTTCGACTGCTACCAGAAACAGGTAGGGGCGCCCCCCAGCGGGGGTCTGGGAACCGGCCCGGGAGGCGCTCATTCCCACAATGACCCTAGTTTGTGGCTCACTCTTCTCTGCACATCGTGACCCTCGTCACACTTCTGAAGCTGGTCCCCAGCTCCTGACGCTCCATGACAGCATGCGTAATGTTGCAGGAATGGGACCCCCCCAGCCTGCTGTTCCCCCGTGAGACCCTGAAGGCCCACAGCCGCCCTGAGAACAGCAGCAAGGCGGCCTTCCTGGATCACTGTGACACGCTGTGGACGAGGAGTGCGGCAGCGTGGTACCAGTGCTCACTTACTCCTTTGTCAGAAGCTGCCCCCGTGTCACAGCCCCGTCTTACCACTCTGCCCTTTACAGGCGTGATTCTGGACTCTCTGGGCTCCTGGATGAAATTGCCAATTCCAGTGAGGAGGAGGGTGAGTGCTCTGCATGGTTTGGATCAGGCAGGTTTGTGTTGTCAAAAGAGGTGGCTGACATCTAATTGAAAACTCCCTTCATCAGTGTTTTACTTTAAATATAAAAAACATCCTGTTCCGGTTTGGGTCAGAATGTGTCTGTATGTGTCTAGTTCCCAGGTGGCTGACTGTATGCTCCAGCTGGGTTTTGGCTTTGCATCGCTGGGTCTCTTCATTCCACAGCTCGCTGTTCCCCCACCTTACCGTAAGTCCTGCAGCAGATCTCTCCTTCCGTTTTGGGACCGTCTGGTGTGGCGCTCCCTAACAGAGCCAGTTCCCGCCCAGCATGCCTTGGCTGTGAGCCGCTAAGACCGGGGCCGAGCTCAGCGCTCGGGTCTCCAGATGGACTTATTTTTAATGTGCTGTAGTTTTTGAGTAAACTGAAGCAGCGGAATACACAGACGGCTGACCAGCCTGTGCTCCATCCACAGCTGAGCAGTGAGGATTTGGTGGCTGAGTTTTCGCAGGTCCTGAGCTGGTGAGTATCTCTTCCCTCACATCTGAGGCCCTGCCGAGTTGCCGTCCAGGCCTGAGGCGGTCTCGGCGTAACCTCACACATTGCATGTGGTATCGCGGTCCTGGGCACACATGACCGCTGTCCTTGCTTTCCAGGCCTGACTGTGCCGTGCGCGCGTTTGCGTGGCACCCACACACAGACAAGTTTGCTGTGACTCTTCTGGACGACTCCATCCGCATCTATAACTCTAAGAGGTTAGGGTTACATGTAGGGGTTACAAAGTAGGGTTATATGTAAGGGTTACTCCTGGCTACATGTTACTTTGTCGCAGATCACTGCTACCCCGCAGTTCCTAATTAAGCAGCGCTACCCTAACATAGCTCTCTGTGTCTGTAGACCGGGTCAGTCTCAGGTGCTGCTTTGCTCGTTTGCCTTATAAGGCGTTTCCCCCTCCCCAGCTCCACAGCGCCTACCCTGAAGCACCGCGTCCAACGCAACGTGGCCGCCTTGCAGTGGAAGCCCCTCTGTGCATCTGCATTGGCTGTGGCCTGTCACAACTGCCTGCTGGTCTGGCATGTGGACCCCACCTCCCTTTCCACAAGGTGGCAGCACTAACGCTCCATACCAATGGGTTGGACTCGAGCCCTGCGGTGTGGGATTTGATCCCCCCTTCCTCTCTGTCTTTCTGCAGACCATCCTCCGGTTGCGCCCAAGTGCTGTCTCATCCGGGTCACTCTCCTGTCACATCCATAGCCTGGTCCCCCGACGGCTCTCTGCTGCTGTCTGCGTCCCCCGTGGACACGGCGATGATGGTGAGGAGCCGTCTCCCCCTCCGCCGTGAGCTTACCCCGACGTCGCCTCTGAAAGACGTCTCCCGTCTCTGACTAGGTGTGGGACGTGGCCGGCGAGAGCTGCGTGCCGCTGCAGCGCCTGGGGGGCGGCGGCGTCACCTTCCTCTCCTGGGCGCCGGACGGCGGGCGCGTGCTGGCCGCCACCCCCTGCCCGCTCTTCAGGTGGGCCCCCGCCGCGCGCGGCCGCGCTCCCTGTCAATCTGCCCGCGCCGAGCGGCGACTGCAGACCCGGGTGTTGTGCTTCCGCAGGATCTGGGAGAGCAGCATGTGGACCTGTGAGCACTGGCCGTGCCTGAAGGGACGCTGTCAGGTGAGAGGAGCTTTGGAGCAGGCCTGCCGCTCGGGTAGCGCGAGATCTAAGCCCTGTCTGTGTCCTGGAGCCAGACCGGCTGCTGGAGCCCCGACGGAGGCCGTCTGCTGTTCACAGTCCAGGGGGAGATGGTCATTTATGCCCTGACCTTCAGCGCTGTGCCAGGTAGGTCTGCATTTGACTTGAGAGAAATATGCACTGGTGTTTCTGCTGGTCATTGCTTGGAGGTCGTACCTTCCTTGGCGTCTCTCCTTCCAAGGGGAGCCGCAGGCGCAGACGGGGGGACCCAAGGCGGCAGTAGTAGTTGCTGACTTGTCTGAGACCACGTTTTCTACACCGGAGGGTGAAATCAGGTAAACTGGCAGGACGCCCTTTTTATTTGCATTACAGATGCTATCCACAGCAATTCTTAGCCCAACTTTACACCCCGGTACCTTTTTATGGCCGTTCATTAAATCCAGACATGGCAAATAGCCGAGAGTAAGCAGCAGCCTCCCGACGCTCCTCTGGGCTTTGTTCCCAGTGTCCGGCTCGTCGCTCCTTTTATTCTGATCGCTGCAGTCACTTGGCGTCCTGCCGTCTTGAATGTAAATCAGAGCCTCGTTTTGCCACCAGATGTCGCTGTTGAGCTGAGGTCACCTTAAGGCCACGCGTGGTGCTGTGTCCGTTGGCCCTGCCTCCCTTTCTCTCTTACCGTCTTGCTTGCACTCGGCCCCAGTAGCAGCGCTGATCTCAGTCACTGCTCATCTGCTCTCCTCTAGGCTTGGGGGAGAGGTGCAGAGTCTGGCCTGGGACCCACAAGGGGAGAGACTGGCGGTGCTCCTAAAAGGTGAGGATGCACCCAGCCCGTCGGTGGCCCCGTCCATCTTCCTTCTCCCTGCTCACTGCTCCTACCGGTTGTGTGTCCCCAGGTGACCCAGATGCAGCAGACCACCCTCCCATGATTGCGGTGTTTAACACCCGCACCAGTCCCATCTTTGAGCTCCTCCCATGGTAAGTAGGAGTCTGCTTATTTGAAGGTGCTTCTTTCTGTAATGCACAAGCAGCAGCTGGTCGTAGTTGTATTCACGTGTGTGTGTGTGTGTGTGTGTGTGTTGCAGTGGCTTTGTTCGGGGCGAGTCGGGGGCGGAGCCTCGGCTTATGCAGTTCCACCCCAACTTCCCAAATGGAGCCTTGCTTACCGTGGTAAGACTGATCACCCACCAGAGTGACGGCTTGTGTACGCGTGCCGCCAAGGTGCCGCGCGGTGACCTCGGCATGACCGTGTTCCCTCCGCAGTGCTGGTCCAATGGCAGGATCTCACACGTGCCCTTCTACTTCGTGAGTGCGGGGAGGCCCCTGCCCGGCCTCAGGGGCAGCCCCTCGCTGCCCATCACCCAGAGCCGCGTCGTGGAGAATGGGGACCGGCTCCTGTACACAGAGCTGTCCTCCTAAAGCCAGAATGCTTGCTGTCAGTAAGATCTGCTTCTGCGTTGCTGTAATAAAGTATCTGCTTTTCTTTGTTGTCCTGCTGCATGTTTCTGTTAAACCTGGAATATTTGCTTTAAAAATGGTTTTCTGGCGAACAATATCGTCAGGTGATGGTACGCTGGTATTTCCCTGGTGGATGGTGTCTCTCTGGTTGGGGGTGGCTACCTCCTCAAAGTTGTCGCGCGTTGTACTTACAATGTCGATGTTGACTCACTCCTCGTAGTTTTGTTAAAAGCGGTTGGGCTGGGAGAGGATGGCAGGTGTTTCATGAATTCAGACCAGCTGCCTCTCGTCCCTCCGCCACGGCTGGCTCTGTCCCCTCCTGCCCAGGGTCCCTATCTCCACTTGATGTGTTTGCACTTTGGGTATGTTCTCCCCGTACTGCACACATTTCTGCCTGTTCAAGGATGGAACTTTAGTAGAGCTTGATGTTTTCCGTATGGTGGAAATAACAATGGCTTCTCGTTTATTACTACTGCTGTTGCCAGCAACCAGAGTTAAGCCTGTAAACACCTAAGTTAGAGGCAGTAGAAGCATCGGTGTCCGTTAGCAGGAACACTGTGTCCCTACTTCCACAGCAAGCTTGTCTCTGGTGGCCTCAGTAAAAATACCCATCTTCAGAATTTCTGTTGAAGGTGTTGTATTGTACTGCTGCTAATGACCCGTAGTATGTCCCTGATGGCAGTAACCATCTCTGTGAGAAATACCACACAACTGAGATACTGAGAATTGGTCCGAGGCGGACTCCAGGCCCCCCATGAGGCCACTTAGGATCAGTGGTTTGAAGGAGGAGGGTCTAAAGCAACATTAAGATCTTACGATAGACGCCTGAGATAGAGGTGTCCTTTTTGTATAGTGTATATGGACAGTTTTCAGACCCCTTCCAGTTATTTTCACTTTGTCTCGGACTCTTAGAAAGGATTAACTTCTTTTTTTTATCAGTCTACACACAACACTACACACACATGCAAAAACAGGTGTTTTTAGTATTTAGTTTATTAAAAATTAAAAACTGAAATATTCCATTTGCATAAGTATTCAGACCCTTTGGAATGACACTTGTAGTTGAGCTCTGGTGCATCCTGCTTCTTTCAGCGGTCCTTGAGAAGCCTCTACAACTTGATTGAAATTGACCTGTGCCAAAATGAATCCATTAAACATAATCAAGAGAGGCACACACCTGCCTATACAAGGTCCCACAGGTGATGGAGTGTGTCAAAGTGAAAGCCAAGCCATCAGGGCCAGAGACCTGGCAGCAGACTTGCACAGATCTGGGGAAGGCTACAGGAACATCTCTGCAGCATAGAGCACAGAAGCCTCTATCATTTTCAAATGGAGGAGATTTGGAAACACCAACAGTCTTCCTGCATCTGGCTGCCCACACAAGCTGAGTGATCGGGGCTGAAGGGCCTTAGGTAGGTAACCAGGAACCCACTGGTCACTATGAATGAGACCCATTGATGCCTCCGGTGCTTTAAACGTTCTAAATGAAGGGTCTGAATATTTATATAAATGGGAAATTTCAGTTTTTTAATTTTAATAAATGAGCAAAACCATCTGTTTTTTGCTTTGCCATCGTGGAGTACTGGGCGTAGACTGATTATAAAAAATATGAATTTTTTCGGAGATGAGTCTTAGACATAAAATGGAAACTTGAAGTGGTCTGAAATTCTTGCATGCACAGGGAATTCTGTCTGAGCTGTGAAGAGCAGGGTGGTATAATCCCAGTGTTTGGCTGGTAACTGTGTGCTGTGCTAAGCTACAAGGCTGTAATTAAGAATAAATCCCAGAGAACTTCATACTCTTTTAGTAAAAAGTAAGAAGTGGTTTAGTGGTGATACCGTCTGCTCTGTCAGGTTACATGTTTCATTCTTGCCCCTAACTCGTCATGTTTTAAGTACGGGATGTACAGTAACACAATATGACCCGTCCACCCCCAACTTTCAACCTTTTCTCACTGCATATACATGGATTTCCACCCAGTAGTCTGGTTTCCCACTGTTACGTGAATAACCCATAACTGTCTATCCTGTGATGGACGGGAATGACGGTGTCAGCTGCCTCCACGGATGGATGATTAAATAAAAAAGCCACGAGTCACCTACACCTCTATGCCAGGAACTTCTGATTTAATCCAGTTAACAAGGAACTTTGTCATAAATTGTTTCTCTTTTTATTTCCAATTTACATTAAAATCACAACAAAACAATGTTTACAATAATAATAAAAATATACACTCCCTCACACAGAGACCCATCCTACCTGGGCAGAGCAGAATGAAAGGGTGAATGAAAGGGAGTGGATCCCCCAGTGGGTCCCATCGCACTGGCTAGGGGGGAGTGTGTGCACCCATGAACCCGGACATGGGGGTCGTTGGGTTCGGTTAAATTCTAGAAATCATACCTCTGAAGATGGGACGGCCAAGTCAAACTTGCTCACTAGAGATACTTGTGTGAACTCAGCCAATAGCAAGGTTTGTTTTTAGTTTTTTTCAGAATTTGAGGTAGTTTTAAAAACAATTTTGTAATCAAAATAAAAACAAAACAAAATTCATTATAATCATATTTAATAAGAATTTAGGGTTTCACTTACAAGATGTATAAAAATGTTCTTTATTGTGGGAAATTGGAAAAACAACATAAAAGTCCCAGACTGACATATAATTTCCAAAATGTGTATGTATTAATACACATAAGTAAATATAGATCGATTTCTGGTTGTTTAAAAATGCAGGCTGTGTTACAACAGTAGCACCATTGTTTGAGTTTTTAGATGGCTGTAAAAAGGGAAACGAATGTTTTCTAAACCTGGGTAGTTCTTTGGTTTCATTGCGGCTGAAGGTTCAGTTCATTTCATAAACTGGGGAAACAATAAATGTAAGTAAAGAGGTATGGGCTGACTACCGATTCTTAGTGTTCCAGCTTCACCACACCTCGAAGATTTGACAATAAATAGCACCAAGTTGTGTTGTTCAGCCCATGTGTTTCGCACACATTTTGCTTCTCACTCCTTTTTCTGTGTCCTTCCTGTCTGCAGAACGTCGGCCCAATGTGGGGTTTGGGAGGGGGGCGGTGGAACCCACAAGTGGACTGCAGGAGTTGGACCGGGGAAGGTTGATGTTGATGCACAGGTGAATATGCTGGTGCCAATCAGTGCAGATATCCCAGAAGCACAACTTGGATTTAAAATAAAAAAACGTTTTCTGCTTTATTTTGGAATATGCTTTTGGTTTGTTATTTGAGATACTTCATAGCTTTTGACATTTCACCATTCTTGGTTACAAGAAGCAGACGGCACCGATGTCCACTCCAAACTCCTGGTCTTCGCCACCGATGTCCATAGGGGCGATGTCCACGATGGGAAGACGAGAGGTCTTTGTTGATTTGTACTCAATTACAGTTTTGCCCCATTTCCCGGTGTGTTTCTGTTGGACAAAGCAGAGGCGATATTTCTTTACGACACATTGTCTGGACAATGACACAATGTGTGTGCCACAGCTCTCCTGGAGCCAGGCAGCCAGCACCTTTGCTCGGTAAGCATATGTTTGCCGGTCACATCACGAGTGACGTGGGGGAGTGCGAGGCATCACGAGTGACGTGGGGGAGTGCGAGGCATCACGAGTGACGTGGGGGAGTGCGAGGCTCACCGTGCAGCTGTCCTCCAGAACGCTGTAGGTGAAGCGGCTACTGCCCTCGGCCCGGATCTCCACGTCGTTGGAGCCCTGGAGCAGCAGGGACTTCTTCAGGCCGCCCGTGGCGTGGTCGAGGTAGGCCACACTGTTGCGGCAGTGGTAGGTGACGTTCTGGGAGGCTTCGTTGGAAAGCAGACGCAGGAATGTAAACTGGATGTCTGCAGCATTGCCTGGCAGGTCCTCACCGCCATAGCTGAACTGTAGGGGGAGCCAGTGCAAGTTTGTGTGTTACCAGAAAACACACCAAACACTGGATATGAGATTTGTACTTAAATTGGGTATAATTTAGCATTTTGGCAACTTCTCCTTACTTGGAAGCCTCCATTCATCGTCTCTCCAAACCAGACATGTTTGCGGTCTTTGGTCTTGCTGGACCACCAGTTCTTGCGTGGGATAGTGCGGCTGGTGGGGTAGACACAGGTCTCCCCTGTCTCTAAGTTGCAGAAAACCTTAATGGCATCCGAGGTGCAGCCAAGGTTGGGGTCAATCCAGTAATTACCTGGAAAAGAGCAGTGTCCTTCAGGCTTGCAGTACTTAACACTGTGTGACATGCCAAGTGCAAAAGTCAGAAACACAGAAAAATGACTATGGCTGGGGGTTACTGTATGTTTAATTCTGTCTGCTTCTGGTCTCCCACTCACCACTCTTCCAGTCAGGGTAGCTGAGTTTAATGTCCCTGCAGGTGCGCGCTGGGTTCTTCCTGGAGCCTTCCGGGTTCATGATGTTCTCAATGTGGCTGTTGATGGACTTGAGGGTGGCGTCCACCTCTAAGTCATGCTCTCGCAGTGAGCTGGATGCATCATCTGCCCTGATGTACCTCAGGGGATCGGGGCCCTTTTCTTGGGAGAAGCCAGCAAAGGCGGACATGTCGATGCCAGGCCCTGGGGGGCCGGGGGGCCCGGGGAGACCTGCGGGCCCAGGAGGACCCTTACAAGGTAGACCGGGAGACAGTGTTAAAGCCAGTATGCCAAAATGCTGAATATTTTTAGCAATTTGCTAAATATGGGGAAAAAAAGCAAAACAACACATGCAGGATCTCTCAACTCACAGTGGCACCATTCTCTCCAGTGCGTCCACGAGGTCCCACAGGGCCCAGAACACCTGGCAACCCATTAGCTCCATCCTTCCCTTGGGGTCCGACGGGGCCGGGAGCTCCCTAGGAAAGTGTCATTTTCATAGCTTATATTTACAACCGTTGTCCCAAAAAACCAGACGTGATGATTGGACTTAACAAGAGGTGGATCCACTCACCCGAGATCCCGAAGGACCCGCAGTCCCAGTCGCTCCTGGCTCACCAGCAGGACCCTTTTTAAAACGAGAAATGCCAATAAATGGGAAGGTGCTTCAAGTGTCACATCACATTTAACAGGGACATTAAAAATGCAGCAATTATAGCAGTTCCTACAACAACAGATCGAGGCTGCTCACAACAGAGAACTAAAACTGGAGTTTACAATTTCTGATTAAAATAATTTAAATAGAAAAGTCGGACTAACAACATGCATGCATTTTACTGAATGACTGATTATGTATTTTTATACATACAAAAAAAGCTTTATATATTTATATAAGTGCAAGCATCAGACAAAACAGAAACATAAAACAGAAGAACAAGGTGCAGATGGCTTGAATGGTGTCTGCAGAGGCCGGACTGGCGGATCCGTGTGCAGCTGGCATGATCACGCTGCCATACTGTTTATTTTCCCCGTGGCGCACAGCACTCACTAGGTAGCATAGCGCTGTCGGGCGTACGGCCACCAGAAAGTCATTTTTACACTCATTTCCTTTTGCTCAGTCATATGTGCGAGATGCATGGGTTGTAAACTGGGAACAGTCTGCAAATCAGCCTCCTCTGTCATCAGCAGCCCCACGCAGAGCTAGCAGGCATCTGACTTGGATCCGCCCCCGACAACAGCGCAGAGGAGCAGCTGACTTACGGCAGGTCCCGGCAGACCCTGCAGGCCCGTGAATCCTCGGTGCCCCTTCAGCCCTCTCTCGCCTGTCTCGCCGACCTCGCCCTTGTCTCCACGGGAGCCATGAGATCCCTGGAGGAAGAGGTCAAATCAGTTCTGTGGGGATGCACTGAATGGCCATGGGGGGAGCACAGGAGCTGTGTGTGTGTGGGGATGCACTGAATGGCCACGGGGGGGAGCACAGGAGCCGTGCGTGTGTGGGGATGCACTGAATGGCTAGCGGGGGCAGC
>JAODKK010000105.1:9506207-9520623 GCA_026774405.1 Petrocephalus microphthalmus | reverse complement strand
TGATTAGGATCCTGGAGGTTGTTCTGAGAGAGGTAAAGAGAGAGCTGGTTGTAGACTGTGCGTTCTAGGATTTTTGAAAGGAAGGAAAGAAACGATACTGGCCGGTAGTTGCAGGTGTCCGAGGGACTTAGAGTGGGCTTTTTCAAGATACACACTTTAATACACACTTCTCCTGTTTGGGAAAGGGAATGGATTTTACCGTTTCCAATATGAGATTTGGAATCGACACACGAGGTATCGCCTCCCCTCAGAGGGACAGATTCCGACTGCACAGCAACAAAAAGCTCACAGAGCAGAAGGCTTGCTGGACAGCACATACTTCAGTGTGGCAAACCTCCCAACGAGCAAATGGTTTTCTTAGCTATGCTAATAAAAGTTGCAGGAACCGAATGCATTTCCCCAAAGGCTCTTTTTTTCAATTTAAGCTCAGCAGGAAGCTTTGTAGGTAAGGGCAAGGGCTGTTGCTGGCTCATGTCAGAAGAATAGTCTTGCTCTATTTCCCTTGATGAAAATACTTAACCTGAAATGCTGCAAGGCAAAAAGTTAGCTATGTAGCATAACAGCAGTGACCTTTTCTTCTGCGTCCTGAAGGACAGTGATCAAAGATGATAAGTCCTGCAACATGTGCATTCAGAGGGGCCGCTGATGTACGGAGCTTCATCCTGCACTTATGGCCTTCCTGTTAACGAGGGTGCTTGTGACCTCTGCCCTTAACAAGACGGCAACTGAACCTTATGTCCCCGTCTGCGTGCCGTACATATTCAACCCTGTGGTTCATACAACTTAAAGAACGACATACAAGAGACAGGCATCTCTTTAACTAACTTTCAACTGTTTTCCTCCCATCTTTCTTAGTTAATATAAGCCAAAAACCATCAGTGAAGACCCATTCCCAGGCTCACCAGCTCCAGCTAACACATGCCGGGGATGATTGCAGTATGTGTAGAAAGATACCGGGGATACAGCAGCGAAAGAACACAGCACTGGCTGTGCTTGGCTAGATCTCCAAGCTGATTGTCAACTCCTGGGTCAAAAGCCCATCTGCCCAAAGTCCTTGTCCTTACAGTTCCTTATAAATGTGCTCTTCCACCTCATGCATGCTTCCTCATAGCTGGGAAGCCTGAGAAAGCTGTCGCAGTTAACAGCCCATCTGTCCAAAGCCTTCCAGCTTCATAGACCGTAGCTGACCTTCAGCAAAATTAGATGGCAGAGAGTGGCCATCCTTATCTGAACATTCATTTCTTGGGAGTGGCGGTCTCTTCAGTGAGGAATCTCTTAGTGATTTCTCAGCGCCCCCAACACCCGACCCTACCTTATTCTTGCTGGCTGCACTAACCCCCTTTACACCATTCACATTCAATTAGCTGCACAGAGCAACTACACAAGGCAATTTGTGAGGCGTAATCTACGCCAAATTTATCAGGAAGTGTGAAGAAATGCAGGAGACCATGCTTATTATCGCTAATGGAAAAAAGCCTCGAGTTGTTTTTCTGCCTATCAGATTTGTGGCTGCAGAGTCCACTTTTCCATTAAATTCTGAGGGAGAGTGAAACTGCAGTGTCTTCAGGCATTTAGGAGCTATGTCATGCCCGGGAATTGTAGAGTAATGAATAGCTTGTTATTAGCAAAGCCTGAATTATTTCACATTATATGACTCATTAATGCTGATACCAGCAATCACAAACTGATATCAAATGTATCAGTCTTTCCCTGAACATATGGCTAGTGGTTTGCTCGATGCCAGGGAGCTGGCTCCTGGAGCAGGAGAGCTGTAGTGATCGAAATGATAATGATAAATGATAAATCCTTTATTTGCCATTTGCACAGGTATGAGCACAGATACATGGGGGTAACAGCGTAGGGTCAGCCAACATGTGGCACCCCTGCAGCTGGGGGTAATCAACAGAAATTTACACTGTTTTGCTTAACAAATTGTAGCTTTATAGCAAAATTGGCAAAATCATCATCTTCTATGGTGAGTTCAGACCACATAACTATGCTCCCTTCTCTTGTGAATACTGCCAGACTGAGAATACTTTGCAAAAATCATTTCGGAACCTCTCAGCTGTTCGGGCACCAGGCACTGCTCTGTGTTTTTCAGATCACCAACAAAGATGATACACACTGCCTGGCCAAAGAAAAGTCACACACTTTAATATCTCATTGGCCCTCCTTTAGCTTTGATTTTGGTGCATATTTGCAATGGCATTGTTTCCATGTGCTCGTCTAACATCCAGATTTGCATTCATTTTTCACCAAGATCCTGTATTGATGATAGGTGAGTTGAACCATTCTGTAAAGCCTTCTTCAGCATATCCCAAAGACTTTCAGTGGGGTAAAGACTCAGTGGTAGCCAATTTACGTGTGAAAATGATTCCTGATGCTCCCTGAACCTTCTTTCACAACTCGAGCCTGATGACTCTTGGCATTCTCATCCTGGAATATGCCCGTGCCATTAGGGAAGAAAAAATCCATCGATGGGAAAACCTGCCATCCAGTACATTCAGGTACTCAGCCGTCTTCATGTTATTGCTGCATAATCATTGGCTATTAAGTACTTGCTGATTTAAACTGAAATGGTGACCTTTTTTGGCCAGGCAGTATATTATTCTTTATGCGGTTTTTGTTGTAGGAAATCAAGACCTCACTTATGTATTGTCAAATATCTGTATGGCAGTGTGCACAGATTTAGGGCAGTTACTGATTATGATATAATTTGTTTGAAAAGACTGCCTGTTTGTGGGAACTGGAAACTGTCAGATCAAATATTGGGAAACGTGGGATGGCAGAGTCAATCTATGCCAATATGCCTTGAGTGTACTCTGTTATACGTACATAAATAACATAAATAGCACAGTTTTTATTTACTGTACGATGCATGTGAGTTGCACATACAGTACTGAATGATGAGACACTGTTTACAGGAATCCCAAGAGGGCGAGCAGGAACAGGAAGCGTTAGATACTGTGAGAACAGATGGTTATGGGAGCTGTCAAATCTGTGCATTCCATTTTTACTGATGTTATCCCAGCAATAACATACTAATAAAGCCTTTGATGGTCTGTTATGGGCACAAACATCTGAACTAATTTGTGTGCAATGTACATTCCATTAATATGGCCAAGCTGCAAATGAAGGTTTAATAGCAAATTTTATATTAAGTTCTGGACTCTTGCTGTTATTAGCCAATCAGTCTCCATTTAATTGGGAATCATTTCTGCAATCAGATTTCCATCTGTCCATCCAACCACACATCTGTCTTCTATATGTTTATCCTGGCCAGGGTCATGGGTCCAATAAGTACTGTTGCAGTAGTTTATTGTAGGTTCCTGTGTTCCTTCCCACCTGTAGTATTGTTTTGCTCCCTGACTTAATTTCTGTTTTTATCAATTTTTTGCACTTTGTTTGTTTTTTGTTTTATAAACCCATTTGTTGGAGCCAGTACATGGATCCTCCCTCCTTTCGACATGCCCCACCATAACACTAACCTGATGCCTCTTTATGTTCTTTGAATGCTCTTATGTTGCATTTACTGGCCCTTGATTAATCTTATTAGGTTCTTACTTTGTTAATACTTATTGTGTAGCTGATCAGTATCTCCTGATCCAAAACTGCTTACACCTGTACCTGGGCATTCACTGGAAGCTCAGCCTAGCTGCACTTATGTCTAGTTGATGCCTGGATAGCTCAAATTTTTGCTTTGTGCTTTGTTTCTCTTGTACCTCGCTTTGGACAAAACTGTGCACAAAATATGTAAAGTATAATTGTAAATTTCTAAATGCTGAATTGATTGAGGGGGTGGCATGGTGGTGCAGTGGTTAGCACTGTTGCCTCACACCTGGGTTCAAGTCTCTGTCAGGGTTCCGTATGTGGAGTTTGCATGTTCTCTGTGTGTTGTTGTGGGGTTTCCTCCGGGTACTCCGCCCCCCCCCACAGCCCATAAACATGCTGAGGCTAACTGCAGTTACCAAACTGCTCATAGGTATGCTGTATGTTGGGCTGGTGCCCTGCCCTGGGTTGTTCCCTGCCATTGTGCCCATAGCCTCCAGGACAGGCTCCAGACCCCCAGTGACCCTGAACAGGATAAACGGTTAAAGTAAAAATGGGTGGTTGGATGCATGCATGCATTAATTAAAGTAAAGCTGTTTATCTCCGCGTGAAAAAAAAAGTTATTATTCTGTATCGTGAACGATTTCCAAGCCCTTTCCCATTATTTTACATGTCCGTTAAATCACGAAGAAAGCATAAAAATCGCGTGCCACGCAGCCCCGGAGTGCAGCAGTGAAAAGTGAGCGGCGGGTGCTGCCCACGCGGGGAGGGGCGCGCTGGCACGCGCGCCCGCCGCCCCCCCGCGGAGCGCGAGGGCAGTCCTCACTGCAGTCACGGCCCGAGCGGCAGCCGCCCACGGATCCGCCGGCGGACGGGCGCCGCCCCCCTGCCGCCGCTCCCCCGGCCGCTTCTCCGCAGACACACACTCAGAAAGCAGTCTCCGTGTCCCTCTCGGCAAATGCGTTAGCGACAGGAGTCCCGCACCTTCCGTATAATTAAGAACAAAGGCGCCTCGTCTCGTTTCTTTCACTAATCGCGGACGCAGACGCTGCGGTCTCGGGTTCCCCGGAGCGTACAGACCGGAGGATGCGCGTCTTACGGGACCGAAGCTGCATATCACTCGTTTGGATCTGAAAGCGTCTCACTGTAATTGCTTTGGTTGAAGCGGAGATTCCTTCATCTCTTTACTCTTTTGCCACACGACGAGTTCGTCTCCATAGAGGGTTTTGAATCTTTGACTTCAGTTTGACTAGAATGTCTGGTAGGAAAACGGTTAACAATATCCTGTGTGACTAAATGTGACCGTTCAGCCGTTGAATTTTAACTTTGTAAACTATGCTGGTTATTAATGTCGGCGAGTGAGCGGCTGTGCTCGTTCGACTCGCATCAGTAAGTAAATCGGGCAGCTGTTGCTGTTCGTCTGTTTCGCCGGAATCGCGTCTCAACAAGTTGCGCCGCCGCCGGGGTCGCGAGCGATGCGCCCCCCGCGCGTGCCAGCCGCGCGTGGGCATGCGGCGTCGCGCGCCGGCCGGGCCAGCGACCCGCTCCCTGCATGCGCGCACGTGCCACTGCCGCTGTGATTTGGCGCGCGCGCGCACACACACAGACACGCACAGAACCTGTAGATTTTTTTTTTGTAAAAAGGAATGAATCACATATAAGTGTATGTGACGTCGTATACTATAGTGACAGAGCGCGATCCGGATCGCCACCAAGACTCATGAGTGCGTACAGGAGGCTGTGAACTTGCCTGGCCCCCCGACGGCACTTATTTAATCTGCTTCGATATTTCGTTAAGGGTTGTCGTGGCGATGGATCTGAAAGCGGAGTCGGAAGAGGCGGCCTGCGAGCAGCCGCCTCCCATCGACGCCTTTGCGAGCCGCTCGACGCTGCACGGCATCTCGCACATCTTCACCTACGGGCGGATCGGCATCAGACGCTGCCTGTGGGCCGCCTCCTTCCTGGCGTCGCTGGCCCTCCTGGCGTGCGTCTGCGCCGACCGCGTCCGCTTCTACCTGGAGTACCCGCACGTCACCCGGCTGGACGAGGTGGCGGCGCCGGTCATGGTGTTCCCCGCGGTCACCTTCTGTAACCTGAACTCCTTCCGCTTCGGCCGCGTCACACGCAACGACATCTACCACGCCGGGGAGTTCCTGGAACTGCTGAACGAGAGGTGCGTCCACTTGTTACTAGTTGCCAGGAAATGATCTGGGGGGGATTTGGGGAACGAGGTGGTGTCAGGAAGGAGCAAAGGCATGTACTGTACTTCAAAGTGAGACAAAATAGGAAAAACATTGCATGATTCTTTAATGTGTCTTCTTATCTACAATAGGCACCCAGGTGTATAAATCTATTGGAGCCACTAGTGCTCATTTAATCTCAACGCTGAAAAATGATTGATGTTGTTTGGACTATGCTTCACCTTACCTTGTGCTTAATGTGTCACTAATGGAAAGATGACACTGGAACCCCTAGGATATTGCCTCTTTCTAGATAATTATGTGTCCCTTTGGTAAAAGTAGTCCATTTAGAGAATTCAAAAATATCAAAGCAAATGGATTGTGCTGGGTTCAAGACCAGGTCTGAAGACCCCGGGTCCTGACTGGGGATGCATAATTCCTGCTTTGAGGGGCTTTATAGAAGACATTTGAATTACTCTACAATTTACATCTAGTAAGCCACTGATGATGACAGTAAGTGTTCCTGCACAGAAATTAGTACATAATGAGGGTTTATGACCATTAGATTCTTTTAATTTTTTTGCAAGTGCATAACTCTGGAAATAAATAATGCAAGTAATGTTTTCTGAGAGAAAATTAGATTTCTGTTAGGGGTAAACTAAATGCTGACAGACCACACTTACCAGATTTCTGCAGACTTTAATACTTTGTTCTTGTAATTTGAAGTGTTCTCATTTTCTCCCAAAGGCTTTACATGACTGATTGCATATTTTACCTAGTTTCTAGTTTATAATGGTCACTTTAAATGAAGGATGGTGGACTGCAGGATTAAAACAGCATCATGTGACTGTTACAGTTAGTCATCTCATTGTTAAAGGAGAAAAGATTCACAGAAGCTGTTTTTGACCAAATTAGATTTGCTAGTGTAATTATTGCTAAAATGCATACAACAGATATGGAAGTCAAGTTATGCAAGATTTTTATGCAGTCAGAATATTTGTATATTTGTTCATAGTTTACATTAAAGGAAACCTTTAATTTCACAAAATGACAAACCGTTGGAAAGGGCTTGCATTTTATTTAATGACTATATTAAACAATTTCAGGAGAGAAGGATTGGAATATTATATCTCTCTGCTGACAACTTATTATTAACGCATTCAAAGCTGTTAAAAGTACAAGGGTTCTGTTGGTCTCCAGCTTAATTAAGGCTCTCAAGTCCTGCACTTCTGGTGTCTGGTGTCTCTGCGTATGTGTCAGCAAGGGTCAGTTGGGACGGAAACTCTTGAAGCTGATTGATATTGTACAGACTTGAAGAAGATTATTTTGTAGATGAACCGAAATTCTGAAATTGAGTGTATAATATGTGTTCTGCCATGCACAGAGGAAATGTAGTGCCAGTGCTGGACAGCTGCAGATTTGATGCCTCGTTAAAAATGTTTAAACTATGTGACACAGAAGCCTAAGTCCCCGCCGCGTCCGTGATTAGCCACAATGTGAAGGGAAAGCCGTGTGCCTGTCTGATCTGTTAATGTGTTAATGTTGATGTGTCAGGCGAGTGATTACTGCCTTAATGTGGAGAGTCATAGCTGATCAGACAAGTGCACAGCCGCCAAAGGACGCGGACAGCAGTTAGACATGATATTTTGACAGATGCTGATCAGTTATGTTGACTTTACAGTTATGTGTTTGCTTTTTTCCCAGAGTCTTGTAGTTATAATATAACTTGATTTCACAGTTGGGATTTAGATTTCCCCTTGAAGTTGTTCTTCAGATCTTTATTTCTGTTTTTATAGTTGAATTTGGCATATGTCTGGATGTCTCATTTAATTGACTGAAGTTTGTGGAGTTCAGAAAAGTGAACTATTTCACATTTTGTCATATTTTAACCAAAACTTTCCTTGTTTTGAAGTGGCTAGTACTGACTGCTCCATCTCGGCATCAGGCATGCTTGGTGATGTGTCCGTCTGAAAAAAAAAAAAAACTACTTTTTGGCTCACTGGGTTAGTTTTAGAGTTTTAGAGTTTTAAAGCAACTCATGAATTGGGGAAGCTGTCTATCTGTCTGTTTGTTCTTCCAATTTTCTTCCTTGAGATTTACAGTGAATGCAGTCACCTCAGCCATTGGGGCTTCATGCCAAGGGGTGAAAAGCCAGCTTCATCTCAGTATGTGTTTTGATTGCTTTGTGCCGTGATAAAGGTGGCAGGAATGAATGCCCCAGTGTAATGATATTTCCAGGAAATCTGCAGCGTGCATGCGTCTCAGTAGCAGCACTGCATAGCCATAAACCATCTGGGAGGTTAGGCTCTATTTCATTTCAGTTCCTTTTCTAATATAGACATCATAGCACTCGGGATGGGGAGCAAGCGATGGAAACAGCTTTTAAACAGATCAGGGATGGGCTTTTCCATTGGAGCTGCCACTCTCTGTGAGTTTTATTGGCTAAATTAATTTCGAGGCAGAATAAGTGTTGAGGATCGGAGGAAGTCATTTAGTGCTTATTGGATTTCAGTGCAGTAACTGGAGCGGCGGCTGAGCCCAGGTAGCTTACGGTACCATCTGTGACACGAAGCAGTTCAGTACTAGATAGCAGATGAATTAGAGCAGTGTTACATTAATATGGAGATTCCAGCTGAATGCACAGTAAGCTTCATCGAGAAACACTAGAGAGTTCTTCACAAGAAGATCACTGCCACTAGAGGTAATTAGTTCTTAGGTTTTTATGTTTTATATTGTATTACATCCATATTCCAAGCTCTTGACCTGGTCTGGGATTCAGGGATCCCTGGAGCCGGTCCCACCTTGCAATGGGCACGCTCCAAGGCAGTCCGTGCTGGGCAGGAAGCCAGTCCATCACCCACATGAAACACTGAACACACATACAGAGAATGCTGGATTCCTGCCCCCAGTGTGAGGCAGTAGTGCTGCCCACTGAGCCACTCTGCTGCCCATTTATATTATATTAATATTCTAAGCTATATATCTGCCGTAATACTATATCATTTCCCATTACAGGGTATGGTGTATGTGCAGGTTTTCATCCAACCTGAATAATTAAGCCATCGATTGAACAAGTTATTTGCTTGATTGCATTTATTTTGTGCTGCTGTGAAGTTGGTAGCTGTTCAGAAAGGCTAGAAAACGTGGACTGTCCAGTGTTCCCCGAGGACCGGGTTGGGAAGCACTGCTCTGTCTGGTTTATCAGCGAAAGTTCTGATTGACCCTTTGTGGGTCTCTCTCACCTGGCATAAAGCACTGAAATCAGTACCGATTTACAATCCAG
Source organism: Petrocephalus microphthalmus (assembly GCA_026774405.1). NCBI lineage: Eukaryota > Metazoa > Chordata > Actinopteri > Osteoglossiformes > Mormyridae > Petrocephalus > Petrocephalus microphthalmus. Next base: position 9,511,611 of record JAODKK010000105.1, on the reverse strand, counting down.
TCAGACTCCTAGGAAAGCAGCCATTGGTGGAGAATAGTGCTTATAGTGGAATTAAGTTGGATTTTACCGTTTTAAAAAGTCATCACTCCTGTGTTTTTTGTTAATTGAAAACATGTCCTTTCATCGTGCGTCTGTTTGTGAGTGTTTTCACAAGGAGGACAACGGGCTCAGAAATGGTAATCGAAAGCCTAGCAGACCCCCGTTTGCCATATCGATCAAATGGCTCAGTGTAGCCAATGAAAAGATGCATTAGCGTATATCCAGAACTGCAAGGAAGGAACTGCAGATTCCTCATTCTCAATAGTAAGGGACCAGTTTGCTTCTCATTTGGCCGCTTTAATCTAAAGGGTAAAACGGAACATTTGGTGTAGGGGCTGAGTGCCCAATGCCCAGTAATCAGCGAGAGTGCCTGCAGATGATCTGTCAGAAGCCGGGGCCTTCCCCTGGCTCTTCGTTGTGCTAGAGAACGGCTTCTCTTGCTCCCCCAAAGACAAAGGGCTCTTTCCTGATATACGGGAGAGGGGCAGCATCCTGTGACTGCGACCGGTGCGTACTCCCAAATGCTCTGATCTAATTAGTGTGTCTGTGTTTGGCAGATGCAGACGGTTTTATTCATCAGGTGCAAAGCAACATGAGGTTAAAGTTCAAAGAACAATAAATCTGTATATTTACTTAACTTAATTCTACTCACAGAGACAAAATACTAAAATAAAAAGCAATAGGGGTCTGTGAGGAGTTGGCATGTTCTCACCTTGTCATTGTGGGGTTTACTCGATTTTCCCCCACAGTCCAAGAACATGCTAAGGTGGACTGGAGTTGCCTAATTGTCTTTCGGTGTGAGAGGTGTGTGTGCCCTGTGGTGGCTTTGGAGTCCCCCTGGCTATTGCCTGCCTTGTGGCATTTAACCCATATGGTACATAGCAGTGGGCAGTTATTATTTAGCACCCGGGGAGCAGTGCTTGGGGGCAGTACCTTGCTTTGGGTATCTCAGTGGTTGGGGATTCAAAGCAGCAACCTTCCAATCACAAGCACACTTCCCTAGCCATTAGGCCACCACTGGCCCACAGCGGACTGTCTGGCTGAGTCTGGGCATATGGTCACCCTATGTGTACAACACAATGCATATTTTCATCAAAGTATTCCCCTCTTGCTACAATGTGATCTTATTTTCATGGCTGTATTACGGCTATTTGTGGCCCGAAACAGACGCCCATCATGGGCTAAATTTAGACCAAATCAGACAGACTAAATATAGCCCAATTTTCAACGACTTCTGTGCTCTGAAATGAATAGGTTTAGCCAAAGACAACATCCTTTGGATGTCTTGTGCTGGGTGGGAGGTATTTAAGTGTGTTGAAGTTATTCTGAAATAGACTTCAAATGGACAACAAATAATGCTTCATGTATTGCTGCCGATTCCTCTTTGGATTATCATATTCATTGCATTGTGTCTGATTCTGACCCATTAAATAATTGAGTATCTTATACTTGCTATGTGTTACATTTTCGTCCACAAGCTGCACTCTTATGTGTGCTTAGCTCCTCTTCTCCCAATGCTGGCCCATGGGTGACCTGTGGCCATCCTCCATGTGGATATCTGTCAACTTAGCATAATCCTCCAGCAGAGTTGGGACATAGCTCAGGTTCAAGGTGTCTTTGCCTCCCATCTACAACTCAGCCCAGTCTGCAGATCTGTGATGTTTCAGATCTGCATACTCATGCAATTATTTATTTAAATTGTTTCTAAAATCACCAGCCAAAATGGATGACCAAAATGGAGGATTAGACTTTTACTGCATTTATGTAGGGTAATGAATGGTAACAAAAAAATTATGCAACCTGTGAATACCCTTCACATGTAAAATCTCTTTTCACATGTTTGAATTGTGTGGGTCAAGAGATTCACTGAACTGAAAGAATCGCGGTAGGGTTTCGTAATGAAAATCACTGAAACGCTTGCATAATTTATAATTGCTTTTAATTTATGCAGTGCTTGTCAGTGAAATGATGGTTTGAACATTTGACGTGGGGAGCCTTTTCAGAACTCGTGGTCCTCAGTAAGGAGTTGGACACAAGTCAGGTTGCAACTTGCCATTCCCTAGATTTATTACATACCCAGACACATTTGGTTTCATTGCAGCTGTTAGCAAGTTGTTATAGTGGCTTGTGATGAGGGCCGTAAAACCAGGCAGACAGTGAAACCTCAAAAGTCGACAGACAAAAAAATCAATAGCTTTGCAGGTATGGTTGCCAAGTCCTAACTATAAAATAACAGCCATAATTTTCTATCCTTGAATTATGTTAGTGGCCATGCTTTATGCTTACATATATTTTTTTTAATGTAAGAATTATTAAACCACAAATATATCCATTTTGACATAACACACTAACAATGATACAATAGACTTGAAGTCTGAGGTCTGTGGGGAAAACATTACCGATAACCTTATCGGTAGCGATACATACATTGTACCTAGGTATTCTCTCAAAGGTAAAAGGTAGTTTTTGTGGGTCTCATCTAGATTAATTCTCTCGTCAAAATATAGCACCTAGTAATTAAATGTGATTGTTTCACAAGAGTTAAAAATGTAATATACAATGGTATTACTCTCCATACAGGTACGAGATTCGGGACACACACTTGGTAGAGGAGAGCACACTAGAGACGCTGAAAGTCAAGGCCGATTTCTTCAACTTCAAGCCCCGCCCCTTCAACATGCGCGAGTTCTACGACCGCGCGGGGCACGACATCAAGGACATGCTCTTGTCCTGCCACTATCGTGGGGCCGAGTGCAGCGCAGACGACTTCAAAGTGGTGAGGAAGCTGGCACATGCCATTTGCTGTCTATCAATCTACAGTGCATTTTAACTGGATACGAATTGATATTTTGCATGATGTTTATGTAGCGGTAAAATGTGCTGATCCCTCTTTTGATTGGCCTGTCCATTGTTTTAGCCTTGGTCTTGATTACGGTTACTTTGATTTCAATACCTTATTGTTCATTCTTGTTTATTTGGATATTCATAAGCTATGTTATGTCATGATTAACCTACAACTGAGAAGGTTCCGGAATTCATAGCACCATTCATTGTCCTTCACCGTTGGGCTATGTGTGATTTGTGACAATCCCCTGGGTACCATCTCTCATAAATTTGTTTGCTGTCAGCTTGGCTTAAGGTTGCAGAATACGGCCTTGTTTTGCTGCTCAGGTTCAAGGTGTCTTTTCCTCCCATCTGTGGCTCGCCCCCAGCTGGGTTTTCCCAACGTTTCAGGCTCCCAGCTGCATACAGATGCACTTACTCAGTACCTTGGAAGCCTTTGTTTTCCTGACACTGTCGCGGCAGTCATGTACAATATTCTCACCAACATAAAGGGGTCTTTGATGAGAATGTAGGCCTTTAAATTTAAACGGAGCTCTCTAATTACACACTTATTTAAGTAATAGAACTGGGTAAGATTAAGTTGAACAGAGTAAGGTTCATAAGATTTGTTTTGCATGCTGGGTTATTGGTAGGCCTGAATAGGACAAATGGGTACAGAAGCTGGATGGATGGATGGGTTATTGGTGATATGCAATATGAGCGAGATGCTGTCCCCAGTGTCAGCAAAATTAACAAAAAGGCCTTTAAGTCAATGAGTTCAACTTGCCCTATGAGGAGGAAGGGACACTGATCTGCTCATTCAGTCCGGTCTGCGAATCTGAGTCTGGTCACAGATCCAGTCAGAAGTTCTGTGGATTCACTCGTAATGGGGTGGATCCACAGTAGTTCTGATCCGAGATTCAGAGTCCGCTATATTGTGGGCTGTGGAGGAAGTTAACCTGATCCGCTCAGGAGATTCAGATTCGTGTCTGTTGTTTTGCAAGTCCCCCTGGTTTACTCAGTTTGAATGTGTTAGTGAGTGAAGAAGCCAGAAGAACCCGAGTCCATTTAATCGGGCTCTGTTCTGCATCCGGCAACTGCGAGTCCCTGGTCCGTCCAGTCTGTTAGCCCCGCCGAGTGCCCAGGGCCAGACCTTATGCTGGTTATGTGCAAATGGACTAGGGTGTGCTCTACTGAGATTCTACAGTTTACAAGGAGAGTAGCGAGTGACACACTTTATCTTTTTAATTTGTAAAGTCGCTTGGTGTTAACAGCATGTAGGACCAGATGATCCAGGGTAATGGAGACTAGAGACTCATTATTCTCAAGTTATTAAACAGATCCGGGTTAATGATCTTGAGTTAGTCAGGATTCGATCACTACTAGGTGTGAACCACAGATTTAACCATGATACAGTGAAAAAGTTTAACCATGATAATGTGAAATACAGATTTACTATGCTTTACTTTTTAAAAGTTAACATTGAAATCATTTCTCACAACAAAGGTATAAATTCCCCCCTTATGTGTAGCACATGGAGAGAATTTTTGAGTTCAGGTGGGAATGCAATTAAAAAGGTCTACATGGATTAAGCAGCTTTAGCAATGGGGCATTATTAGTGGAATCCGCTTCCCTCTTTGTCTTGACAAATGCTGTTCGCGTGTCTAATTACAACTTTTGTTTTCCCCAGGTAACTTATTATGTGATTTTGAGAAAACAACTTTGGCTGTGAGATCATGAGAAAAATACGTCGTGATGCAGAGTTGCAGTGAAACTGCAGTGAAAACAGTTGTGTTTTTACTTTAATAGGGCATGTTATAAGTTGCTTGCTTTATTTTCTTTAAGTTATTTAAATAATAAATGGAAAACAAAGTTATATTTTGGGTTATCCTTCCTGTTAACAAATAATGAATTGCCCACTGGTTATTAGTAGCTATGAACATCAGGCACGTGCTGAAAAGAAAACGGTATGAACACAAAACTGACATTTGACAAGTGCCTGAAACATGTAAATCTTATTTTAAGAGTTAATTTATATTAATTAATTATATTAACATCAAAATCTTTATAAGATTTTCGGGATTTGGTATCTAAGGCAAGGATAGTGCCAGCACAGACCTCCGTTTAGACATAATTGTGCTTTCGTCGCTACCAGTGGAGCTCTTGGGAATCCCCTGGGGATGATGTAGAATAAATCGGGCTCCTCCGTAACCCGCCCACCAGATTTGTGGGTCTCAGGAAGAAGAATGATAGTAAATTTAGTAAAGTGTACAAATATGTAGGTCTAATGTTTATTGTGACATTAAATAAAACTTTGGAGCAAATTTAAGTAGTACGTTTTAAATTTAATTTTCTTTTTCCCCAGCGCTGTCATCTATGACACTTAATTTAAAAGGTTTTTGAGCCATGCATTTTTCATATGCCATGTCACTATTCTTGTGTTAATAGTACAGTGTCCAAGAACAGGTGCTCAGTGAATCCCCAGTGAAAATCAGATGCAGTTGCCATGGTACCTTGATTCGGGTGGGGGGGGGGGGGGGTG
>JAODKK010000105.1:9487655-9501015 GCA_026774405.1 Petrocephalus microphthalmus | reverse complement strand
CCATGAGTCAGGGCAGTTTTGTATTTTTATCCAAGAGCTATTAAGACAGGACATGTTTAAAAGCATTTACAACCGCAAATCAGAAAAAGTTGGGACAGTATAGTTTTATTGTTTTTCACAACGATGACTGCGTACTGTTGCCCACCTTAAGACTTGTTTGCAGGAAGAATGGGGCAAAATTACACCTGAAACACGTCATCACTTGGTGTCTTCGGTCCCTAAATGTCCTTTAAGTGTGAAAAGGAAAAGGCAGCATTGCAAAGTGGTAAATGCTTCACTGTCCCAACTTTTTTTTAAATGTGTTGCAAGAACCAAAATTATTTTGTGAAAAACAATAAGATTCATGAGGAACACAGGAAACAATGTGCTGTTGTATTGTTTGGAATGCAACACAAGTCAAAGTAAATTAAGAAATCACTACTTTCTTTTTTTATTTGCGTTTTCCATGCTGTCCCAACTTTTTCTGATTTGGGATATATTCATTTATTTATTATTATTTCTGACATTCTATTTCTGCTTCACCCTTCCATTCAGGCAGGGTTGCGTTACTCTGGCTGACCGAAGGCCGTAATCTGCTGTTTAGTGCTTAGCTGCTTAGAACTCTGTCCCACCTGGCAAATGCCGCCTTCTTCTTTCCTGCTGCGCCGTAACAAGCAGGAAGCAACTGCACCTGTAAACTGCTCTTGCCAGTCACTCTGCGCCCTTTCCTAGATGCTGAGAGGCCCTGTGTTTTCTGAGCACTCTCCTTGGTGCTGAACCTCTCTGTCTTGGCCTGCAGTGACAAATGGGAGCAGGCCGACTCGCAGTTGGCGTCTGCCCAGGACCCGGACACTCACCGAACCAGCATGTCTCTCTGTGCAGAAACAGAGATGGGCTTAAAGGGATAGAAGCAATGTCTTAGGAATTTATAAGTTCCTACAAGCAGACTTGGAAAGGGGCCCCACCAGGCCCATCTTGTTGCATCGAGTTTAAGTGCTAGAGAGGATCAGTGGGCATGTAGGAGAAGGCCTGGAACTCAAACAAGCCCAGGGGCTTCACGTAGGGTTGGCTGGGATGAAAATAGGGTCCTCAATAAGCAAATAATCAATATCCCAATGAGACAGGAGGGTCAGAATTCACATAGGCATATTTTAGGCAGCCAGTAGAGTGGTCATATGTGGGTCCCCAGAGCCTCGATGCCTTTCCCATCTGCTTTTTAAGCTTTGTTCATTATCGATTTTACTAAAGCCTTAAATATCTAGTAAACGACAGGCATCTGCAAATTAAAGAAATGTCAAATCTCATTAGTACTCAGACTCATTAGTGCAGTTCTGGGTTAAATACTTTTTAATGCCTATCATGTGAAGTTCCACTATTAGCAAAAAATCATGACAGCCAGATTCCATATCCAGAGTTGGAACTGTAGTGTAGCAAGTAGAGGATGTTGTTCTTCTGTGTTTAGAACACAGACCACAATTACTAAGCTCCATTCCCAGCTCCTGATTCTGGTTTGATGCTGCAGATGCCAGAGGTCTTTGATGTAGAAATTTGAACGCTTCACAGAACTCCAGATACAAACAACATTCTGTATCAATCCTTGCACAAGTTTAAAATTTACCATGACTTGTCACTGTAAATGAGACATGCCTGGAGTGTGTGGAGTCTACACAGCAATCTGTTCTTTCATTAATATTATTTCTATGACGTTATATTGAATTTGTGGAATTCATTCTTCGACGCTTCATTTCTCCAGAATTACTCCTGTTTGTTATTGATTTATGGAGGGTGGAGAGTACCGCAGGAATGACGGCATGTCATCCTGTTCCACCGAGGAGCAGCCGAGACTCTCTGAGAACTGAGGAAATGGTGGAAGTGGAAGCCAGAAACACTGACTCATTTCAGAGCTTAATTTTGAAGTGATTAACAGCACAGAAGTTAATCAAACTAAGATACAGTCTTATGAGCCTTCGAAGGGTTACCACCTCAGGAATTCTCATTACAGCTTTAGAAGTTCAATAAGGTCTCTGCCTTGTAATGAGTTTCTAATTAAGACTTTTCCAAACATGATTATGAAGAATTAGTTTTTTAACAGTACAGAGTGCAATGTACTTTTACCAGGCCCACCATTTCCATACTAAACATCTTACAGAACTATACTGTTTATTGGTTAAAACAGAACTCATACTGGTGTATATTTCTCTGTCTCAATAATGCAGATATTAATTTATCTTAATTTATATTAATTTTAATGTATGTAATATCATACAGTAAGCTCATAGGCGCGCGAAAAGCTGTTTTCTTTCAGTCCGATTAGTGTAGCTCCCTGCCAGCAGCTGCCTATTGGTAAACACGTCTATCCAGTTTGAATGACACTTTTATCTTTTAGCTGAGCTCTGCCATCTAGTTTTGGTAGCAGCATTAAAGGAAAATGAAGGGGCATGTTTACTGATAGCGCCGTGTAGCGTGCTGATTGGCCATGTGCTGATTGGCCATGTGCTGATTGGCCATGTGCTGACTGGCCATGTGCTGACTGGCCATGTGCTGATTGGCCATGTGCTGATTGGCCTCTTTTCCTTCCCTTCCTCGTCCTTCTTGCTTCTTTAATCAGGTCTTCACGCGTTATGGGAAGTGCTACACCTTTAATTCGGGACAGGGACATCCTCGGCTGCTCTCTGTCAAGGGGGGCATCGGCAATGGGCTGGAGGTCATGCTGGACATCCAGCAGGACGAGTACCTCCCAGTGTGGGGAGAGACCGGTGAGAAGGTCCGGGGAGAGTGGCCACGACATCCAGTCCTCTGTGTGTGTCACATGTGATACAGCATATGTGCTTTCATTTGTATTTTGTGTGTGTGCGTGCTTCAGTCACCCTGGCTATTTTCCATCCTTTGAGAGCACGCTTCAAGACGAGAAGCCACAGGCCGTGCATTTCTGAGCCTGGTCAGAGCAGAGGTGAATAAAATGCACTGACATGTTAACAATTTTCTGGTAAGGGGGCACTGCTGACTGCGTACTTTACATGCAAGTCAGCAGAGAAGCACATGTACAATCATTCACACGCATGGATGATAGTTATTTAAAAAGAAATACTTTATTTACTAGTGCTAGTAAGTCAAATAGCAATGTCCAGACCCCAACATTTAGGGGGTGCCACAGCAGCCCTGGCACCCTTCATCCTGCGCCCTTGATTAAATGTCCTTCTTGCTGGATTTTCATCGCCTGTCTATTTATTGCTCCATAAGCATGATCTCCCACAAATCACCCACCTCTGTTTCTCTTCTCCCCTTTGTGTGCGTGAGATTTGACAAGAGTTACACACCAGTTGTTGGATGTTGGACCTAAAATGTAATGGCATTTATTTCTCGCTTTGCACAGTAGAGACTTCATTTGAGGCTGGGATCAAAGTGCAGGTCCACAGCCAGGACGAGCCTCCCTTCATCGACCAGCTCGGCTTTGGGGTGGCACCCGGGTTTCAGACCTTTGTTTCCTGCCAGGAACAGCGGGTATGGGTCGGATTTTAGCTCAAGGCCTTTCTGAAGTACACAGCACACATTTTTGCATTGCATGCGACAGCTTTTGAGTGTGATGTTAGATAACATTAAAATGTGTCCAGTACCTGAAGAGGATGACCAGTATGGCTGTAGTGGTGTATGTCCTTTGTCCAGATTTACATATGTGTATGATACAGCTGGTGTATCTTCCTCCACCCTGGGGTGACTGCAAGACAACGCCCATGAATTCAGACTTTTTTGACACATATAGTATCTCAGCCTGTCGCATTGACTGCGAGACACGGTACTTGGTAGAGAATTGCAACTGTCGCATGGTGCACATGCCAGGTAGGGCACCTTTATGTCTTCCTAAGTATTCTTTGGTCTGTCATTCAAACCTGAGTCTTATTACTTATTACTAACTTATTACTAACTAATTATTTGTAAAAAGACATAAAAAATTATACCCATTTATTATGCTTTATGAATGCTTTGTGATGCCCTACAAATACCCTCATAATACTGCACAAAGCTCCCTTAATTCTTATTGCGACCATTAAAAGCATTATAAAGATATGTATAGTACATTATGGATGAGAGCTTCATTGGAACTTCTAAAGTATTATAATCAACACAATAACACCATATGACTGTCAATAGAAGATGCTGTAGTGCTTTTTAAATTCTTTTACCGACCATTATAATGAATTATGAAGGTAGATGACAGCTTCAAGTAAAGTGTTACCTTTTTATATTTCTGCTTACATTATTAACCTGATCTTCCTTTGTACTATTTTATTGTTGGCGTAATTTTGAGTTGAAACCTGTCGTTCCTGTTTGGCTTCAGGCGATGCCCCCTACTGCAGCCCCGAGTTGTACAGAGAGTGTGCTGACCCGGCTCTCGGTGAGCACCAGGTCACCATTGCTCATTTGTGTAACCGTCTGCGTGTAGCTCATTTGTGTAACAGGCATGGAGAAACAAGATCCTGTTGTCAATTTTAGCTGAACATTAATATGAACATTTTTAAAAGTTAATATCAGAATGTTATTGGCTAAAGGGACATGGAAGTCAACCACTGACAAGCCATGAGCTCTCAAAGAGAGGCTGTGTGTGCCGGGCTTCACGTCCTGCCATACAATGACTTTGGCCTGTCCTCATCCCAAGTCTGTCTTCCTGTTCCTGTGTACAGACTTCCTGTTAGAAAGGGACAATGATTACTGTGTATGTGAGACACCGTGCAACACAACACGCTACAGCAAAGAACTGTCATTCGTGAAGATCCCCAGCAAGGCCTCCGCCAAGTACCTGGCTAAGAAGTTCAACAGGTCTCAGCAATATATTGCGTGAGTCTCCGCATAAGCATCCTGCCTGCCACAGCATACACAGCCGTGCGACAGTGAGCAGGTTCTCCATGCCATCCTGCTTTGCAGATTTCTCACATGGAATAGAGTGCTTTTATGCAATTTCAATGCAAGTTTTAAACAAACAAGTGGAAATTCTAAACACTATTATAATTCTTTAACTGTTTACTAACCATTGGGGTTGTGAATTATTGGAAATCAAATAAGGAGTTTTTGCAATATGTTTTGTCAGTATAAATGAGTATAAAAAAATATCTTTAGTTTTCAGTGCTGTTTTGCAGTAAACGCTAAAGGTCACATGGAAACCATCTGCCGACCTGCTAGCTTTCCCGAAAGCTCCCGAGGGAGAACCAACCATTCGACAGTGTCTGTAGGTTCTTGTTTAACATCAGGCCTGCTCATTAGGTACTTACTGTAGCAAAGACATAACATCAAGAGGACAAAGATAATAAGTTACATATAGGTGGGGTGGAGTCCACTTAGACATTTATTATTGCATTATTTGACAGATACTTTCTTTTCTAAGTTTATGAGAGAGACGAGGGTCGGACGACCCCTGGAGCAGTTGGTGTTTGAGGGCCTTGGTCAGGGGCCCAACAATGAAATCACTCGGCCCATTCAGGGATTTGAGCCATATGCCGCCTCCCAAAAACAGTAGAGAGTGTGAACGCTGTCCCCCACTACCAGAAATTAGGTACTCGAGATTCCCACATCTGGGGGATTCTCAGGGGTCAGCACAGCCGCAGTGCTCACCCTGGGTGAACCGCCTTCCTGATCATGGTATCTCCCCTGCCAGGTAGGCTGAGAGGCACTTCATCGTTGAACATGCTTTCTCTCCCACCCGCAGTGATAACATACTGGTGTTGGACATCTTCTTTGAAGCCTTGAACTATGAGACCATAGAACAGAAGAAAGCCTATGAAGTAGCAGGACTGCTGGGTATGTTTGCTACGTCTTTGCCGAACGGTGACCAAATGTAGCCAGAGATCTTTCTTTGTTATCAGTATGTTAAAGTTTTCATCTATGCTTGTGACTTGAATCTGTGTCCTGCAAAGCAGGTATTTGTATGCCTATAGCGGTGGTCTATTTCTGAACATCTATTTCCGTCACAGGCGACATTGGCGGACAGATGGGCCTCTTCATAGGTGCCAGCATTCTTACTATTTTGGAGCTGTTCGACTATCTGTATGAGGTAGAACAATCAGGTCGGCCTCTTGGAGAGAGTGACGAGGGAGGTCTCCGTTAAGTTTCTAACCGGGCTGGCTTCTTCTCCTGCAGGTGATGAAGTACAAGCTGTGCCTGCACTCCCAGAAGAGACAGGAGCGGAGCGGCAGCGGTGAGCGGGGCGCGGTGCTGAGCCTGGAGGACGTCAAGCGCCACGTCACTAACTATCACTGAGTTCGTGATCAGCACTACTGAAGTCTTAAAGGGGGGAGGGGCGTGCTGTGTTGCGAACCATTTAACTCCATACTATGCTGCTTCCATGAATGGGTTTTAAGAATTTGCAACATTAGCACTCGAGTATGCAGAGCAAAGTATATACTGGAATACTCAGATGCATACTTGGATGCCATACCACTGATGCATGTTTAATGTCAGAACATTCACTTGGTGGAGTATGCTTACTAATGTACATATCTTGCAGATGCAAATTTCTGTGTAGGTACAAAGTGTATATTATGCAATTATGCACACTGGAAGAGATCCGGGAAAGCAGGAATGTGGAATGTGGGGAGAGTGACAGATTTATGTCGGCCCAAAACAATCTGCATAAATATTTGCATACATATTGTATGATTATCTTTTTCTTGCCCCTTGATACTCGACTTTGTTTAATTACAAATAATACCTAAAATTTGTGTATTTAAAAAGAGCATCAATATTTAATGTATATTTCAGTATACATATGTCATTTGTTTGTTTTGTTTGAAAGATTTTGTATCCAGTTTTTCCCTCTAAAAGAGCATGTTACATTACTGTAACTATACATATCTAAGAAAACAACTAAATGGAATATTACTTATGTAAAATCATAAACGTAAATGTTAATTTTACAATTAATTGTTTTATAATAATTTCTACTTATTTTGACTGAATTCAGCCAGAGAGTTTTTGTTAACATTTTTTAAGGAAAAGTCAGCGTGTCACTGAAAAGAGACAATGCGTGATAATACAAAAACAGACCAGCACCGCCTGTCCTTTTGTACAGAAACAGCACACTGTACACAAGTCACGGGTTATTACTTTATGACAAATTACTTTAACCAGTATACATTGTGGAAATTATTAATGTTGCTTAGTGGAAAGTTGACAGTAAGGATGCCGGCTTAGCATTACCAGAAAACTCATTAGTGTTGCTTTGTTGAACCAATTATTTTGAAACGTGGATGAAACACAATAAAAAGGAGATGTTGTCGCACTTACCCTGGGCCGCATTTTCTTTTATTAACTGGTCCTGGCCAGCTTGGCACAATGATAGAACCTTGTGATTGAATTTAGATCACCTGAATGCACAGCCGTGACCAAAAAATAATCGCACACTTTAATATTTCATCGGACCAACTTTAGCTTTGATTATGGTGCACATTCGTCATGCCGTTATTTCCACGTGCTTATGCAGCATGACAACATTTGTTTTCATCCAGATTTGCATTAATTTTTTGATCTTGTATTGATGAGTCCCAAAGACTTTCAGTGGAGTTAAGGTCAAGACTGGTGGACAATTCATGTGTGAAAATGATTCCTCATGCTCCCTAAACCACACAAAATTCCAGCCCAATGAATCCTGGAATCTCGGAATTGGCTTAGAACTAGACATTTTCCCAGTATACCATTGCATAGACGTTCCTTTCCTGCAGCTTGGCGCCTTTGCCATTGACCAATAAGCGCGGACCTGCATACGCGGAGCCCCGCCCCCCCCGCCCCGCCCCGCCCTCACATCACTCCTCCCGAGATCTCGGATCCTGCTCACGGCTCTCGCGAGATCCACGCTCGCCGGTTACGGGCCGCCGCCGGCCAGCGCTTTTGAATGGCAGAAGATGGCGGCGCGGGGCGGCTTTCCGACCGCGGCAGGAGTCGGCGGAGGAGGGATGAATCCCGGGCCTCAGAATAGCGGCGGGCCGCCGGGAATCGCTCCGGGGACCCCCTCTGGCAGGATGGGACCGTCATCCGGGCCGCAGAACCATCTGTACCGGTCTCCTATGCCTGGGCCCGGCTATCCGGTAGGACTGACAATGGTGTCGGGTAGCTCTGGGAACAATGGCCGTAACCGCGCAGGCCGGCAGGGATTCGGCGGGGATGTGGCTCCGAAACCGCCAGTAACATGGAGTCGGTTAGTCAGGCATTATAGTCATATGTGTGACTGGCCTTCCATTGGCCCTTTTCGCCTTTAGGAGTTACCAGCGTCTAAGAAACATCGCGACAGTGCAGGTCGCTGTGCGAAGTTGGCCGTAAAGTGCTATTGAATGAAAAAATCTGTCTTGGTAATTAGTTATCTGCAGGAAAGCTGGACACCAACTAATGAAAATGATATTTTAAAGGGACACATTCATTGGTTGCTCGTATTTAAGGCGGTTTGCTATTTAGTAGTTAATATATTATTCTAGATGTTGTTTTATATGTAATGATATACGAGGTAATATGCAGCTGACTCCTTTCAAATAGCCAGCGTTTTGCACATGTCAGTATTGGGTCAGAAATAATCTTCCTGGTTTGCAGTGCCCTGAGCACCGGTCACAGTAACGTCTCTCCCCCCCTAACAGAGACCTGGCATGCCTCCTGGGAGCAGGATGACCCCACAGGGCCCGACTATGGGCCCGCCGGCCTACGGCGCCAACCCTATGACACGGCCAGGTATGCCTCTAATGGACCCGGCCCGGAAAAGACCAGCCCCTCAGCAGATGCAGCAAGTTCAACAGCAGGCTGTGAACCGCAATCAGCAGTAAGGGTTTTGCAGGCAGGCGGGGGCTGTCGGAGGGACTTGTGCAGATGTGTGTGTAATGGCAAGTTCTTCTAATACGCGCTATTCAGTTAAGAACCCTTCTGAATGATTGTCTCCACAGCACCAAGAAGAAGAAAATTGCTGATAAAATTCTACCTCAGAGGGTGAGTCTGCTGTCAGGCTATTGCACTTACTGTAAAAACTCTGCATACTCAGTTCCCTCCTTGACGCTGATGTCCTACACTAGCACTTGTCAGTAAGCAGTCTACTTAACCTGGTTGGCTATGGAAATAGTGGGAAGGTGAAGGCTGCTGGTTATCGCTGCTGTAGCGATAAAGGGTGATACTGGACACTCTCCTGCTGTCTGCCTATTTGCCTGTGAGGCCCAGCCTCCTGCCTGCACATTCAGTTACACAGGCTTGGTGCATGTCTCTGGTGCACACAGGGACAAGGTTTGTTTCAGTTGACCTCAGTTCCTCAGTACCACTGGAGCCTAAATTTACTTTGAAATTCACAAGTATTCCAAGGTGCGAGACGTCACAACCGACCGTTTCCCATTCGAGCCACACAACTCGGAACAAACAAATGGCCGCCTCCACGAACAGGCTGTTATTGTCCTGATCTGGGCACAAAAGTTAATGGAAAGACATTTATTACTTCACATAAAAGACCGCGTGAGATTACATTCATAACTAGTAATACATTTAATAAAATAAACATTTTGAAATATTTATAAAATTAGAGAAACGCTTATTGAGTGTGTAAGCTGCCATGTTGAAATGACGTCACAGGGGAAACTCGGACATAAAAATTCTGTCCGACTTCAAACTCGAAAAAGGGGCGTGTTTCCGACGGGAAGTGACGTTTTCGTGACGTTTTTGTCCGAGCTGCGGCTTGGAAAGAGAAACGAATGCAGGATAAGTGGATGACCGATGTTTTCACGCAAATGAAGCCACTCCGTACCCCCCGCAGATCAGAGAGCTTGTCCCAGAGTCACAGGCTTACATGGACCTGCTGGCATTTGAGCGGAAACTTGACCAAACCATCATGCGCAAGAGACTAGACATTCAGGAGGCCCTCAAGCGGCCCATTAAGGTAAAGGCCCCCAGGCGACCGCGTCGCAGCCAGAGCATCCATCCATATCTCTGTGATTAATACTCCTGATAATTGTCTTGTTTTTTTCCTCCAGCAAAAACGGAAGCTTCGCATTTTTATATCGAACACTTTTAACCCAGCGAAGCCGGACGCGGAGGACGGGGAGGGGGCGGTGGCCTCGTGGGAGCTCCGTGTCGAGGGCCGGCTGCTGGAGGATGTCAGTGAGCCAGGAGAGACTTTGGCTTTTTCCGCCACCCATAGTCGTTGATTGTCTGGCTAAATGTGTAGGACTTTTGTTCATTTATCTGGTCCCCTCTCGTATGCTTCAGTGCTTGAAGGAATCAAACTGCGTGTGTAATCGTCTGCACACAGAATACTCATTTAGTCCAGGTTATGGGTATCTGCTCATCTACAGTGATGATTTCTTTCACATATGAAGTAAATTGTGTACAGATGCATGTGCTATTTTACTGGTATTTTGACTTTTGTTAAATCCACACCGTACTTAAATACCTCATTTTTCTGTAGTAATGCTGTTATCTGTTTGATTTAGGCTGCTGTGTCAAAATATGAAGCCACTAAACAGAAGAGAAAATTCTCCTCGTTCTTCAAGTCGCTTGTCATTGAGCTGGACAAGGACTTGTACGGCCCTGACAACCATCTCGTGGAGGTTTGTTTTATTGGCTCTAAAGTAGCTCCAGCACTACCTGCTCACCTTCCACACCACAGCTTTTTCTTTGGAATTTGATTGGCATTCCACACCATGTTCACTGTGAATCATTGATTTTCTCTAATACTCCAGATGCGTGAGGTTAGGTGACTGTCTCCCTAGTGTGATATTGCGTGTGCGGACTGGTGCCCCACCCAGGGTGACCCGTGAGGTTAGGTGACTGTCTCCCTAGTGTGATATTGTGTGAGCGGACTGGTGTCCCACCCAGGGTGACCCCTGCCTTATGCCCTGTGCTTCCACACAGGCTCCAGCCTCATCGTGACGCTATTAATACCTTTTGCTTAATAACATGGCAGTTTGGTAACTCATTTAGATTAGCAGTAAGAGACTCCATGTTATTGTCAGATAGCGTTACACGTAACGTGAGAATCTCATAAGGGATGAGTAATGTAAAGTACTGTAATGTAAAGTACTGTAATGTAAAGTACTGTAATGTAAGCACTGTACTGTAAAGTACGGTAAGCAGCACGGAAGCGTAAATAAGCTCCTACTGCAGCATCCGCTGTCCCTAATACATACATAATGCTATTAACACTCTGTCCTTAAGGTGACATTAATGGCTCATACGGCAGTGTACTGTATTCACTTAGGGGAAAAAAACACGGTCTGTTTTTCTGATTTAACGAGATACACTTTACATAAAAACAGGCTTGGATGTTATCTCTTTAGTGAATGTGTGACTCTTCCGCAGGCTCACGTTATCACCACAATGAGGGTCATTATTCTGACATTTTCAGCGGTGTGACTGGGAAAGTGGGCAGGCTTGTCATTATGGGAATAGCTCACAGGAGCTCTGCGGTGTTCTGTGACTTTAGTGTGTAGGACTGTAACGGTACTCTCCACTGAAGCTCCTCTCCCCTCTTCTCCTTGGGGCTTCACGCTGCACCTGAGCATGAGTGTGGTGTGAGTGACAGCCTGGCTTCACCATTGATTGGCTATTACACGTGTGACATAGCCAATCAGAGATTGTTGTGGGTGGGACATTAACTGAAGCAGCTGGATTACAGCAAAGAGCAGAGAGGAAGAGCGTTAAAATAAAGCGCCGATGCCGATAATCGGCATAATGCCTGATATCGGCCCCTAGTCACCTCTGAACCTAACAGTTACCGTGGTACTTGTGCTGATGGTAGTCTTCATATGTGAGTCTAAAGAAGGCACAGGAAATTTCTGTAGCACGTCGAGGTTTGAGGAGCACATTGAGAGCCAGAGTGTGGTCAGCTTGGCAAGAGAAATAAAGCTGTTTAGGATGCAGCTTCTTAGGCCGTTGTAGAGCTGGCACATACTCAGCCGGCCGGCCTCGCTCGCCGTCCCTCTCCCGCAGTGGCACAGGACATCGGCTACCCAGGAGACTGACGGCTTCCAGGTGAAGAGGCCGGGGGACGTCGGGGTTCGCTGCACTGTGCTGCTTTTGCTTGACTACCAGGTGAGAGAGTGCCGCGAGGCATTTAAAGGTCTGTGTCCCAGCCAGTAAGTATACAGTAGGGTGAGTGTTGTGAAGAGAACATGACAATGAAAAGCAAAACCATCATTTCATTGATTTGCGTCGTCTTCAACGACCATCTGAAAAAACAATTAGAAGGGTTTTAATTACACGTAATTTAACACACCACCTGAAGGACATGCTGAAATGGTGCTACCACGAAATGTAATCACTGCCCCATTGAGTGAACAGAATAGACATGAGAGCTACTGTAGTGTCTTGTAAATCTTGGCCAGTTACAGCCAAAAATCCTCCCTCAGTGTCACTTTCTACCTGCTAGAGCAGAGAGGATATTTCTTGCCTAAATATTGCCCTTAAAAACATTCTGAAGTGAGGCAGTAGCCTGTTAACAGAGCCACAGCTGGGGACGAGTGGCTGCAGCCGTAGCCTGATGTATAGTGGCTGTCACCCCATCGAGAGCGATCGTCTGCAGCACCGCCCCCGCTTGCCGGACAGCTGTGATTGGGCAGTGATTACATTTCGTGGCAGACCCATTTCACCACGTCCTTTTTCAGAAATGAAAATGAGACGATGCAGCAGAGCAAAGGTGGTGTGATGTGGCACGATTTCATCGTTAAATTACGTGTAATGTAAACCCTTATTTTTTTTTTTTGTTTGGATGGTAGTTGAACAAATCATGGAAAGTATAGTTTTACTTTTCATTGTCACATTCCCTCCACAATCCTCACTAAAGCAAAGCCTCTTGTGCATTTCTGCATGGCACGGTCTCTGCGTGCTGCTCACGGTAATACCATTCGCCGCGTTGATTGTTACCCCCCACATTTGCGTTTCCAGGAGGCACGAAATCCGCTCCATGATGAGCTGTGGTTAAGCTACGTTAGATCTAGAGTACGTTTTGTTTCTGTCTCCTGCGTGCGTCTGATTCACCTGTCCTTTCAGAGGAAGGTGTTTAAACCAGAGCCACTCGCAGGATATTTCTAAACCACGACGCTTGTTTTCTGTTATGCTTAGCCTCCGCAATTTAAGCTGGACCCTCGCTTGGCTCGCATGCTGGGGATCCACACCCAGACTCGGCCGGTCATTGTCCAGGCCCTGTGGCAGTATGTGAAGACGCACAAACTGCAGGATCCCCATGAGCGCGAGTTCATCAACTGTGACAAGTACCTTCAGCAGGTGTGTGTGTCTGTCTGCAGGTTTTGCTGTACTTGTGAGGACCGAAGGACCAAAGGACCTCACAAGTATAGCGGGTCCCCAGAAACGTCACTGCTGAGGTCACTTTTTCAGGCCTCACTACGTCATTTTTATAAAAATGTGAATGCAATCA
>JAODKK010000105.1:9154636-9173037 GCA_026774405.1 Petrocephalus microphthalmus | reverse complement strand
GGCGGTCAGTCTATCAGCAGTGCGCAGACTAGTGCGGGTACAGCGAGCAGACCCGTATGGGCGGTCAGTCTATCAGCAGTGCGCAGACTAGGAGGGACGGGCGAGATCTGCTCAATCAGCAGGCGCCGAGCCAGCGGGACCGTCCCTCACTTTTTATGGCTGGCAACAGGTTAAGTGTGTGACGGTAACCAGCGATTTTGTAAAAAAAAAATAAAAAATAAAAAAAGAATACACCATGAATAAATGCAAAAAAGTCGCGAATAAACCTTCCGAACAGTTATACGTCAATGCTTTCATGCAACCGAGAAAAGTTCTACCGGTGTTGCCCGATACTTTTAATGGAAAGCTGCCAAAAGACTTGCATAATACGCTAATTTGCATACTTATTATGCTATATATATTTAAAAAGTGGGAAAAAATTAAAGAGAATACAGTACGCAGAAGGGCCAAAAGAAAACTAAAATTAAAAGGTAAATCGCTGGATGTATCACTCGCCAAGTCCGCAGTAAATATGCGCCGCGCTCCCGCGAAGCAGCAATTCTGACGGATATCAGCGTGAAAAGGCAACTTTTCCCTGCGATGTTAATAATGTTTTTGTCATTGGAAACCGCGAGCATTGGGACTTACGGTCCGTGGCGGTCCCCGGGTCGGAGTCGCGTCCCCTTTCGGTAATACCGCCGAGTACCGGGGGCGTCCGCCTTACCCGCAGAGCCCGGCCGCCGTCCGCTCGGTAAATGCGACGCCGCAAGCCGCCCGCAGGCGGCCGGACGCCCGCCCCCCTCCTCGTTGTGTAACCTCTCCAGTCCGGTTATATCACAGCGTGCGACATTGTATCTGTCATTGCGGGAAACGGGTAAAGTCCCCGCGAAACATATTCCGCGAGATTCCCAGCGCTGAGAAGCGCCATAGAAATACGCCGCCATGGGGCACAAAACGGCACGATTCGGTATCCGGACGTGTAACATACGGCTGAGGAAGCAGCGAGCTGCTCCTTACGCGCCTAATGCACACGGAGGCGTCCTTTCCTCTCCGAGGCACGCCACTCGGAACCCGAAAGCAGGGCATTATGGATGCATATAAACTCCCAGCGCGTCCCGCAGAAAATGGGATGCGACCAAGCAGCACCTGCGAAGGACTCGCCGGAGTATTTAATGGCTATTGGGCCGGGGTGGGTGTCGGTACCAGTACCGAAATCCGGGGAGGAGCCCAAGAAACCAAGCCTCCCTGGTGCACAGGCGCATGGAATGAGATTTAAGCGATTTCAATCAGAATTCTGACGGATATATACGTTTATTTTTTTTATCAAAATGCAATTTTACTGGTATTTGAGAAAGCAGCCTATAGTTATTTTTATTTTCTCAGCCTAACCATTCTGACACGGACGGGTCTGGTCACAGCACAGCGCACACCGGCGATCCCTGGGGAGGATCGTGTCCATGATCATGTCGCCATGACGCCACCCAGCCTCTCCGACTGGGGCAGACCCGCCGGACGATGCATCCGCCACAGCCTCCCGCATCGCGGGCTGCCTGACTCTGGGACTGTCGGCGTTGGAAACGATAGTGAAAATACTGGGGACATACCTTCCTGTTTACCCTCTACGTGTAGGACTTCTGGTAAATACAACAATAGAGATGAGTCACAGTTCAAGGCCACAGTTTTGTGAAGCAGGTAAACAGCTTGCGATTCAACATTAGCAAAACAAAGGAGCTGGTTATGGACTTCCGGCAGACCCAGGATTCCCTGAGACTAGCCACCACCCTGGGGGAGAAAGTGGAGGCGACCTGCTGGGGAAGTGGCTTCCGTTCAGGTGATGCCAAACTCCTGGTGAGTCTCTCCCCAAGCCAGCCGCGGCACGTCACAAACATCCCAGCCAACTTCAGCAAACCTCACTGGCAAGTCTCTCTCGGATATTTGATGCATGTCATGACAGCAATCTCTGTACTGTAGTTATAGCCAAAGTTCCTAGCCTTGATTCTTTAACCAGGAACATGCTTAACCTCTAGTCCTTCTTAACCTGATAATTTCAGATTTCACCTATAATAGTAGGTATAACCTGCAGTGGTGGCGTAATGGTCTGGGACACACCTGTGTGAATCTGAAAGGTGGCCAGTTCAAGTCCCTGACCTGCAAGTACCACTGTCCCCCGAGCGAGGTATTACTCCCCAGGTGCTGAAATTGCATGTAACACGGCAGTGGGCAGCTGAGACACATTCTGTAATGGGGTGTTAATGACAATTAATCACCTTTCACAATATTTAGCCACTAATATCCGAAAGAACATCCTAAGCAACAGACCGAGTGACCTTTTCTCAGAAATGAAAAAGATGATTTCCAGGGCAGCATTAATGATCTTTCATCAGGATGAGAAGAGGACAGATTTAGGTGCAGCCTTCAGCATATAAAGAACAGTGAGGCAATAGCCAAAGCGGTCCTATTCGAGAGAAGACAAGAACCGCACATACACTAAACAGGAACCACTTCTGGGCCGAAACATGTACGAGAACCATTTGTTTATTTAATTTCTGGTGTAAAGCCACACAGTCTGCACCATTTCCCAATAATCTTACACCGATAAAATGTTTCACGAACAGTAGCATATTACAGTCATACTTAAAACAGGGAGTGATGTTTTTGAAAAGACGTGTTTGAGGAAGGTGCAGTTTCCCTTTTAGACTTGTTTCACACATGTCACATTTTACTTACAGGTGCCAAGTTTTTAAACTGAGCATTTAAATAAAGTCCTTTATTTGCACAGCATAGGGGAAAGATCCAAGAATTCCTCAGTAATATGCATATTCCCAATCAAAAGTTTTACTGATTAGAGTTTAGGAAAAAAGGACTACCCTGTGTCATCTAGCTGAGGTAGTGGGGAGATGCTAGATTATCATCAATTTGGGATTGGGGGCAAGGGGTAAAATGCAAGGATTAAAAAGACAGACTAAAAAAAAAAAAAAAAACCCAATACATTTCATGGCAAATACCGGTCAGAGGCAATGAAGCTTTCATATGTGGCATTTGAATTAGTGTTCAACATGGTTCTTCAGACTGTAAATAGGAAGCGATTCAGGAATATTTGTACAGCACTTCCAGACACGATGGCCTAGGACATTCCCTCTGAAACTTTGACAACTACCCGCATGATACCGGCCACAGATTCCTTCATGCACACTCAAAAACCCCTGTGCTGTATCCTTCCCTCCCAAAATGTCTGAGGCAGGTGTCCTGAGTCTCCTGGGGACGACACAGCTGCCATTGATAATCAGACCTGCAGTGCCTGGCGTGCAAAGATCTTTTAACAGTGAGCAGAGTTTGGCACTGCACTGGAGTATAAGAGGGACAGCATCTCTACCAGATGCATGCAAAAATGGATGTTGGGATGGGGGAAGTGCATCACATTAAAGGGCCAGGTAGGATAGGGGATGTGCACAAAACTTGAGTAAGGGAACGTACTTAGAAATGTGTGGATGACAGGTGGGCAGGTCCTCAAACACCAAGGACGAGTGCAGATATGTAAATTTTAGATTTCAGCAGATTTCAGATGAGCAAACTAAGCGACCCCCCGATTGTCTCGGTCTGCAGAGGAGCAGAGGCAGAGCGAAGGGGGCACCAGCACCATCCTGCTACCCCATCTGTCCATCCCTCATTCCCCGGAAGGTGCTTCCTGAGCTGAGTGGTCACAGTGAAAAGGTGAGATCCTGCCAGGGCTCCAGCCCTCAGCTGAAGAACCTGCGGTAGACGAACTGGCCGATGAGCACCACAGCCAGCAGGGCCATCATGTAGTTCACGTAGACATTGTCCAGATCGAGAGCAGCAACCTGAGGCAGGGGAGAAGCCATCAGTCCACAGGCACGTCGGGGCGCCCGTGTGCGCGGGCTGGCGCATTCGGCGTGGCCCTTACCCAGCCCCCTTGCTGCGCGATCCACCGCGCGATGCGGTTCCGCAGGAGGTAGTCGCCGATGAAGCGGGCGATGCTGGACAGGAAGCCGGTGATGCCCTGCTGGAAGACGTGCAGCGCCATGCGGTAGCCAAAGCTGAGCAGCGCAATCACACGGCCCCAGTTTATCCCGGAATCGAACAGGCTGGGTAGAGAGCGAGAGACATTGAGACAGGCCAGGGCATGCCCTCCAATGGGAGGGCAGAGAGCAGCGCTCATGACTGACTAGGGCCATTGCTTGGGGATGGGGGGAGGGGTTTTTTTTATAGCTGAGATTTTTATAGCTTTATATAGTGACATGATTTTAAAAACAAAATTTACTGCAATTCATGATTTGTCCCTCCATGTCCCTTGGCAATAATGCAAAAAAAGCAATACAAAATCGGTCAGCTTTGTGGGATTGCTAGCCACTGTGTACCAACAACAGGGCTTTTTACATTTACATACAGGCATATTAAGCACATGCAAGATATGACCTACGTTTAAGCTACACCAGCATGTAGAAAAGTGACAGCACTGTCACCAAGAGCACATGAAAATGCCAAACCAGTTTAACATTGTCACATCTACAGTGGACTGATTGATGTTCTAAGGTTCTCCAGATTGTAAGTGAAGGCACTCATGCTGCCAAGGCCATTTCACCCAACATTTACCTGCACCTTCATCCCAACTAGAGCCGGGGGCGCATAAGAAAGGAGGAGACAGAATGCGGTCAGAACTGAGGTTGCGTTAGATGGAAGGACAAAACTCAGATTAGAGAACTGGAATGCAGCTATTGAGACTGACAGGGTGACAAATGTGGTTACAGAGAGTCGCAAGAGGATTTCGCAATCAAGGAGACAGACAGGACAAGCATACAAGGGGGATTTCTGCAGGTTCCGTCTTTTAAGATCAGTTTCAGGTGATCCTTACTGTGCTCAGTGGTGAAATGGCTCACAACATGGGACACAAGTGGCCCTTCTCAGACAGCCTGAGTGCCACATATAAGCCAAGAGCTTCTCACAGTACCTGTTGGCAATCTTGCAGAAGTAGTCGTAGGCATTGTCAGGTGTCAGGGCGAGCTGGGACAGCATGCCTGAGAAGTCGTACCGCCTGTTGATGTCGTCCCCGATGATGGCCAGCTGCCGGCCCACACGGCACATCTGACTGCAGAGATATTGAGGTTTGTTTGTTCACGCAACCAGAATCAATGTGAATTGAGGCTATACCGGAGGACAATGACCCCAGTGTACTGTCAATGCAGGAAGCTACTCACTTTCATTGGGTTAAATCAGGACACCTGAAAGGATTCTGATTGGCTTCTACACTTTACTATGAGATATAAAACCCTGCAGCACATATTTACCAAGTTACCAAAGGAGACGTACCAGTGAGGATCAGAGAGCAGTGTTACTGGGGTAAGAACCATTGCTCAAAGTGGCATCACTCCACCAACCAATAATTAATTTTGTAGTAATCATATAGTATGAGACCACATATGGGTGCAATTTAAATCAGCCTCATTAAAGAGGTTTTACAGAATTTGCTAAAACACCCCCAAATACCTGCTTTCATCGGGCTGCAGTGCTATGATCTCCGGGTTGGGTGTAGACTGCTCCCCCTGCTCCATCTCCTGGTGGTAGCGGTACCGCACATAGCTGCAGAACACTGCCTCTGTCGCCCGCACCACCTGCTCCTCTGGGAATATAAACAAAAACGCACACAATTACACGTGAGCCAGGCTTCAGGCCTGTGCCTCACACCCAGAAGCCACTGAAGTCCAACTTGGTCAATTCATAGCAAGAAATTCTACTGTATCTGATCCAAAAATGTTATGTATACCAAACATGGGTGGCTGAGAGGGTAGCACAGAGGTCTCTGGCATTGGCGCTTTGTGTATATGCAGAAAGTCCATGCTTTCCATGTCACATGACCTTCCTTCACGCAATAGAAATACACTAAACTTAAAAAATAAAATCGCCATCTCTAAACTGTCCATGGTGAATGTCTGCATGTGATGAGGTGCAGGAGAAGCATGGATACCCTGGAAGAGTCAGAGGGCCCAGGGCTCCTAACAGGGTCCAAGAGTCATTCGCAAAATTGGGTGGGGAGGCCCCAGGTGCCAGGGGCCCAGAACTTAGAGCTACGCCCCTGTGTGTGCACGCATACACATGTGCCCTGCGATGGCCAGGTATCCAGCGGGAATTAAATCAGAAGCCAGAAATATTACCAGAACTCCAAAGCTATTTGGAGCAATACCAGTGCAAACAGGCCAAAAGGCCACCAAGCAGCAACAGCGCTAAATGTAACTACACACCCCCATGTTACCCGCCACCTAATTTGATTAGGGATCCTGTAAATAATTTGAATTGACTAAATCACAAAACATATTTAAGATCGGTTTCCCCACCCGATTTCTCAGCTAGCTATAGCAGCACGCAAATACCACAATCTCCAACCTTCCTCCAATCAGAGCAGAGAAAAGACTCCAGCATCGAGACAAAGCTCTTACCTGGGTCTGTGTGCAACTCATCTGGACTGGGCTTTTTCTTATTGGGCTTCAAGGGGTCTTCTTCACCCCCTGTTGCCATGACTCCACCAAATCAGGTGTTCTCTGTAAAGCACACAGATCAGACACGTCTTATTTAATTATTAAATATTCCATTGAAAAACTGAACTCTTTAAGGAGCTTTAGAATAGTGATACTTTATTAATACTCTTAAAACTCTTCACTTTCGCCCATCTTGCTCTCTATACAAGTGAGATCAAGCCAAGGCTGGACTCGAACCAGTAACCACCTGCACACCCACACACTGAGGCTTAGCCCACTAAGCCACATACTGCTCCCTTTATTTCCATATAATGCAGGTAATGCATATCTTATACAAGTAACCGTGGACGGCACAGAGGTACAGCAAGCAAGCATTGCCACCTCACTCCAGAGACCCGGGTTTAAGTTCTGACAGTATCACTCAGATACATGCAGATCTGAGAGAAAAGTGTGGCTGTCTGTGGGTATATTCAAGGGAGCTTTTCCACCACAGCAGGAACCGTACTCTTGGTACCTCAGTAAAGTACCAAAAGGAAGGTACTTTTGTGTTGGTTTTCCCACTGTGGAATATAGCGGTGTTTCTTCCACTATGTTCAAACATGCAAGCCATGCTGGGGCTGGTGTTGTTGATTCTTACAATTAGAAGTTCCGTCAGCCAGCTTTTTATACCACAACTCTGTGCCATTAGCAGGAGGAGAGCAAGACTAAGGTGCTTTTCCACTGCACCAGGTACCATACTTTTGGTACTTAAAGTATCAAAAGCAGGGAACCTCAAGGTGCTGGTTTTCCACTGACATAAAAACTGGTACCGGTGCTGAAAAAAAGCAAAACGGGGTATTTTATACTGAACTCTATGATGCTGGATATTAAATCTAACATCGCATGTTATGCACATGCAGTTCTCTGTTCTTACATCGCTAGTCAGCTACATTAAGATCAGACTCTTAATTTCAGTTCTGTACGGACATTATAGCACAAGGGGTTAGAGTTTCGCTAAAACATTTTTGTCTGGCATAGGGAAAGCCAACTCTGATTATGATTGTCTCGGAGAACACATGCAATCACTCATTCTTACCATTTACAAACACTCCTATGCAGACTTGTGAGAAAATTATGTTGTTATCCCGTTTTTGCGTTATAAATACCCAAATATTTATTACAACAAAATCACATGGCTATATTTGGAAGTTCTCCAGTACTGTGCTGCCCTAGCATTTTAAATAAAATACTTAAAATTTTTTCACATGCCATCCAGATCTTGTTGCATCGGTCCTTCCGACCAGATTGCAATTATTATTATATATATTTTTTTACTTTGTTTATTGTTGCTTTCCAAGATCGTAACTTTTTCCAAGACAGCGATTGTATTGCGTTTCAGAATCAGGCTATTTGCATAACCAAATTGACAATGAAAGCATTTCATGTTCCACCCGAAAGTACCAAAGTACCAAAGAAGTACCCCAACTGGTCTGGCACTTTCGGTACTGGAACTCCACCGAAAGTCAATGGAAAACACAGAAGTACCGAACCAAAACCATGGTACTTGGTGCGGTGGGAAATCTCCCCAAGCGAGCAGTGGGATAGACCGGCCTTCCATCCAAGTACCGAACCAAAACCACGGTACTTGGTGCGGTGGGAAATCTCCCCAAGCGAGCAGTGGGATAGACCGGCCTTCCATCCAAGAAGCTTCCCTGCCATGTGACCTATGCTTCTTAGGGCTGAAACCTGCCAGCGACCCTACACTGGATATGCCTCTGGAAGCCAAGGTGGACAAACAACATTTATAAAGCTATTCCATCACTTATAAGGAGTGTGTTCATGTATTCATAGTTTTGATACACCTGTAACCATAGTACTAGACAAGTTATCCAATAGTTTTTAGGTATGCATTTAAGCCTTTAAAAATTTGACATTTATATAATGCAGTAATCAATAGAGATTGCAGAATCTCTCTTTTCATGACATAGGGGACGACCTACCGTCTTGTGGACCAGAACCAGGTAGGCACATCCACAGAACATCAATCTCTTCACAGTACAGCCCACTGTGAAATACCATTTATTTATTTCTCAGCCATTAGGCTACTGCACAACTCCAGGAAACACTTTCCCCGGCATTATTGCCTAATTAATGTATACTGTCCATTAATTAAGTATCCATCTACAGTACAAAAACATCTAGGGTTTAAAAGAATTTTGAAAAATCCAACAGACTTACTTTGCCGTAGTCTAGGCTCACCGCAACGCTAAACATAGATCATACAAACCCAATGTGTAACAGGGCACAAAAACTATTAATTTATCGTATAATAAAAACTTCACTGAAAGCAGTCCAAGTATTATCCCCATCCATAGCACACGACATGACCATGGCGACATTATGCAAAAAAATCAGACACTCTAGAGCAGATACAAAGTTCACAAAACTACAAATTAATTTCTACAGCTAATCAAGCACCCGTATGACATGGCTGGTACAGTGCAGTTTGTGCACTTTGTGGCCCAGCTTTGTAGTCCTCGCCATCTTACGTGCAGCGAGGACTTGTTATCAGAGATTAGACGCCACTTCAGCAGGACTCAATCCGCCTCATCGCTCCGACACACCCCTCACTTGACAACCACTGACAGCGCTGACCAGCTAAACAATCTGCCTCCGCCGGATGCCACTTTTTGGCCCGCCATGCTGTGTACAGAGCCCCGTCACCAGGATGCCCTCCACACTGCCATCACGCACTGCACATATGAATCAGCTGTGGGGGCATGCTGGCCTGACTAGGGGGGTTTACACAGGCACGGCCTCCTAACACATCCAACACAGAGGAACTGTCCCAAGCCAAACCCAGCCATACTTGACGTCTGGCAGGGATGTGGAAACTGACTGTTCCCAAGCAACTTCCTGAATTTCTGTAAACAAGCAAAGACCAACATCAAACCTGGGGATGAAATTCACCAAGACCCCAGAGGAATCAATAGAGAGATGCTGCGTGGACGACTTACCCTCTGAAGCTGACATCCAAGGAGCTCGTATGATACCCAGTTTTGTATCCGTCGGTGTTACCAAGATGCACGGCGAGTGGGCCGAGAACACGCCGACACTTCGGGGCAGCCATAACGCCACGGCGCCGGGTATCTGACTCCGCAAACTTTGGACCGATGGCCGACGTGAAACGGGCCCTATAGACTTAACCCGTCGAGTCCGAACTAAAAAAGACCACTGCAGTTTTGGCCGTAATGCTGAATGATTTATCGTTATCGGCGCGATCGGAGTCGCGTTTCTCCTTCGAGTCTCCGTCTTAAAGACACGATGCATAAGACACGGGCCTAATCTGTCCATTCCAGGGAAAACGAGACCCCGGTTGAGGGGGGAACGTAAAAGCAACCAGAATTAAACATTCAGAACCGGACAATTCACTAACTAATAAGGCATTTGTCTAGCCAACGAACAGCGGGACAGGAGAACTTCACCCCACATCAGTGACTCGCTGCAAGTCGCCACCCAATTCCGTGACTCCCATAAGAAACACAAACTAAATCTAACGGCTAAATCTTACCACCTAAAACCCCGCAAACCGCAGAGAGACCGCGAACCCGCGATAACAAACGCCGAATGGTCTATAAGCAGGACGAGGCCCGGGCGGCTTGCGGGCCGGACGGGCGGCCGTTTCCGCGCCCGAGACAAAGCAGGCGCCCGGCTCACAAGCCGAGGCTTCCCCGGGAAAGAAGCCCGCCTTCCCCGCCGCTGCGAGGCGGACGCGACGCCACCGAGAAGCAGCGACCGGCCGCGACATACTTACCCGCTCCGTACGCTCGTACGCGTCCACAAACTCCTTTTTTAAAAATAACTATAAAATCGAACAGACGATTATTTTATAGTTTTATTTGACCCTATGAGGTAAAACTATAAAATAAACGCGTATCGCTGCCAGCCTCGTCGCCTCCAGCTTAGCGCTTTCCCTCCACTTCCGCGTCCCGCCCCGTTAAATGGGGCGGCCGTCTCGCCTGATGACGCGTCGGCGCTCAGCCAATAGCGCAGCAGCATTGCCGGTAGGCCCGCCCAACGTGACGTCATGACCCATTCTTGTTAAAGGTCAAATGGTTACCGAAACTGCGATTCTACTGCGTAATTGGAAAGTCATGTCTAATATAGCTTAATGCAGCGACACTTCGGAATTGCCCTTTAGTTACATTTTAGCTGGGGTTTAAAATATTAAGATGCTTGCAAGGCTTAAGCGGTCGGTGAAACCAGCGCCTGTCCAGTGAGAGCTGAAGGTGGGGTGTGGCCTATTGCCTAATAAGTGTCACATTGCTTTTCCCACTCTCCTAAAGAAATTCCTCTGCGATCTGCGATCAGTGCAGGCTGAGGAAAGACCCATCTTTATTATTGACACGTGACCCCGGCACAAGTAGGATCATTTACATTTTCCTTTATTATTTGTCGTCATATAGGCCTCGCCCAAGAAGTGACCCAGATCACTATGGCGTGAAACCATGAAGGGACAGCGCGCTTAGTGGTTTTGCAGAGCTCAGTCTCTACAATACCGGAAGGAACATAGTCATTATTTTTGGAACTTTACAGAAAAGTGTGTGAAATGTAGGCTTGTACGTACATGAAATGTATTCAGCTATGAGTGTCTGTTAGCCTATTTAATCTCACATTACTTATTGTCTACTTTAACTGCTGAAAAATTATCTATTGAGTACTAAGGCCTACCATATTTGTTGGTTACCTGTTTCTGTTAGTTGATGTGTGCAAATCAGCCACAAAATAAAACTGACACTTCACACACAGCATTGAGTAGGAATATCTGGCCTGTATGGAATATCTGTGTCCTTTTATTTTTTAATAATTCAATAAATATAATGCAAATGTGACTGGAGTCAAGTTACTAGTTGCATTACAGAAACATCCAACATATGTAACATCGTCAAGCTATAAACCGTGAGGCAGAACATATCTCCAAACGGCATATTTTTTACCCTCTATACAGGGTAAAAATGCTCATCTTCAAGGACCTAGGCCAATGATGTTCCTTAAATTTGCATATGTTTGCGTACTGCGCCATAAAGCCTCTTCAGATCATATGCATGCAGCCAGGCACATTTGAGCGCACGGAACACGCAATATTACTGAGCCTTTTGGCCTTCCGTGTATTACAGTCATGAGCTGAAGATGTGCACCTCACTAAACCCTTACAATACGATATGTCATGCTTATATCTATACCACGGCATCTGACATCCAATCCAATAACGGCATACAAATACGCGTCTAAAATTCAATAAAAGTTTAATTTCATTGTGAAATAGAGTTTGAATTATTTAAGTAATCGCGTTTGCAAAATATTATGAGATGTAATGCCATTTATCGAATTATTGAAACATAAAAGGACACGTTAAGTTTATTAAATATGATTATTATTTTTTTTAATTAGCGTTTAGCGATACATATATATATATATACTGTCTATGCGGTATGTCTTCCAGGCGATACTCCTCCAGTGCAGTAGGTGGCAGCATCGCAATGCGAGTACAGGAATAACGCGCGTATCAGCGTCGAGGAAGAAGCAGCAGCAGCAGCAGCAGCAGCAGCGTGTGCGGGGGCCGCTCTCTTCGCAAACACGACCAGGATGAGCGGAGAAGCCAAGAAGGCGGCCGGCTCGCCCGGCGTTCTGCAGTGGGTCAGTTCTGCGTACCGCTTCGCCACGGACAGGAACGACTTCAAAAGGTAAATGTACGAGACGGTTTGCTTAAGCTCACGCCGCTTGAGGCCTTTTCATTGCGCTGTTCTTAATGACCCACGTTAACGCCATCGCTCACCATAAATGTGAAGAAGCGTCTTTGCCATTTAGAAATGGCTAATTTCTGCAATCTTAAATATTGCCCGCACATTTACCATTATCAATACGTTTTTTATATAAACCTTTTTAATTAAGGGCCGATATATTTCGAATTCCCCTCCAGGGATTAATAAATGTTTGCCTGTCTTCGGACAATATTATAACATCACAGTATTGCGGCATCACCACGTTTTTAATCCGCTTGACTGGCTGCAGTGTTTTTATTTTTGAGAATATAGTTTGCGGCCACATTAGCTGTTCATCAGGTTTTGTTACATTTTTCCGAACTTATTTGTTAAATCTAATTCTCTTCTACATTTAGGAGACCAGATCACATTTTAGGTTAGTATAATGCAATAATACAGACGGGTGTAGAATGGGCATGGATTTCCAGTACTTTACCCTTGTATACATATGATGAGGCAGGTCATCCAAGGTGACATTTTTAGTTGTAGAAGCTTTACAGACATTGCCTCTTGCTTTTGTATTGCACAGGGGCTATATCCCTTTTTAGTAGATATAAATCGGAAGGCTAGCTGGGTCACTTTGCTCGCTGGAATTTTGCATTAGCTCGAAATGCATTCGCGTTATGTTTTGGTGACCTAATATAACCTAATATAAGTTTTAAGGGACAGCAGACTGGCCGCCCTTTACGTCAGTGAAGTGGCAAATGCCAAAGGGAGGATAGACGATAGACTAACATCTAAACAATGTTGCAGGACCTACCTGCACTACCTTTGCCATCT
This sequence comes from Petrocephalus microphthalmus, assembly GCA_026774405.1. Taxonomy (NCBI): domain Eukaryota; kingdom Metazoa; phylum Chordata; class Actinopteri; order Osteoglossiformes; family Mormyridae; genus Petrocephalus; species Petrocephalus microphthalmus. Next base: position 9,159,989 of record JAODKK010000105.1, on the reverse strand, counting down.
AATGGTCGATGGCGATCGACATATTGGGCACCCCTGGTCTAGGACACGGGCAATCATCTGCTTAAAACTCCAATTTCTACAGGTGGACTGTCTGCTACTCTGTGAGGTGTTCACTGGGTGTTAGTGGAATGTTCCTGTAGCCACCATTGTCTATGAATTTTTGTCTTTTGCATTTTGCAATCTTGGCCTCGGCACTTCTTATAAAAGTTGCATACTTGTAGGCCCTATAGAAATGTTTTACAAATATCATCAGTATAAAATGTTTGTTTTCCTTACAGGAATCTCCTGGTGAATCTGGGGCTCTTCGCTGCAGGTGTCTGGGTGGCTAGGAATTTATCAGACTTTGATCTAATGTCTCCCCAGTCTGTCTCCTAAAGGAAGCCCCCTAATCATGAGGTACAGTGCCTTGCGAAGACCTTTCAGTTTTGAAAAATTCCTCAAGTAAAATCTCGCCATGGTAGGAGTATATGATGGTGGTGAAAATTATCTTCAGTCTTCCCGTTCTTCCTTTGTTACAAGTAATTCCTTGTCATTTGTATTTTTGAACACAATCTAGCAATGGTAATCATGTTACTGATAGTGGTGGTATCAAGGTTTTCGTAATTGAGTTTTAAGTGAAATTTCAAGGATCAAATAATCCTCTCCGATAATATAGACCTTGTCAGGGTCTCCTGATGCATCTTATTGGAACTAAGCACCACTTAACAATTACTGCAGCAGAACATGATTTTATCATTTATTATTGTATAAACTAATACCCTTCCGCCCCCGTAGTACCCTGACCTTGTCTGGCTGTTTAGTTTGATGCTCCTCCTTCATATTTTACATCTCCAGGTGTCCGTGACAAAAAAATCTGTAGAAACCTGGCTTGGATCTCCTTGGTGCCTCTGACAAGCTGAAGTATTTCATCTTCAATAAATGGCAACATCTGTGGAAACTTGTCCGTCTTCTCTCATGAATATAATTTGACTTGTTTAACTAATCCAAATTACATTATTTTAGGGGTCAGCCTTTATCAAATTATGCAAAGTTATGCAATCTTCATCCTATAGTTACTGCACTGCATGTATTTATGGAAAAGTAAAACACTTAAATGGAGTGAAACTATGGAAGTATATATATTTTTTTTTGTCTAGCAGGAAGTTAATACAGAGAACTTCTAAGTAAGGCATTTCAAATCGAAAGCAAGGAGTTCAGGAAGTCAAGTGGCAGAGTGCAGGGTCCGTGTAGGTGACAGTCTATGGATTTTCCTTGTATGAAGGAAAAACGAAAATCGGGGAACGACCCGCTTTTTGTTTTGATTATAAGATCGGACCCTGAGCAAGGTACTGTCCCCAAGCACTGCTCCCCGGGCGCTGAAACAGCTGCCCAGGGCGGTGTCACAATGTCACACGGGTTAAATGCAGAGGGCATATTTCGTCGTTGTGTGCTGACGGTGCTGTGGCGTTTCAACAAAGACAATTAATCACCTTTCATATTGTCCGGCCCCCCATTAGATCGCGATCGGGGACGCGGCCCCCATTTCCCGGTCATACTAAAGAACATCAGATAACGGGCCATTTTCTCCGTTCCCCCGATCTTATGATCAAAAACCCAAACCAAAAAAAGCGGGTCGTTTCCCGACTTTCGGGTTTGCCGTTATACGGCGAAGGTCCGTCGGCCGCCACGGAACCGGACCGGGAAGTCGGACTTGGGAAACCCCGGAGAACCGCGCTGCCCGCCGCACCTCCGCCTGCGCCTTTGGACGCGTACGGCGATGTATGCGACTATTTAATGGCCTTAAATGCGAGCGCAAGACGCGAGACGGTACGTATAAAGCAATAAGAGCGTCGCGCATTTCATTGATAATTCTAGTAACCGCTAGTAGGACGGAAGACGCCGCAGCTGCCTGCCGCTATACGGGGAGACGGAAACCATTAAAATTAAGGAACGATACGCGTGTACACTTGTCTGAAGTTGTGTTGGCATTGAAAGAGTTTTCTTAATTTAATGTGATTTAAGATGAGCATTATTAGGACTTACTGAAGTCCGTCTGGTCCACTTTGCAACGGTACCAGTTAGAGGCGGAAATCACGATTCTTTTCTCAAAATCGTTTATTACACCCGTTTCCATTATAGTGTAACACATTATAAGCGATTAACTAAAATTTTCACTAATGATTCGTGCACTTCGTTCAATGTATGTCTAATATAGTACTGTTTAAATATTTCGTTACTTTTACTTTCGTTTCATTTAAATTGGACTATGTGGTTATGTATATTTTAAAATATAAAATATTTATAGGCCATGTGTTATATGTTCTAATCCATATTTTATGTTTATGCAATCAAAAAAAAAATTAAATTACATTAGCCATACAGACACTCTCAGATGTCTGCACGTCATGCCCATCTGTTACGGGAAATCCCGCTCGTGATTTCACTGATTTGAAATCATGACGTCACCTGGTACTCTATAGACGGTTTCTGTTATGTTCGACCTCAACAATGATCACACTAGTTTATACACATGCAATTATGTATTTGAACGATTTTCAGCCATCTCACATGCTTCTTTGCTCAAATATCAGGGGAAAACATTATTTCCAGACATCCAGGATATTTGGTTCCTCCTGCTAAAACAGACATGCAGCAACCCTATATTGGTAACGCTAGTTTATACACATGCTTAATGCTTCATCTGCGCCTAGTTAATCACCTTGCATTAAAAAAGACAGCATATATGACGTCCACGAGTCTGAGAATTATTCTACTGCTGCATTGTTCTCAGTTTAATGGTCTTATTACTGAACATAACAGGTGGTTTGCTGACCTCCCTCACAGATGTTCTCACACTGAGGGATGGGGGCCCGTTACTATAGGTCAGTCTATGGGTTCGGGGACTGCATGAGGGTGCAATATAAAGGGCTAATGGGAGTGAGCAGTTCTGCAGGGGATCTACTAAAAATGCACAAGTGAATGAACATGGATGCAGTTATTTCATTTAAATAATGACCAGCCCAGTCTAATAAGGGCAGTGTAAAATAATACATGCTGTTTTGGCGTTAAATAGTGGCGCAATTTCCAGTAAATTGCCTACCACAAACCTCTGGTAGATTACATCGCATGATTCATTTAAATATTCTCCTCCCCCAAAATTTGCACTTTGAAAGGGAGCTCCTTCAAATACATTTGCCTTTCCACTGTTATCTTTTCACTGCACGTCTTTAGTAAATCCTGACAGTACTATTAATGTGGAAAAAAAGTAGTATTTCTGGCCTTAGGATTCCACCCAAGAGCCGTGGTGGGATGTCCTTAGTTTGAGAGCTTATTTCTTGTGGTATATCTCATGGTCTCTGGCAGACTGGTTGAGTGGGTCATCGTGTGGCTGGAAACATAATAGAAGCTACGATCCAGGTGGAAATATGAAGATAAGTACAGATATTTTATGGGTTGCACTGAAATAAAGGGAGTTGATTATGAGAAACACATCGGTGTGTATGTTGGCTGCTTCCATGTCCCACACCTGCTATTTTGGGGAAGCCATTAAAAACGCCAATGGGATGTTGGGTTACATTTCCAGGTATGTGGAGTTTAAGTCAATGGAGGTGATGATAAGACTATACAATTCCTTGGTAAGACCCCACTTAGAATATTTTATGCACGTTTGATCACCCTACTTTAAAAAATGACATTGATGCCTTAGAAAAGGTTCTCAGTAGGGCTACTAGAATGACTCCAGGTCTTTGAGGAATGACTTATAGAGAGGTTAGCAGAGCTGAATCTGTTCAGCCTCAAGCAGAGGAAACAAAGTGTAGTTAGAGTATGGAATAGTCTTCCTGATAACGTAGTGCAAGCTAAAACTTTGGGTTCCTTTAAATCAGAGCTAGGTAAGATTTTAACAACTCTAAGCTATTAGTTGAATTCTCCCCAAGTGATCCCAATAAGCCTCGTTAGTAAACTTCTTACGTTCTTAGCATAATGGGTATAATGGTTGGGTGACAAGATTTGGTACCAAATTGTCTTGCCACCCTAGATGTATACAGATGTGGACAAGAGCAAATATGGGTAGGCAACTGGCCCCAGTTTATACTGAATAGACCAAACTGGAACTTTTAGTGATCAATGTGAATATGTCTGAAAATGTCATACCCTGTGAAAATGGGGCAGTGCCGTAAAGGGACACATTGTACTGATACACCACACTCCCAAGCACTCCCACAATGGCATCCAATCAAAAGCGTCTGGCTTTTGACCAATCGCCAGCTGATATTTCTGCATCCTATAGAGCCACAGTAGCTTAGAGTTGCAGTCCTGCTCTCAAAATAAAATATCTTGCATTTATACATGTAGAATTCATTTTGCCATTTACCAATTTGTAATTGGACCAAACCTAGTACTCATGAGTACCAGTGTGTATGTGTGCCTTTTTCTTGGGCTAGTTTTAATCCTGCTCATCTCAGGCTTCCATCTGCATGTTCACAGGCCTGAGGTCCAAACTGCATTAGACATCAGCCTTTGAGTGCCCATGGCTGGACATAAAGGTGAAAAGGTATTTAAACAAACACTTTTCTTACAATGTAATGATATTAGCCATTGGCTGCTTATTACCCTGCTTCCTGTGAAACTGGACGAGTGAAGTTGTATAGTAGTATGAGTGAGATCATGTTAGTGCTTTGTAATCATGGCATGAATTCTTTAGACAAATACATAACCAGAACTGTTGGGTTATTTTGTTGCTTTGCAGTCATAAAGGCGTCATAAAGGCGTCATAAAGGCATCATAAAGGCAAAGAGATGCCATGACCGGTACCACCTCCTTATAATAATTGCAGTGTATCTTCTTCAAACTGTCCTGCTGCACTTTATATATCTGCTATGCCAGCCAATGTTTTGTGGCATCTGCAAATTCGGCCAGTTTGAAGAACAGGCCACAATCAGTAATGACCCCAGCAAAGAACTTTGTGGTACCCCCCCGATTCCTCTAGTCCAGCTGTGCCTCTTTTAAGAACATGTTGCTTTTCCATTGTAGCTTTACATGTATTATCATTGCCTCTAATACATTTTAGGATTTAAATAAAAATGTCACTGTGTTGAAAGTCTTTAAAGAAGAATGTATGCGATTTCACACATTCCTTATGTTGGCAGCCTTTTTGAATGCTCACATTCAGTAAGCGAAATGCTGATTATCCTTTGAATTGTGACAATTCAACAAATCTTGCACGATGTACATTCCCCCTTTTTTGCATTGGTATGTTAGTTGATGGCATCAATATTCTAATCCCTGGTGTATGTGAGTGACTTACCCTAGGAGTGCACGGGTACATGTGAGTGACTTACCTTATGAGTGCACGGGTACATGTGAGTGACTTACC
>JAODKK010000105.1:9049182-9059626 GCA_026774405.1 Petrocephalus microphthalmus | reverse complement strand
TTTTCGTCCCTAGCCATCGTGTTCCCTTCCGTCTCTGCTATCTGCTGTATCTCCTTCCCCTTAAGCCTTTCCCTGCCACTCCTGCAAGAGGCACCGATTTTCCTTCTTTTCTCAGTCCTCCTGGATGCTCCGTCTGAGTGCTCCTCATGCTCCGGAAAGCCCTTTAGTAGTAATTGTTCAGATGCTGCAGGATCCCCAGTTACACTTTGCCGGCTTTCAAAGCCTGCAGCTCCACTAGGATCGTCTGTCAGCTTGGATTTCTCTGTGCCGTCTGACGCCACCTCTGCCATACTGATGTCTGTTTCCTCCTTTGCTATCTCCACCACCACATTTGTAACATTTTGTCTTACCGCTGTTGCCTTTTGCTCTTCTCTTCCCTCTTGTGACTTACTGACTTCTAACGCCTCTATGTCCCTGAATTCTTCATCCTTTTCTGTCTCCCTGTGCCAGTCCCTGCCACCCTTGCGAGAAGAGCCCATTTTTTTCCTTTTCTGCATACGGGTGGATTCTTTCTGAGAACTCTCATCATGTTTTTCAGACGTCTCTGGTGACAGGGTATTGGTGGCAGCCCTTTCAGTTGCTATTGGATCTACTGACACATTGTGGAAAGCATCAGTGTAGCTAAACTCTTCTTTATTGCAGTCTGTGGTTTCTGTTTTGGAGAATTCCTGAGAGACAGACAATCTTTCTTCCACTGCAATATCTGTCCCTTTCTTCTCCATGTCTCCTTCTTCTGCCAACTTCCATTCATTCTCCTTGATTCCTCCTGCCATTTGTACCTCTACTTCTCCTTTGACCTCCTCCTCAACCAGGGCAATTTGCTTCTCCTCTGCCACACTTTTATCACCTTCCTGAATATTCTTTCGTTCCTTTAATACCCCTGTGTCTCTCAGGGTCAAGTTCAGCTCCTCACTGATAGTCCAACTGTCTTCTGGCTCCTTCTCTTCTCTCTCGAGCTTCACCTCTATATTTTCTTCTCTTATTTCTTCACAAACACTTTGATCCTCACCTACATTTCCCCCTTCTTTGTGTGCAATTAAACGTAGCTTGTTCTCATCCTCTGCAGATTGTGTTTCCATATGGGTTGATCTGTAGAATGGGCTATTCTTGCTGGGTTCCAGGACGTCGGACCTGGAACTGGTCAGATCCTCAAATGGAGAGAACTTGAATTGTTCCTCTGGAATAAAAGTGTTGGATTCCTCTTGAAACGAAAGCCTCTCCACTTGGGGGTTCTCTACTGGTGAGTTCCTCTTTATTTCTGAGGCTGCAAGTTCTTGCTCATACTTTTCCAAAGAGAATGAGTCTAACACGCCTAATTCATCCCACATCATCTGAGTTTGCTTCCAGAACAAATCCCTTCCTGTTTCATTAGCCCCTGCACCATCTCCTTCCTCCTTTCTGCTCTCTTTCTCAATGCTTGTTCCTTCATACTTCATCACATCCACCTCCATAATGTCATCTTTTACACTCTCTTCCTCTGCCTCATCTCTTTCTCCTCCATCTGTTCCTTGGCTCTCTTGTGTCACGTTCTCTTCTAATATGTGCGTTTCTGTAAGTGTGTGAGTCTTGATGACTTCACAAATTCGAGTTTCTGTTGTCTCCTCTATCTCTCCGTCAACCACGCTGGTTCTCCCTGATTCTGGTGCCCTGATATCTGTGATAGCATCTGTTACTCTTGCCCCCGGTTTCACATTTTCCTCAACTATGGCTGAACCTCTTAATCCATCTATCTCCCTCCCTTCCATGTCTACCAAAATGTTCTCAACCATACCTGTTGCTGTTACTTCCTGTGTCACCCTGTCCTCAACCATATCTGTGCCCCATGGATTTGTTTCTTTTGTGATTTTGCATTTCTCCTGTTCTTTATCTCTGTCGGTTCCTGTTAATGCCTCTGGCTCCTTCTTCTCCTGCAAATCTTCATTTTTTACTTGTTCCATGTTAGTATACTCGATCACATCAAGCCTTCTTTTCCCTTGTGACTCTTTGCCTTGTAGCATGCACATGTCCATAAGGTCTCCAGAGCTTGTTAGTATCCCCTCAGTTAAAATATCAAACTCTTGCTCCCTGTCATTCTTTACTTGTGAGGCACGCCCTCCCTTGCGTGCAGAACCCATCTTCCTCCTTTTATGCTCATGCAGAGGGCTCATCTCTGACTTTGGAAGCTGTAGAGCAGCGTCAGCATGGTCCAGGCTTTGTTGACCACTGTCTGCTGACTGAAGTTTTCTGAGGAGCAGATCTCTATCATGGGCCTCCTCAACAGTTAACCTGCCTTCTGATTGGTCTAAATTTACAAACAAATTGCTCTCGCCGGTTACATGTGACTGTTTATTCTTTTGAGCTTCTTCGCTGTAGATACTTTGAGGGTAAATCTGTGAATCGGCTGCTTTGTTCTCAATGGTGGACATGTCTAAAATGTCGAATGCCTGATGTTTTCCTGTGACGGTAGATTCTTCCCTTCCTTCCGGTGGTTCTGTGTGTCGTTCTCCCAATAGTTGGGCTGTCTTGCGTTCCGCCTGGTCATCCACTGCATGTTCACCACCCCCTTGCCGTTCCTCTCGCCCCGCACCATCCCATCCTTCCCTTCTGTGTTCCTGCAAATCTGCTGTGGCACGGCTTCTGCGAGTGGACCCCATTTTCATTTTTCTCTCCATCTTGTTAGATTCCAGGTGAGATGTGCCAGCAGAGGAGACATGTGACGGGGCAAGGGCCAATGAAGGTGCTGTACTCTCAGTCAGGGAATCTTCTTCTGGCTTATACTCCCCCTCTCGTCTCTCCCCTGTGGTCCTAGCATTTCCCTCCATGGACCATGACACTCCCCCGATGGCCATTGATTCCTTGCCTGTTTTTCTTTGCTCCTCCTCCTCTGTCCTTGATCCCTCCTCCACAGGCTTAGGTTCTCCCCCTGTGGTCCGTCGTTCTCCTCCCATGGGTCTTGATCCCTCCTCCACAGGCTTAGGTTCTCCCCCTGTGGTCCGTCGTTCTCCTCCCATGGGTCTTGATCCCTCCTCCACAGGCTTTGGTTCTCCCCCTGTGGTCCGTCGTTCTCCTCCCATGGGTCTTGATCCCTCCTCCACAGGCTTTGGTTCTCCCCCTGTGGTCCGTCGTTCTTCTCCCATGGGTCTTGATCCCTCCTCCACAGGCTTTGGTTCTCCCCCTGTGGTCCGTCGTTCTCCTCCCATGTGTCTTGATCCTGACTCTACAGGCTTTGGATCTCCCCCTGTGGTCCATGATTCTTCTCCTTCCTCCATAGGTTTTTGTTCTCCTCCTGTGATTGCTGATTCCTCTTCCATGGTCCTTGATTCCTCCAGCAGGGTGTCAAAGCCGTCTGCCTCCTTGTCCCTCATCCGGCTGCCCAGACCACGCATATCTTTGCGGGTGGAGCCCATTCGCCGGGCTTTTCCTGACTTCTTGCTTGACATTGTAATTCACAGGAATTCCTAAAATTGGATACATTTGATCAGTTTCATTCAGATGTCCCACTACAGTGTTCCAAAGCAACAAATTATAAAGATGACATACTGAGATAAAGCAAAATCCTGTGCCATTATGTGCATTTTTACTATTTTGAATGACGAATAGGACAGATTAGCGTTTTCAGTGGGTACAAATTCCATCCATCCATCAGTTGATCCACCTTCCAACCGCATATCCAGTCTGGGCAGCTGGAGCCTAACCCAGACTAAAAACAGCACAAGGCTGGGGAACACCTGATGGGACTGTTAAATGTAAATTTAGCTTTTACAAGTCTTGAAATAATTATTTTTGTTATTAATACCTATCCTGTGAAAATTCTATTTAAATTATTGGTGACACTTTTTTGATGGAGCACAAATAATATAGTATTATGCTATTACTTATGTATTAATTAACCACAAACTATAAGTTACATACTAGTCTCATGTTAATTTATCTCATGTTAATTTATCATTAATCATGATGCATGTTTTATCTCAAACAGTTACTATATCTCTCACAATATCCGTTAATTCTGTAAACCTTTGCGAACGACTGAAGGAACAAGGAATGAATAACACAAGTTAAATACTGATCACATGCTTGTTCTTCATTAAGAGATCATGGCGCATCTTTTATCTCAAGTAGCATCTATCTTTTCACAATTTATTCATAATTGGTACTTCAGTAGTAACTGAGTTATTACTAAATATTCGTGCCCCATCAAGTATTCTCAAATTGTGTCACGACGGGTGCCGGGTGCGGGGCGGGGAAGCATGATCGGAGTCCAAAAGGTGAGGTGAATAAGGATTTATTAAGGGCACGAGCGGGGCCCAGCACCAAACAGCCTAACGACGTCAATGACCAGACTGGGGAAACATACTGAAAGGCGGGCTAAAATACACAGGAGGCTGACGAGGGGGCGTGGCACACAGGAGGATCGCACGGGAGGGACGTGACATTATGTGTTTATTTTTTCAGACAAGTTTTAGTCTCTTTCTCTTAACTAGTCAGGTTTCTTGCTTTAGTTCCTGTATGGTTGCCTAAAAATAGCCCAAAGTGGTGCTATATTAGCATCCCTTGTTTCCCTGACATGTGAGAAGTCGGCATTAGCACCGTTTTAGCAGCAAGTGTGCAAAGGTATTCATTATGCCCATTACTTTTTCTGTTTCGGAAATGCAACTGTTTGCACGAGTCAGTATTATCATTTACCACAATGCCCCGTTACCAGTGGCCTCCATTTTGTTTGCACAAACTGCAAAACAATTTTTTTTATGCATTTGAGTGAGAAATGCTGCGTGATGTTGTTAACAGTGTTAACCACATAATTTACTATTTTGGACATCATTGGTTTGCAGGAATCCTGAGTGAAAAGTTACAACCAGCTTAACTATTATATCATAAATGTACTAAAAAGCTGTTTCTCACCTCAGTTGCTTTTTTATGTCCAGTCCAGTTAGTCACATGATGCACTGGAGTCCCAGCAACAGAGCTTGACAACAACGGAGGATGCTAGACTTCCTGGTGACAAACCAGCAAAAGCTAGTGAGGCGGTGTCTATTTGCAGGCCCATCGCCGTGTACTCGGCACGGTTGATACCCACCGCAGAAAAGTGTTATTTAGCTTATCTGATCTGAACATTAAAAATGCCTCCCCAAGTAAAATTAAACTTCAGCAGCACTGACACATTCTCTTGCTATCAAATTATTATTATTATTACTATTATATAAAATGTAAAATATGACTTACGTGACTCTGTTCACACAATTTCACTCCAGAAAAAAATATTAAAAGAGTAGCAAATTTTCTGCGGCCATAATTTTAATGGAGGGCAGCACAGTAGCTTACTGCTGATGTCATCTATACAATGATCACTACAAAATAGCTGTTTCCACTGAATAAGGCCTGTGTCTTCAAACATAGCTCTCATATATAAATACATATATAGATAATAGATAAATAGATGTGCAACATCATGCGTGACCATCAATGTGGTGCTGTCTATAGATTAATGTACATTTATTTTATTGACAATGTCAAACTGTGCAACTTAAAAATTGATTTCCAAGAAATAGTATAACTTGTTTAGGGGAGACTTGGGACAGTTGTTGAATAATTTCTTGAATCCAGAAAAAATGACACAACTGGAAAAAATATTTTTCCTTTTAAAGTTATGTTGTGCTGGTTTGCTAGTGTTTGTGGCACGCTTAAGTTCTGCAAGAAAATGAATCACTGTGTCCCATCTCCCTTAAAGAATATGCAGTAAATATCCCAGTTCATATATAGCTTACATGATTTTTAAAAATCTTTAGGAATAACTTTGACTTAATTCTAATTTGAACCATAACAAAAAAAATCACCAGTTTAGCTTATCTTGTACGGTCATTAGTAGTACAATGGTAAGATATGAATCAATTGCAGCTTTGACATGCAATAGTCAGTGTCCCTGTAAAGTACAACAGAGTGATTTTGCACTGTGAAAGTCAAAGCAAAAGCATCTGTAGGCTCTACGTTTACACAGTTGAAGTGTCACTATGAAGATACTTTGCTATGCACACCCACTCTCACACACCATCCATCCATCCATCCATCCACCCATCCATCCATCCATCCATCCATCCAACCACCCATCCATCCAACCACCAATCCACCCATCCATCCATCCATCCATCCACCCATCCATCCATCCATCCATCCATCCATCCATCCACCCACCCATCCATCCATCCACCCATCCATCCATCCATCCATCCACCCACCCATCCATCCATCCACCCATCCACCCATCCATCCACCCATCCATCCACCCACCCATCCATCCATCCACCCATCCACCCATCCATCCACCCATCCATCCATCCACCCATCCATCCATCCATCCACCCACCCACCCATTCTCTGCTGCTTATCCAGGGTTGGGTCACAGGGGTAACAGTCTAAGCAGAGATGCCCAGACCTTCTCACCAGCCACCTCCTCCCGCCCCACCGGGGGAATACCAAGGCGTTCTCAGGCCGGCCAAGAGATATGATCTCTCCAGCATGACCTGGGTCTGCCCTGGGGCCTCCTCCTGGTTGGACATGTCTGGAGCACCTCTCCAGGGAGGCGTCCAGGAGGCATCCTACAGAGATGCCCAAACCACCTCAGCTGTCTCCTTTCATCACAGAGGAGCAGCGGCTCCCTCATGTCCGAGCTCCTCGGCTGAACCCAGACACCCCGCACAGGAAACTCGTGTCTGCTGCAGTTACATTCTTTCGGTCACTACCCAGAGCCCATGACCATAGGTGAGGATAAGAACGAAGATCCACCGGTAAATCAGAAGCTTTGCCTTCTTGCTCAGCCCCCCCTTCACCACGACATTACTGCCCACGCTGCACCGATCTCTCACACACATATAGCAGAATAAAGATAATCACTACGAGTGAAACCGTTTTGATATAGTGCCTTTCCAAAAATGGTTGCTCCAAAACACTTAATGTGCAAGAGTTTGATTTTTAGCACAAACATTACACTTTGACACACACCACGCCGCTGCCAAGCGTGTTTCAGTTATGACCATGACCTGATTTGGCTGCAAATAGTAAAAGTTGAGACTCAGATGGACTCTTACCTTAAGTATCACCATGCATTCCGTCCACTTTAGTCTTAATCGATTTTTGGCACCCTGACGTCTTTCTAACGGCTGAATTCCTATTGCTTCACGACCTGGTTCATGACTTTTCACCATACAAAAGTTTCCCTTGCTCATTACCATGACAACAGCTCAACAAGACTTCCTCCAAGAGTTGTGTGAAAAAAAAAACTGTCAAAAGAGAGCCGAGTTTATCAACTTCCTGTTTCTTGCAAACCAGCCACCAAACTGCACACATGCTTGAAGTATATAGCATTCTTGCTGTGGAATTAGTTTAGGACAGCCACGTCGATTGAATATTTTTTAAATGGTGGATCAAAGGCAACGTCTCATTATGCAAGGAAAAAGGAGACACAACCAAACAAAAGATTTGCTCAGCTCACCACAGGAAGTGGAACGGCAGTTCAACACCTCGCGCAATATGAAAATATGACATGTAGGCAGATTTTCCTGCTTACTGCTGTACAATTTATCTTTAATCTACATATCTAAGCTATATATTAATGCTCCTTCACAGTCCATTTACTCTTTGCTCTGTGGCTATTTTCATATAACTGTATCTGCTATGTATCTGTTGTCATTTCTGTGTAATTTCTGTGACTTTTGCTAGTCACCAATTGCGGTAGGTATAATGGCCGCGTTGTAGCTAATGTGGTATTTATGTATAGCGATTACACAGTAGCAGTTAGACATCTTCGCCTAACCAAAACTGCCCCAAAATTATCCGATGGGGGAGGGGGAGGGTTCACTCTAACCTATGTGACTAGTTTCTGTCTAGTTCCTTGAAGGGCTGCTTTGTTCACAGGCCAGGGCTCTGGTAGCAGCAAATGATTCGCTCTCTACACATGATTGCAAACTTTTAACATTCACGGTAAATTGATATTTTTCAGTCCAGATATGCAAATTATTTGAAATTTAAAAATATTACTTGGTAAATGGCACTTTTCTTGGCAGACTGCCAGCTTATTCGAGGTATTATCTTCAGGATTTATACCTTGTCACTGATGGCACAGAATTAGTCCTGGTTTAGATTTCAGAAAAAAGGGTCGTTTATAAGGCTGTACCTCAAGGAGAGATTTTGATGGAAACTAACTGAACTCTTTCAGTGTGAGTTGGAGCTTCCTGTGAGGAGTGAGAATGTGGAAAATGAGGTAAAGGTCTCTTCTGGCTTCTTGGTGGAAAAACAATAGTCATGCAGTGTTGTACAAATATGAACATACACAGAAAATTACACTCGCGCCTCACAGATGAGAAAAGCTGAGTCATTGAAATACTCACAGGCTACGGAATGACTAGCGTCCAAGTGGCCAGTCCGGCTCGGCATTTCGCATCACTGGTTAGGTTATTGTAATATGTACAATAGGGGCATGTTGACTATCGAGTGATGCCGTGTATTGCAGGGCCTCTCGAATAAGTTACCAGGAGTTTCAGTTTTAAGTTTCTGCATTTCGCCGTTTATCTGTTGCGTAATTGACATGGAGTACTTTCCTCCTCAAGGATCAGTCATAGTCACCTTTCCGCATGCCTCCCCACATTGCCTTTAACAGTACAGAGCCATTGGCTGGTACTTAAGGAGATCGATTTTGAGAAGTGTTAGGTACATGCACATGTGCTGGAGTGTTTGTTCAACATGACCTGCCCTGTCATAATGGCATGATGTGTGTTTTCCAATGTTACGCAAGAGCACATTTACTGGACCTAGTTGGGGACAACGCCAAGGAGTCAAGCCAGACAAAGAAGGACCCACAAACGATTCAAACATTTTCTAAATAGATCTTGATCCAGGTGTTAGGTGGTAGTTAACTACTTACCCATCCTCAGCCTGAAAAAAACAGGGTGTTATGGGTCAGGTGACGCGACATTTAACGATGGAAAACACTGGGGATGCGGAGAGTGACCTTTGTGATGAAGGAGTCTGACCTGATATGAGGAATGAAAATATTCAACAATATTGTTGGTCACATCTATAAACTAAGCAGGAGCTCTAGAACGAAGCTTAATGTCAGACCCACGTCCCCTTAGAGGAAAACCAAAGGAGCGTGACATGGAGCTGATGAGTCCGCTTGACTGCTTTTTTTACATTATACTATATTACTCCTTTAAGCAAAATACAACGACAAGGAAAAAAACACATTTGATACAACAGAAATATTTTAATTGCAATTTGAACAAACGTTCCTTAATAAATAATATATAGATTTCATTATTTTAATATGAGCAGGTTTTATGTGCAAAATAGTTGTATTTACAAAGCAAGCTAGAAGTGCAAAATGGGGGATTCAGGCCATTTTTGTAGAGAAATTGCAGCAGGAACCGGTCGTTAGCCTCTGCTCCCGCTAAGGAAGCAGGCTGCAGTGCTCCCGTTTGGCCACATGTCCCATCGGCAGGACGTCTACAACTGCATTAGTCAGACCAGAAACTGAGGGCCCTTTCCAACGGCCAAGGAGAGGGAAAACAGTATTGCCGCAATAGGAATAAATAATGATTAAACAAAACGGACAACTCATTGTCGATTGTGGAATCCTTCAAATAAACCATATAAAAAAAACAGAAAACCTGTTACGTGAATGACAGATAACCCATGTTATATGTGTAGTTTGACAACTAGCCATCACAAAGTATAATGCTGACAGTATGGGCCTCAATGTAGCTACATTCAATTTAACCCACCCTGAAGAAAGACTTTTCGATTGATCAGGTTTAGTGCTTGGAAACAGGGACAGAGCCTTTAAAAGGGCTGAAGTACTTCTGACAAGCTGTCTAACTTGCCTTCATTCTACAATTGCATACATGTGGCATTGGTATGCGGCTACAGACAAAATCAAAGGCTAAGCACTACTTCAGGAATACAACCAGCCTATGCCGAGAAAACAAAATGCTGGTGTGTCCTAAGAGGCACCTGAGATTCAGGTCTAACAGGAAGGAGCAGAGGTCCTTTTAGGCATGACAGACCCAGAGAGGGGGCCAGGACATCCCCAGCCAAAGCTGAGGGCACCTCAAAGGCTTACACCTCTATTAGGTTTCCACCAGCACCTGCTGTTAAATGAAATCTCTCTAGTACATGCTTGTCATCGTAAAATTCAGTGGAAGTTCTGTATATACCTTCATGGGCACTGAATCTTTTAACAGTTTTTACAGAAAGGAAAACATGCAGTTAAATAAATAGTTATAATTCAAGCAGCAACAAACAGAATAATTTGATATCAAAAAAAGAATTATTGAGTCTGTTGCTGTGTTTCAGTAGAATGAGGTACCACAAATATACCACAACTGTAACTGCATATTATTGTCTTGCAGGCTTTAGGAAAATGAGCCTGTAGTACCGTCAGTGCTGTTTGGGCAGGATATACCAGGTCCCCTCT
>JAODKK010000105.1:8991889-9004513 GCA_026774405.1 Petrocephalus microphthalmus | reverse complement strand
CACAGGGCAGGCATACACCCTGGATGGGGTGCCAGTCCATCACAGGGCACAGGGCAGGCATACACCCTGGATGGGGTGCCAGTCCATCACAGGGCACAGGGCAGGCATACACCCTGGATGGGGTGCCGGTCCATCACAGGGCACAGGGCAGGCATACACCCTGGATGGGGTGCCAGTCCATCACAGGGCACATACACGGACAACTTAGCATTTCCAGTTAGTAACATTAGCTGCATACGTTATATTAGGTTCACATTATTTCTTCAGTTCCTGTACTTGCTAAAAATCAGGATCCAGTTACATCAACACGACCCTCTGTTAGGTCACACCGAATTTACAACATACAATATTAAGTGTGGCAGAACAACCTATAGAACTATGACGTGGGCAGAAGTTTGGTAAATTCAAATGCTATTCCAACGTGAAGTAATTCACCTGGGAAAAGAAACATGTCCTCCACCCAAGGAGGTAACTTTGGTTTGAGGTCCTCACCCATTCAGGGGGAGACATGATTATTGGGGGGGTTGTATTTCCCAGTTTTGATTACTGGAGGGGTTACGACCCCCCCATCCCCCCCGTAACTTACGCCCATGACTCTCCCAGTGTTACACGCGGGGAGGGAGAGGCAGACATGCCAGCAGCTAAGTGAATCACTCATAATACGTAACACAGCTCCTGGGATGACATTCCTGTAGGCTTTATGTCAGACTCACAACAACTCATATGGGTCACATGCAGGGAAACCCAGTAAATATGTTTTCTACATTCTCATTCAACTTCTGACACTAACGTAAGAACTCCACCAGAGGGCAGCCCGTGGCTAGACTCAGGCCATGTTCTCCTAGACATCAACAGCATAAGGGATAAACTATTAGTACCAATATATATCCATAAATTCACAGTAAGCGAGTAGTCGGCAAAGAAAAAGCATGCTATGGGTTTGGCAATTGCGGGAAATCATGCATACAGGTCAAGGTAATAATGTTGTGTAGAAACGCATTGGAAGTGCAGGACAGCACTAACCCCACTATGTACCGTTGTACTGCATTGTTACTGCCGTATGTCAAGAACAGCAAAGAGGTTAACAGCACTAAATATTTGCAGTTTCAACCGCTGGGCATCTCATGATTCGAGAACAAAGAGCCACAAATGGGAATTAGCTTCATTTTAGGAATTAGTGTAACAATACTAAAAGGTGGTGCGGGTTTGCCAGTGTAGCGGAGTTAACATCGATAGCAGGTAGAATAACTCCCCAGTTAGTCGCACTGAATGTCTCCCTTTATATTCCTGGAACCTAATACTATGTATAATGGGGGAAAATACAAGTATAGTCCCCTCTGACAAAGAACTAGGAGACAAGTTTAAATCCTGCTAGCTTGTTTCTTGATTCTGACATGCTTGCCCACAGGCCAAGGAACCCTGGGAGATGGACTTAAAGGAGAAGCTGGAGATGGCCGTGCTCGTGAAGCAGAAGGGGACGCAGTACTTCAAGGTAGTCCGGAGCTCCGCGGGACCTGTGCCTGTCTTCAGAAACTTCCCTCCAAGCGTAGAACGTTCAGATCAACATCTTCCAAATAGCAGATTTTTTCAGATATGAATTCACTGCGAAATTTTACTGTGTGATACCCGCCTAGCAAGTTCTGAAAGCCATAAATCACTCAGCGACAGAGCAGCGGTGTCCTTCTGCTTTATGTGTGTGTTTGTGTGCCTCAGGCGGGCTGCTACCTTCAGGCGGTGATCCAGTACCAGCGCATAGTGTCCTGGCTGGAGATGGAGTGCGGTCTAGGGGCGGAGCAACAGCAGGCCGTGAAAACACTACTGCTGGTGGCCCAGCTGAACCTGGCGCTGTGCCACCTGCGGCTGCGTGAATTTGCGCATGTCGTGGAGAACTGCAACAAGGTGCGGGACGCGTGCGCGGGCCGGAGTGCATGCGGCCGTCCGTGCGCGCGTGGTCTCCCGGCGCGTCTGTGTGGCGTGTGCGTCTGTCTGTAAATGTGCACATTTTATGATTTGTTTCTATTGGGTCGGTGAACAGAACCGTGGATCACATGGATGGGAATAGGAAGCAGGGCCCCTGTCTGGGCCAGGGATCAGAGATGGATTTAGCGAAATGGAGAGGGACAGGAAAACAAAAGACAGCCGATTTGGTTTCAGCACAAGGGGGAAAATGCTGGAAATGGAAAGAGGCATCGGGAATCTGGGCGTGTGGTCTCAGGACAATAGACAGACCAGAGGTCCTTTTTATATGGTCAGTAATTAACCACAAGCAAATGAATTAAGGTCTGTACTGCTCGCTGGATTTTAAGTTACTGTTTAGTTGGCACTTGATTTGCACCTGCAGTCTCAGCAGAAATTAGTTTCTAGATGGACCTAAGATCGAGCGTCATTTTTTGTTATATAACACTTGCAAATGCTCAGACACTGTGTCTTTTATTATGATGTTTTGCATTAATGTCAGACTTTAAACCTTGACTTAATTTAGGAGGTGGTATAATGGTGCAGTGGTTAGCACTGTCGTTTCACACCTCTGGGGCCAGGGTTTGAGTCTCCGCTCTGTGTGTGTGGAGTTTGCATGTTCTCTCCCCGTGCCGTCGTGGGGCTTCCTCCAGGTACTTTGGTTCCCTCCCACAGTCCAAAAACACGCTGAGGTTAATTGGAGTTTGCAGATTGCCCGTAGGTGTGCATGTGTAAGTGAATGGTGTGTGAGTGTGCCCTGCGATGGGCTGGCCCCCCCATCAAGGTCTGTTCCTTGCCTTGCACCTGAAGCACCTGGGATAAAGTCTGGATGACCCTGAACAAGTTACAGAAAATGGATGGATGGATGTACTTGGACAAAAAAACACAAACTTTAACACTTTGTTTCTGAGCCTGTGTGTGTGTGCGTGTGTGTGTGCGCGTGTGTGTGTGTGCGTGTGCGTGTGCGCGTGTGTACATGTGCATGCACCCATGCTTGTCCGCTTGTCAGGTGATCGAGCTGGATGGGAGGAATGAGAAGGCCCTGTACCGCCGCGGCGAGGCCCGGCTCCTGCGCAACGAGTTCAGCCTGGCGATGGACGACTTCCAGCACGTGCTGACGGTGAATCCATCCAACCGCGCTGCCCGCGCCCAGATCTGCGTCTGCCAGCGCAAGATCCGGGAGCACCACGAGCGCGACAGGAAGACCTATGCCAACATGTTCCAGAAGTTTGCCGAGCACGACGCCAAGGTGGGCCCAGCGCCCTCTACCGTCCGCCCATCCGCTCGCAATGTGTCCTATGACCTTATTTCATCTTAATCGGATTGTTTAACACTTATCATTCACAATTTCATTTATACACAGAGTATTTTGTGTCATTCTTTAATGCTTCTTACCAGGATCTCATTGGGAAATGCCTTTTTTTGTGGAAACGGAGACCAAAAATGTCACGGCTTGTTTGTTAGACGAGCCGGCAGCAGTAATTGCTGTTTTCCTAATTCGGTAATGTGTAATGAACTGGATCTTGCAAGGCCTCCATTAAGTGCAGGCATAAGGTTGGTTCCCTGAAAGAAGTCATTCTAATTGTGTCCCAAGGCTATTCTCTGTGTTTGTCGAATATAATTATAGTTATGTCTGAAACGCATCTGCAAAAACACCCCTAAGCTTACATCTCCCTGACAGGCTGATACCTCACAAGCGGCCTAATAATATATCCAAGTAAATCTGCAGTGGTTTTAAATTGTCCCTCATTTGGTTTTATATTGTAAGTCTGTAATGCTGTGGGAGAGTGATTGTTTTTTCCCCTCTTCCCTTCATAAATAGTATAACACGGTCAGCTACATGTCATTTAAAGCCCTGGTTGCAGTGCTGAGTTCTGCCTGTTCCTGACAACAGCTGGATTGTCTTCTTCGTAGGCAGATAAACCTGTACTTTCAGGCTTACTAGTTGACGGCTGCAAAAAATGTTGGTGCAGACGCCACACTATGTCATAGCCTTTAACATAATGTGCTGTATCTCAGTATTAGAGACACGTTTGCCATCTTGCATAATGACTTATCCTGGAGCAGGCAGGGGACTCTCTTGACAAGTTGCCAGTCCATTGTGGGGCGCAGTCAGATTAAGCAACATGATTGCAACCAGATAAGAAACAATTACCAGTGGTTTCCAGCACTGCGAGGTACACAGTTGATAAAACCCAGTATCATTAGGAGAAAAACCACAAACTACTGAGGTTTCGACTGCGGGAAACAAAACAATATTCCAAACTGTTGTTCTCTCTGTATTTTTCCAATGTATTTGTTCAAAGAGAGCGAAGACGTCTGTGTCACAGCAGGGAACCGGTTTATGTCAGCGTAAGGGCAGATTTGATTAATGTGTTTATAACTATGAAAGGTGATGTATGTGATAATGCACGTGCTAAAGCGAATAAGTAAGGCTCAGGTCTAGGCTTGTGTGATGTCCCACAATGTGGGAGTCTATAGATATTCGTCCTGCCTATTAGGAAATAGGGATAAAAAGGAGTGAGGGAGTTAGGGCCAGAAGGGGCATGAGTATCTGAAATGAAATCTGGGCTGTGCCAGGGAATTAGACTGAAGGCACAAAGGAGGGAGGAGTTGTGGGAATAAGTGGGAGAGTGCCGGAACATTCCCATTAATCCTGACTGACCTTTGTTGCTCGATTCTGCCCCCTTCAGGCCGGGAAACTGAAGAGGAAAGATGAGCGCGACAGGCCTGAAGAAAGAGATCTTGGAGCCAAGAGGCAATGTCTGAGTGAGGACCATCCCTGAGGATCGCCCCCTGCAGGCCGGGGGAAAAAGAACCAGAAACTGGATAGGGAGGCTGGCCTCCCCTACCTCTTCAGCACCTCAGTAGAAAGAACCTTGGGGGAAATAGAGGCAGGGAAGGGAATAACACCCTGGGCTCATTCTCTCCCAGCCTCTCGCCCCAAAGAATCGCACATAAGCCACACAACCATTTTCACCGTGCCCTGGGCCCCCATAGATCTACCTACAGACGGCCTTTCTCTGTCTCCCGTATTGAGTGCTATCCCTGTTATTCAGTCTCATTGTTGTCGTAACATTTTTTTTATTATTATTTTGTGCATCGCTGCCTCTGGGTGGGACTTCCACCCGACTGAGAGCAGACAGGCAGATGTAACAAATCTTGGGCCTGGGCCTGGGCCAGCGCCTGCTTTCAGTAGCCCTGTTCATTCCAGCCTCGGACCACTGCTCCTTCCGCTTAATCTGACTTGCACTCTTCCTCTTCGTCATTGTCAGCCTCAGAGGAAGGTGGAAGAGGGACACGGACGGCTGGTTGTGTTAGGGCCACCTGCTTTCTCTGTCTCTTGTGTGTGTGTGTGTGTGTGTGTGTGTCTGCGTACACGTTTTCATCGGGGAGACACGGCGACTGATGACTCCCCTCACTTTTTTTTCTCTCTGCTGGCAACAAGATGATCTGGCGGTTGTTCTGACCACTGTTTCGGAGAGGCGTGCATTCGGTGCATTTTTCACAGGAGCAGACATAACTGCAAAGCTTTAAGCACCAATCAGGGACAGCCACTCGAGTCTGCACGGCTGCTGCTGTCGTGAGGACAGCTGCACAGATTTCCTCTTCACATCCAACAGCGAACACCACTGCACACGTCTCTTTTTTCACCCGTTTTGTCATTTACATACTGGGTTTAATGTCCGTAGCTGTGGTTTACATAATTGCAAAGCATCCTCAAGTTTTGGGGGAAGGACTGCACTGATCCTTCACTAATTTAACCTGGTTCTCACTACCTGCCAATGCCATAAGACCCGAACCTGGCTTCACCTGGACCATCTTTACAAATAAGGAGGCATCAGCTCAGCTTTCTTGTGGCCGTCAGCTTCATTGGTCGATGGGGCTCGGGGTGCCTGTCCGTTTATAGCCAGGCCAGTGGGGCTAGGTGGCAGTAGAGCAGGGCTCTGTTTCTTCAGCTAGAAGAGCTGTTGGCATGCCGACGTGTCTCGCACGAAGTCCTGGTAACACGGCGCCGGGAATCAAAGCCGCTCCAACCAGTTCCTGCCGTCGCTCTTCTTCAGGTCTTGTCGTGCCAGTTTGCACACTTGTTGTTTTTGTTTGGTTAATGTTGGGTTCTGTTGGTATTGGGAGCATCTGCCCCACCTTCCAACTCCACATGACACCCCCCCCCGATGCCTGCAAACCCAACCCCCCCACACTGCATTTCACATACCAAGCAGAACTCGGGCCCGTACCGGAAGAGGACAATCCAAGTACTGTCTATCGTTGTACTGTAGCCTTTTCGGTTGTTACCGTTCTGTCCTCAAAATGCAGAAGCACTGCAGTCGTTGTCTGCCCCCCCGGAGGCTGCCCGCGTGTGCAGACCATGGCGCTGTCTCAGTGCGGCCCCCCCCAGCCGGGAATCCACTGAACAGCTACAGGCAGGTGGCTGGCCCATATTGCAGTGAAGATTTAAGGCCAGAACTTTGCACGTCTGGGCATATTGTGACATTTCTGCTTGGGGCCACAACTTGGGTTCTCCATTCTGTCAGTACCTTACCAAACTTGAGTTTCTTTGCAATATATTTTAATGTATTTATCTGTACTTAAGGCGATTCGCGCCATGTTTATGAAGATGGGACGCACCTGCCTGTAAGTGAGATGTTATGATTGCAGTCTAGAGAGCCCCCGTCTCCATTGGTTGTACAGTAAGCTTAGCTTAGCTTTATTGAACCTGCGCAGTGGAGGGCCACACCTGTGAGGTATCAGCCTGGAAAAACATCTACACCTGTGAGGTATCAGCCTGGCAAAACATCTACACCTGTGAGGTATCAGCCTGGCAAAACATCTACGGTGACTAAGACATTGTGACTCATCTACAGGAGGTGACTCAATACGTTCTCTTGTTTCTGTGAAGGAATTGGTAATTGGTCTGAAGAAAGTTCCTTTCATTTTTATTTGGGAAAAAATACTTGATTTAAATATATATATATATATCTTGCATAAATTCATCTTTGTCATCCTTGTTCCTGGAAATATTTATTTCGGTCTGGTTTGGGAATGGGGCCTCTTTTGGGTGGACACACAGGACACACAGTTGATGTGCAAAAAAAAAACAAAGATTTATTTATTTTGTTCTGTCAGTGATCATGAGATTAAATCAACCATAGAGAAGTAAAACTTCGGAATTATAGGATTACACCAATATTCAGTCTGTGCAACAATTAGATAATAAATTTCACGGTTTTTGACTATACAAATGCTCTGCGTTCTTTACAATGCATTTCTGAGGTAACACTTGCACTATGGAACAAATGCCTATACTGTACTTATTCCAGGGATGTTCGCTGACAAGCCAAAAGCCAAAGTAAATATGACATCCATAATAAAGTAATTAGGTAGTGTCATCCATCCATCCATCCATTTTCCAACCCGCTTATCCTGTTCAGGGTCGTGGGGGGTCCGGAGCCCATCCCGGAAGCTACGGGCACGAGGCAGGGAACAACCCAGCCCATCGCAGGGCACACTCACACACCATTCACTCACACATGCACACCTACGGGCAATTTAGGAACGCCAATTAACCTCAGCATGTCTTTGGACTGTGGGGGGAAACCGGAGTACCTGGAGGAAACCCCACAACGGCACGGGGAGAACATGCAAACTCCACACACATGGACCTGGGCTGGATTCGAACCCCGGTCCCAGAGGTGTGAGGCGGCAGTGCTAACCACCACACCACCGTGCCGCCCTAGGTAGTCTCAATTTAAAAAATATATCTTTTCACCACCCTTTAAGCTATAGCATAAGAACACAGGTGTAAAACTGTATGTCACTTGAACTCCTAAAACACAGTAGGACAGACGGGCATCTCAGAGTTCAGCTACTTTGTATTCACCCTAACTCATCCCATACGATTGCCTTTGCCATGTAAATGACATCACCATGGTCAAACAAATAGGCTGCGTTTGAAATTGCATACTTGTTTGCTAAGTAGTAGGTGAAATATAGTATGCAACATGAGCAGAATGTCTGAATGGTCAGTATGGATGAGACAGTAGGCAAGTGGTACCCAGATGGCATCCTCCTTTCTGCGAAATGTCCCAAAAGGCCACTGGGGCTGCAACCAGACACAAAGAATGCCGCTTGCTAAGAAAACGTTGTCAAGATGATGGAAAAAGTGCTGTCTCTGTACAAATTAGTAGAAAACGATTACCAGTTACATAAGCTGACTCAAATAGGTTTTTTTTTTTTCATTGATTTATTCTTAACAGTTTTTGCTATGCAATACAATTTTATTTATATAGCGCATTATCACAACATTACATTGTCTCAATGCGCTTTACCGGCAGAGGAAGCCCTAACCCTAACCAGACCCAAAGGGGAAGCCCATCCTCCAGGGGCCGGCAGAGGAGTCAAATGAACAAAACAAGATGACAAAACTAAGTTTTTAACATTCACAAGGATTAAGCTATAGCTCTAGTCAGGTAATATGCAAGATGGCGACCACTGTGTATCGAAAGCGTGCATACTGTTATCATGCATACATACAGTACATACTGCATTAGCAGTAGAGGAGTAGTAGTACCTCCTGTGTAAGTATGCAATTTCAGATGCACCGGCAGTGTTACACACCGAGGAAGATTTGGAAGCCGGCTCAGGCAGCAGTCTATAACTAGAGAAATATTCTGTGATGTTCTGCAGTTATTTTTCTTACATTGTTTTGGGTAACTCTTGGCTGATGTAGAATTGTCACTCTAAACAGGCATTATGGGTGGTGTATACATAAAGCCACATACTGAACTCCTGTGTTAAGACACAGTCTCTGCAAAAAAGCAAGGTAAGACATTTTGAAGCATGGAGTGCATGCAAAGGCTGGGTACAGCATTGCTGCGGATTAACCTTTGCCATGTTCAAGTCAGGGGCACTGAGCTGGTTAGACATCCATAGTTGGCGGGGTGGGTCAATACAATGGCATGACCGGGCAGACCAGCCAGTGAGCAGGTCCGACGTGCCAGCCCCACCTGTCAGGTGACTGCTCTCAAAAGAGCATTCAGAGGTAGATATTCCAGATGCCTGACACAAGTTCCATAGAGAGCTTCCTATCTATTCTGCTTTTCACCACCTAATGACAAAATTACTCATCATATACTCATTAAATCAACTAGCTTATTTTCATAGATGCCACTCCATCAGAAGTCAAAGTATGATAATGGTGATTGGACCAGTTTATATTAGAATATATTATCATCCATTACAAAAACTAATACGGCTCAACAAAAAAAGCATCGTATTATTTATGTTATGATCACTGTATAATTAATATATTAAAACTATAAATATATTAATAAACTTCTTTCTCTAAAAAAAAAAGTGAACTAGGAAGAAAATGAGATGGGTTGAGTTCGCAAAATCGTGTGGTCCACACCCTTGAATCACTCATCATGAGAGCTGTTTCGGTGTTTGGTCGAAGGCACGGAGTTAATCACAATACAAGGAGCAATCTTCTCTCAAGACTATTCATTGTTTTGTTTTGTTTTTGTGATGATGGTCAGCTGGTCGGACAGCCCTGTGCTTTTCTGTAGATCACGTCCACTGACCTAGTTGTCCAAGGTCACATCCCCACAACGACATCTGAGTGACCCGTGGTCCGTGTGGCCCTTTAGTGTCACAACAGTGTAACACACAGTCCAGTTTTTTAACAATAGTTTTCCAAGAAATTAAATGCAACATTTGGCCACCTTGCCTTCTCAAAGGTGGTGCTGTCAATGCGGAGCTGTGGCCTTCGCTGTCCAGACTGGAGATTTCTGAGGCAATCCCGGGAAAGGCTATACCGCACCATTGTCTCGCAAGGACAATCCAGGGAGCTCTATAGATTGGTGTGGAGAGGAGAAGAGTGTCTCCTTCTTCGCACGTGTGAGGGGGAGGTCCTCAGCTGCAGTGCAGAGGGCACGGAGTCGCTAGGATGAAGAGGGGAAGAAGTCAGCATCTGCGGTGACTGAGTGAGGAGGGGCCGGGAGCTACAGCCAGTGCTATAGATGGACCAGGAGACCACAGGGCTGCCCAGGGTGGAGAGCCATAAGAAAGCCAGCTCTTTATCACAACTTGCTATAAAACCTTGTAAATAATAATTAAAAGCTATTTATGAGTGATTTCACTATTTATTTCATTATACTGATTCATCTGCAGTTTGCTCATGTTTATAGATAGATAAACATCACTATATTAAGGCAGGCCCCAGAGAAGCTTTACGCAAAGGGCAAGAGGGACCCGGGTAAATGACTCTTCTCTTCTCACAAGTGCGCCCTCTTCAGACAAGTGTTGGTAGTGACACTTTTGAAAGGCTGTGCCAGTTATACTTCTACCCATTTTCAGTTACTGAAGTAGTTTTATCAACAGGGATTGAAACTTCATCCGGCCAACTCTGGAAAACTAAAAACAGAATATGGCTTTGGAGACTTCACCAATAAGCAATTATTTTATAGATTGGTCACTTGTGTCATGGGAAAAATACTCAGTGTTATCCAGCTAATAGCTATCCAGGTATCCAGGTAGCTAACCTCTATTGTGTTAATAGTTTAGTAATGTATTTACCTGCACTGGTGGCTATTAACCCCTACCCCGTGTTTGGGGTCAATCTGACCCCAGAGCATCATTAAACGGTAGGCAAATTTCACATGGGGAAATTATCATGGGAAAAGGGTTAAATAACAATTTTTTTAAAGGGGGCTGGTACCGGAGGAACATACTTATACTGTACAATGATTGAAGGAAGACTGAAAATTGGGTGTTGGGTGGTCTTACCTGCTGTATTGATCCCGGGGTGATGACTATGGCATATACCATCCAGAAAAGCACCAGGAGTGTGGAGGAGAGGGTGAAGAACCAGCCGAGGGCGTAGCCCCACCAGGGGTACTCATAGACATTGTTGAATTTGAGGGGGGTGTACTTGATCAGGGAGAAGATGAAGGTGCCCTAAAAGACAGAGATGAGGGGAGACAGCGGAGTAATGATTATGCGGCAGGACTCAAGGCAACACTGATGGTGAAATCGTGGATTTTGAGTTTCTGGGAGAGCAAACAATGTCCAGCTGGTCCCCAAGTGGCGCAGATATCATGTGCTGTGAGTGTGTGTGCATTCACGGCTCCATCCTCAGCTATGCAAATACTCACAGTGCAGATAAGTGGAGTAACATAGCGCCAGCAGTATTTAATGAAAGGCAGTGGCCGATAGCCAATCATATCCTCGATGTTGTCGTATAATCGGTCCGCGCCTGTGGGGAAAAGACAAAAGCCACAATCAACAATTCAGATCAACTGCAAGAAACGATCCGAATTTACTTTAAGGGGCAAGAGCCTTAAAAAGGTCATTTACATTCCTTACATACCATAGACCCAACCGACACATACGGTCTGAAAGATGGCAAAAATCAGCAGGGTCATTCCGCTGCAGGCGTAGTAATCAAACAGCTGGAAAATGTACAAGCCGCCCTACGAGCAAGAGTTACGGACATTAGTCAACAACAACTGATGGCGGACACTCGCAGGGAGGAAGGTTTCTCAGTTCCAAGCAGTGCACTTGGGGTCAACAGGTCCACTGTACATTAGGAAGTGGTACTATAGACCTACAGAGACCTTCTCACCTCTGTGACCATGAGCAGACCAATAAGGAAACATCCCACACTTATGGCTAGGAGCAGGATTTTGCGATGGTGGCCGACTTGGAAGATGGCGGGGTACATGTCCGAAATGGCAGTAACGAGAGCTTCTAGACCTACAAACTAAAAAGGAGTATATTAGGGGGATAGATACAAAATGTCCATGTGTGAGATCAAATATGACGGAACAGACAAGCACAGAGGTTCATTATGCTTACATGGCCGGAATATTGGGAGGCTTATATTGGGAGGCTTACTGGTGTCCAAAGAAATCTTACCTGACTGTCCAAACCCAGCAAGACGATCATGACAAAGAAGAAGATAGCCCATAGCTGGGGCAAGGGCATCATGGCGACGGCGCGGGGGTACGCAATGAACGCCAGGCCCGGACCTGCGGGCAGAAGGCATTGCAGAGGAGTTTGCAGTGTGTCTACAGTGTCTGAGCACCAGTCCTGACTTCCGCATACTGTACCTGACTCAGCCACCATGGAGATGTCCACCCCCTGCTCATAAGCCATTGTGTCTACAGTGTCTGAGCACCAGTCCTGACGTCAGCATACTGTACCTGACTCAGCCACCATGGAGATGTCCACCCCCTGCTCATAAGCCATGAAGCCCAGCACTGAGAAGATGGCAAAGCCGGCCACAAAGCTGGTGGTGCTGTTCAGAAGGCACAGGCATATACAGTCCCTGCAACAGAAGGTCACTAGTCATGAGAAGCTTTGGTATTAAGAAGCTCATGGGGACTCCCTGCTGCACACTCCCTGTCGCACACTCCCTGTCGCACACTCCCTCCTTCCCACACTCCCTGCTGCACACTCCCTGCTGCACACTCCCTCCTTCCCACACTCCCTGCTGCACACTCCCTCCTTCCCACACTCCCTGTCGCACACTCCCTGCTGCACATTCCCTGTCGCACACTCCCTCCTTCCCACACTCCCTGCTGCACATTCCCTCCCTTCCATACTTCACACTGCACACTCCCTCCCTTCCATACTTCACACTGCACACTCCCTCCCTTCCATACT
>JAODKK010000105.1:8655445-8665966 GCA_026774405.1 Petrocephalus microphthalmus | reverse complement strand
GTCACATGGGAAATATGTGTTAAACATCTATGGGGGCTGAGCCCCCCTTAAATGAAAATCCTAGAAACGCCCCTGGCTTAAACATTGTCGCGGCTCTTCACCAGTGTGAAGTACCTTTAAAAAAAATAATTAGTTATAGTTACTTGTTACTTCTCACAAATAATAACTGAGTTAGTAACTGAGTTACATCATTATAAAAGTAACTAATTACCAGGCAAAGTAACTATTGCGTTACTTAAAAAAAAAAAATCGAATTTAATATAACTATATTAATATTATATTATATTAACTAATTTAATAAACTATATTACCGCTTGCGCGGTAAATAAGCGCTAGGGTTGGGCGATTTATCGATTTCACATTATGCATAATACAGCATGTTAGACACAGGGTTTAAAACTGTTGTGAGAATAGTTTTGCAAATTCATTCCGTCCTCCTCGTGTGCCAGTCATACTCACCAATCAGAAGTGACCCAAAGTGACTGCGTATATGCCCACAAACACAGACACGTGAATCCAGAGGAAAACTACATTTGCAGTGCAGAGAAATATCGGTGCCGCTGCAGAGCTGTAAGCATAGCGCTTTTCTTCACTTCGAAGGGGAAGTAGTTCTATCCGTGTAAATGCATTACAGAAAATAGGAAATGGTGTATGTATATTTATTATAAGTTTATCGCTGTTTCACATGGTGAAAGATACATTTATGTTTTTACTTATTTTCATTAGTTCGTTAGATTTCATCAGATTAATTTTTTTTTTTACATATTTTCATTAGTTCGCTAGTTTATGAACAAGGAAGTCCTTCAAATTATTCACCAACACGAAGAGGACACACAGACTCTGCTTCACGGGGGGCGGGCAGGGTGGGCCTGGCCCACCCAATCACAAGACTGGCCCACCCAGCCAAGAGGGGGAAGTGTATTTTTTTATATGTAATTGCCCCCCCAAAAATCTTCCTGGCCCACCCTGTTACCGAGAGCTGGAGCCGAGCCTGAGGACAACACAACATGATTCTAATTCATAAAATGCTGTTCACAACCAGCACATTCCACTTACAGTACATGCTGATTATTGAATTTGTGAAATAAATAAATTTGTCAAAATTGAATGTCAAAGCAGCACAGAAGGGGCTGCATTATAGGGCAGCTTGCTTGTTTTACATGTTTTATTAGTAACATAAGACATCTTTCTGCTAATTAATTATTGATAATTATGATTTTGAAGATTTTCCATGAGTTTGATTTTCCACCTACTCTGCTGTCTGCAAGACCACTACCTCTACTTCCGGCGACTCCCCTCCTGCCCGCCTGCCCTTTGCTCCTGTGATGCCTCTCCTTCCTTCCCTGCTGCTGTACCACTGCTGATCTTGCCATCAACAATCAAGCACCCCGTGCCAGCACGTGTCTGCCCCTGCACAGAGACAGAAATTTCAACACATGTTCAATATAAACATTAAGACAATGTAATGTGGTGAAAATGCGCTATATAAATAAAATTGCGTTGCATTGATGTTTGTGGATTTAAGAAAAAAAATTATGAGGAAATCATGAAAAGTGAAAAGCACCCCCTGCATCTCGGTCTGTGGTGACTGTATGATCAAATGCTTTTGCACATTCCATGGGCTAAAACATAATGTCTGGGGAAGTTGTAGATGCAACTGAGCCAGAATTAAGGGGGTGGGGGGGGGCATTTCATGGCAGGGTGCCTGCCGTGAAAAGCACCCCCGCTGCATCTTGGTCTGTGGCCTGTCTATGATCAAATGCTTTTGCCTGCACACTCTTTGGGCTAAAACACAATATGTGAGCAAGTTTCATCAATGTAGATGCAGCAGAACCAAAATTACAAGGGGGGGGGGGCATTTCTTGGTGTCTGGTGATTGTATCATGAAATGTTTTGATGATACACAGAGTGGACTTAAAGTCACTATGTACTATGTGAGGAAGCTTCATAGATTCAATTTCAGTCCAACCAGATTTGAACACGTGGTGCATACCCTTTTGTATAATGACACCCCCCCAATGTCCTGTCAGATGGTTTCCTCATAATTTTCAATTAGCAGAAAGATGTCTTATGTTACTAAAAAAACACGTAAAACAAGCAAGCTGCCCTATAATACACCCCCCTGCGTGCTGCTTTGACATTGAATTTGACAATTCATTTATTTGACAAATGACTTTGTCATTTGACATTTATTTGACTGTAAGTGGAGTGTGCTGGCTGCGAACAGAATTTTATGATAGAATCAGAATCATGTTGTGTTGTCCTCTTCGTGTTGGTGTATAAAGCGAAGGACTTCCCTGTTCATAAACTAGCGAACTAATGAAAATAAGTTAAAAAAAATGTATCTTTCGCCATGTGAAGCAGCGATAAACTTATAATAAATATACATACACAATTTCCCATTTTCTGTAATGCATTTACACGGACGGAACTACTTCTTTTCCCCTTCGAAGCGAAGAAAAGCGCTTACGAGAGGGGGTGCATTTCACGGCAGGGGTGCCGAATTCGGCACAACACCGGCATTGTCGGCATTTCAGAACACGTGATTCACCCCGTCAGATTATTTATGAATTACTTGAGTCCTAAAACCTTTTTCACGACAAGGGGGCGCTGGACCAAATTAAATTTATTGATCACCGGCAGTTTTCCCGGCAGTACAAAACCATTTTTACCTTAGGTACATTAGGTTGGGAATCGATACGAATACTTAATCAATGCTATAATTATTAAAGATATTAATTTAATTGATAGATAATGTAGAAAATTAATCCAGATCAATACGATTAAGATTTCATATAATGAGGTTGCTCTCGTAACTAAGGCATAGGCCAACCGGGAATGTTTATATAATATTTTCTACGAACAATAAGACATGTGACACAGTCTTCCACTATTCGGCGCCTGCAAGTCGGTCCTGCCTTTCTTGTCACCCAGATGTTACAACTGTTAGCGGCAACAAAGATTAATCAAAAGGACAACGAATCTCTCTAGACGCCGCAGCCACTCGACGCATCCCACGAAGGAGACTGATATTTCGGACAACACAAGACCTACAACCCACACCACCACCATCATCATCATCATCATCATTTCCTCCGCTACACACGCAAGCGCATCCTCCACCACGACAACGCCCCTTATGTTTAATTTTTTTTATAGAACCTCCCTCACGAGTCAGCAAAGCTGTTCCCCTCCTCAGCAGAACGTACCATTTGTCAAACCGATCTCAAGCCGGGGGTAGTGACTAGGGACGGGGAGGGGGGATACTGTTAAACGTAAAGGGAGGATTGGACAGAGGTTGCTGCAATATCCAGACGCCTAGTCCCTACCTCCACTCCCTTGCGCTGAAGGCAGCGGTACCAAGCGAGGCTTTGCAGATGCTTTTATAGATGCATTCGCTTTATTTTCCATTTGTACTAACGAACGGGTGAAATATTAAGGGACTGATGCGAGTAAATCAGACATCTTGTACCGCAAACGGTGGGTCAATGCATATGCGTAAATGTAAGCGCGTTCTTTTAGTGCGCTCCTAACTAAAAGAATTGGACGTTTACCTTGCAAGCAATTTTAATTTGCTTCAGCGGTAGGGGATGGATATATAAAGGCATGTTGGCCAGTGTGATTGAGCATTTGGAAAAGGAATACATTTGATGCAAAGACCCCAGAGGTGAAACATCTCATCCTTCGAGCCCAAGGTATTTTCACCTCCATGTCAGATGGGAGTATTTATGATTTATCCCTGTATTCTCTGAATTTTCCAATGTTATGTTGTGCGTATTGCGATTAAAGGTTTATTCTGCATGTTTGTAGAGAAAAATAATAGTATAACATTAATGTTAAGTGATGTTAAATTATATATTTGTTTGGCTGCCATAGCTTAAAGGTCTCCATCCCGATGTTTCTCGGAATCACGTTTCCTCTTATCACCACGGTTCCGACTTGCGTCTCCTTGGACTGTCCTTAACCAGTGGATAATTTTGTTTCACTGCGGCAGATAGAAGAAAACAGCCTTGTCTCGGATATTTTGTACCTCGGACCGCCGAAATGAATTATCTACGTCGTCGACTGTCGGATAGCAATTTTATGTCCAACCTGCCCAATGGGTACATGAGTGACCTGCAACGCCCCGACCCACCGCAACCTAGCCCGGTCGTGTCTCCAGGACCGCCCGAAAGGCGCCAGTCTACCAGCCAGTCCGCTGGCGCTGGCTTCTTTTCCTCCATTTCCAACGCAGTCAAACAGACCACTGCAGCTGCAGCCGCAACGTTTAATGAGGCTGCAGACAGAGCGACCGGCCCGGCCAAAGCAAAGATACTCCTGGTTATCGATGACCAACAGACAGATTGGTAAGGAATCTGATGTTTTTTGCTTTAATTGCATGGCCACAATTATTTCATTTATTTTATTAGCTGTTGAGATCAGTGATGTAGGTTTATCGGTAAATCTACTGGCTACCTGTTGAAGAGGCTGTCCGCCACCAGGAATAGTGTACATTTCCCAGCCGAATTTCGCCTGTCGCATCAACGCCGTTATGAATGACTCATCGGTACTCATCGGGGTATCTAGTAAAGCAATTAGATGGGCGAAACCTTCGTGCATTGTACACGCCGATTTCGTTGCCTTGACTCGCTCGGCTATTTGTTTCTGATGGGCATTCGTATATTTAAAACCCTGATTTTCTTTTTTCACAGACGCATGCATGTGTGCGACTCTCTGGCTAGTCGAAGGGGATTGTGGTATATATTCAGACAGCGCATATTATCAGGCCTGCTTTATATGATGTACAATATGGGGGAAATAGCTTACATTTCGTGCGTATCTAAATAATAAAGGCACCCCCTCTCGGAAACGCGCACAGGTCATTTCTTTGATTCGAAGGGGAAAAGAAGTAGTTCCGTCCGTCTAAATGTACTACAGAGGTAGGAAATTTTGTTTGGACATTTAAAAACGTATACAACTGTTTCACATTGCGAAAGATGCATTTAACTGATTTGGTAATGGTAAACTATGCGATAACATATAAACGATGAGCCCAAACTAGAATATCGCTTTTTATTCACTAGTCACGTCATTAGTTTGCTAGTCTAGGGACATGGAAGTCGTTTATTTTATTCACCAGCACAAAGAAAATTACGATGTATAATTTCTTATACACATTTAGTAATTTATTTTTCTCCACAACGAAGAGAATTTTCTGGTACAATGATCTGAAATAGCCAAACAAAAATATGATTCTTTACGACAATTTACCTGCTAGCAAATACATTTCCCTTCTCTCATTTGATATATTCATACAAAAAACATAATTGTCCAAAATGCCAATTCAAGTGAATAGTTGAAACAAATGTACAGATAATGCATTTTATTTTAGGCAGCCTACCATAAAATGCACCCCTTTAAATACTTTGACAGTATAACCTGTGGGGCAAAACATACTATTTTAGTATGTTTCATTTATGTAATGTCAATAGATCCAGAATTTAAAAGGGGTGCATTTTCAGGCAGGTAGCCTGCTGTAAAATGCACCCCCTGAATTTCTGTATCTGGTTACTGTATCATAAAATGTTTTTCATAATACACACAGTGCACCAAAAGGTATAATCTGAGCAAGCTTCAGAGATTCAATTTCAGTGCAATCAGATTTAAAAGGGGAGCATACCCTTATGCATAACTATGTCCTCCCCCACCCACTACATCTTGCTGTCAGTTTATCTTCTCATAAAATGCTTTACATAAATCCACACAAAGGACCAACATCAATCAACAGAGTGAACTCTGAAAGGTACTAATAACACAGTTGCTGAGCAAGTGTCTTGAATGCAGTGTTGGGCACGTACCTTTAAAAAAGTAATTAGTTATAGTTACTAGTTACTTTTCACAAATAGTAACTGCGTTACATCACTATAAAAGTAACTAACTACCAGGCAAAGTAACTATTGCGTTACTTGAAAAAATAATATTAATACTTAATATTACTATATTATTATTATATTATATTAACTAATTTAATATACTATATTACCGCTTGCGCGGTAAATGAGCGCTAGGGCTGGGCGATTTATCGATTTCACATTATGCATAATACAGCACGTCTGACACAGGGTTTAAAACTGTCGTGAGAATAGTTTTGCAAATTCATTCCATCCTCCTTGTGTGACAGTCAGTCTCACCAATCAGAAGTCTCGTGCTCCTCACGTGCCAGTTATATTCACCAATCAGAAGTGGCCCAGAGTGATTGCGTATACGCCCACAAACACAGACACGTGAATCCAGAGGAAAACTACATTCGCAGTGCAAAGAAATATCGGTTCCGCTGCTGAGCCGTAAGTGAATTACCTGCATATTTAATGGTCAGAGACTGTTCACAGAAAGGTCCTATTATTAGGGGTCCATGCAGCGTTAGCCGCAAGATCCCTAATGTTTTTATACCTGGAATTGTTTATTTTCATTACTTTATTTAACTTATCACAGTCGCGGCTTTTGTGATAGTATTTTTGTGTCATTGTTCTTTGCTAATTTGACCCTTGTGTACATGGGACTTTCCGGAAGCACGTTGCTAAGGGTAAAAAAGCGGTCGAGCGCTGTTTGCAAACGCGACATTTAAAATGTAAAAATACAATCACTTTACCAGGTTCGGGTTGCTAGAGAATTGTTCTATGGTTTATTAGGTGTATGCTCTATATCATTTTTGTTAAAATAAATACATTTTGGATTCAATCAATATATTCCCAGTCTTATCTATGGATTAATGTATAACGCAGTTCAGATTTCAGTGTACGGTTGTGCTGAATTGGTTTTTCATACACATAGAAATATTCAGTGGTTACTGAACTGAGTTTTTTTAAATCGCTAATGAAATTGCAATCGCGGGTTCGGGCTTAATTTCTATCATTTTACATGGGCTCGGGCCTTGTTGGGCCTAACTTTTAAGGCCCGATTACAGCTCTACTTCAGTGTTCTCAGTTATAGTAATGCGCATTTTATTGTCAGTAACGGTAACGGCGTTGTAATGGGGGAAACAGTAATTCGTTTGATTACTTGTTACTGAAAAAAGTATCGCAGTTAGTAACATCGTTTATTTATAGCGCCGTTATTCCCATCACTGCTTGAATGTGATACAAGTAGAAGCTGCTGTTAAATGCACCCCCTGTGTGCTGCATTGATATCGCATTTTTGAAATTCAGTAATTATGATGTAGCTAGTTTGTTCAATGTGTTAGATGCGAACAGCATTTCATGATAGAATCAAATGAGAGAAGGAAAATGCATTTGCTAACATCACTGTAAAAAAAAATCAGTTGTTTTTACGGTAAAAAACCAGCAGCAACGTAATCATCATTACGGAACAATTTGTAAATTATACGGTATATAAATGTATAAAATTACAGTTTAAACCAGTATATTCAATGGTGTATTTCTGCTGAATTAACATGACAATTATGCTATTAAACCAATTCTTTCCATAATTTCTTATCTTATTTCTATTTTTTCTTACATATAGACAACCCTAGTTAATTCAGAACAGACAAAAGATCCGGCACGCATTCGCCTAACGCAGTATTGGGGAATGTCTCCATTATAGACAGAGGTAGGAAGTTCAGTTCCAGAAAGTTCAAATCCAGACCAAGGTTTTATTTCTTTACCCTGTTCTGAATTTCTGAATTCAGTTCAAATTTATTGAACTGAATTAACTGGGATTGTCTATATGTAAGACTGCCGTATTTATATGTTGCTTTCACTGTAAGAAATTGTTAATGCATCATGACAAATTAAATCATCAGCAGCTTTTGAAGGAGAATTTGCAGAAATTTCTGTTAAATGACAGTCTTATAATGAGGCTTTTGTTGTGATAAAAATGTAGTGGTGGTCTAATGGTTAAGGAAGGTTGTTGGTTCAAATCCCTGGTTGGTAAGGTACTACTAATGTATTCTGTACCATCCCCATGCTCAGCTTCCTGAATACTAAGAAATAGCTCAATAGTTTTATGGAAAGAATTCGTTTAATAGCTTAATTGTCATGGTAATTCAGCAGAAATTGACCGTTGAATATACTGGTTTAAACTGTAATTTTATACAGTTTTTTACTGTAAAATTTACACATTATTCCCTAATGATGATTAAGATGATTTGCTTTACTTTTTACGGAATTATTCTGGCAGCCACAGCTGCCGGTTTTTTACCGTAAAAACAACGGATTGTTTTTTTACAGTGCAGGTAAATTGTCATAAAAAAACATCTTGTTTAACTATTTCAGATCAGAAAAATAAATTACTTAATGTGTATAAGAAATCATATAGTGTAATTTTCTGATGAATAAATGATTTTTGATGAATAAAGTAAAGGACTTCCTTGTTCGTAGACTAGCAAATTCTTGACATGACTAGTAAAATAAAAAAAAAACTATGTTCTCGTTTGGGGCTCATCATTTTCATGTCATATCGCCAGTATTGGGGAAGTTACTCACAAAAATAATCTATTATAGGCAAGGTCAGGTCCAGAAAGTACAAATCCACACCAAACATTTTACCTGTATATTTATTTAAAATCATTTACATTTTAAGTTTGCAATTGTATGCGCCATTCTTCTTTCATAGCTAAAAGGTATAAGTAAGTTTATTTATATTATATATTGAAAATATCCGAATGCCAGTTCAGAGCTGTTCATATAAAATCAGTAACATATATATTTGTATGCTGAACTACTGTTTCTCTAAACACACGTATAAAAAAATCTCACTATCTGTAGGGAGTAGTCTTTCTAGGTTTGAGAGGTATTATTAAACATGTTCAACATCATATAGATTGAGAAAACAATATCCATCTATATTTCTGACTTGGTAATGTTAACTAGCCTTCTTTAGCTTAGCTGAAAGAATAACAAATCCTGTAGCTGTTCTTTAGGAAATACTGTTGTAGTGAATTAGGTAAAGTTACCCACTTTGAAATTATTAGGTAGGTGTATAACATTATTACTGGATTGTTGATGTTCAGCTGTAAACCCCTCCACTTCCCTCAAACCTGATTCGTTTCCCACGTCAGCATATAGCGGACCATGCATCTGATTCCCAGAATCATCACTATTTATTTTTCATGCATTTGGATACAAGAATAAATGATATTAAATCATTTATAATATATAAATAATGCAGCACTATCATTGATTTAACTGAATCATTAACTATATTACTATACTATATTACATACACTATATTGCCAAAGTATTGGGACGCCTGCTTTTACACACACATGAACTTAAATAACATCCCATTCTTAATACATAGGCTTTAATATGGAGCTGGCTCACACTTTGCAGCTATAACAGCTTCTACCCTTCTGGGAAGGCTTTCCAAAAGGTTTAGGAGTATGTTTATGGGAATTTTTGACCATTCTTCCAAGAGAGCATTTGTGAGGTCAGGGACGGGAAGAGAAAGTCTGGCCCGCAGTCTCCGCTCTAATTCATCCCAGAGGTGTGCTGTCGAGTTGAAGTCAGGGCTCTGTGCAGGCCAGTCTAGTTCCTCAACACTGAACTTGCGAATCCATATCTTTATAGACCTTGCTTTGTGCACTGGTGTGCAGTGATGTTGGAACAGAAAAGGGCCTTCCTGTTGGGACCGATAGTAAAGTCCTGTAAATGTCCAATAGTGAATGTTATAAAAACAGCAATACGGGGAATATGCTTTGCGGTAAACATTTGTTGTATTCTGTATGTCATGGCTTTGGTGTTAGTTTTTAATCCCATAAGCATTAGCATTTTAGAAAATATGTTTGCGAAAAGGTACTTGAACTTTGGGAGGCTGACTGTTCGTTTATAGTACTACCCCTGGCATATCATTTCGGCATAAGTCAAACTCGACTTTACTTCGCTTGTCTGTAGTAATTAATTTCACACAAAGTCATTTTTTGCAACTTTACTCGCAATGTCACATACATATTACATGAATAGAGCGAAATGAAGGATGAAAATAAATATGACTTTCTAAAGGTTCTTCATACTCACCTAATTTCACTTTTGCTTGTAAGAACTAGATGATTTTAAGTAAATAATGAACAGAATTTACTTACATTTATATGGCCCATTTACATTGATATACACGATAGCAGAAGACTGGAGGGGCTTGACAAAATTTGAAACACAGTATGAATATTCACTTTTATTACAGTAATTTCTATTTTGTTTTTCTGAATACTAGGTGAACATTGACTTTTAAAATTGCAAAGTTAACACTGACTTGAATTAAAGGTGCATTTACATCAATGGAAAAGACAACGTCTATTTATTAGTCCTTCTCAGGCATTTTTAACCCTATGGGGTCCGAGGCCTCTCGGCCAGTTTCAGGTAGTCAGACCCGCCTTAACATTTTCAAATACACTCACCTAAAGGATTATTAGTAACACCATACTAATACGGTGTTTGACCCCCTTTAGCCTCCAGAACTGCCTTAATTATACGTGGCATTGATTCAACAAGGTGCTGAAAGCATTCTTTAGAAATGTTGGCCCATATTGATAGGATAGCATCTTGC
>JAODKK010000105.1:8546387-8556439 GCA_026774405.1 Petrocephalus microphthalmus | reverse complement strand
CAAGTAGAAAGATGTTGCTGAATCTTGGGTTATTCATGGACCAGTCGTTAACTACAGCAGCCCTGTAGAAACCGACAAAAGACTAAGTAGCATGGCTGCTGTGGCTGTGCTGGCTCCCTCTGTGCTAGCCAGTATACACAATCTCACAGGCCATCAAGGAAAGCCAGCAGATGCATGGTG
The DNA here is from genome assembly GCA_026774405.1 of Petrocephalus microphthalmus. Lineage (NCBI taxonomy): Eukaryota > Metazoa > Chordata > Actinopteri > Osteoglossiformes > Mormyridae > Petrocephalus > Petrocephalus microphthalmus. The sequence continues at coordinate 8,556,259 of JAODKK010000105.1, read as the reverse complement.
TTGAATGGACCAAGGGTGGCATGGTGGTGAAGGACCCCTCGGTGGCTGATGGCAGCACACATGGTTACATTCCCTCCTCGCTGGCCAGAGACATTCACAATGGCCCGGGGGCCAATTACGTTCCACCCCTTTCTCCTTCTTTTGGTAAGATTAAATCCTGCTTCATCAACAAAGAGGAGTTAATGAGGAGTGTCTCTGGCATCAATATCAAATATGCTCTACAAAAAGATGAAACACATTGATGCTGACTGCATCAATGCCTTGGAATATTCCCTGATCCTCAACAACTCTCTTATCTCACACAAGCAAATTATATTGTTGGCCATGACCGTATTGACGACGGCCATCTCTTGTTCTTCTGAAAACAGCAGTCTTCTGCCTCCATTAAGACGTCGTCTCTCAGTTCTGCAAAAATAGAAGTATTGATGGGATTAAACCATCAATTCTACAAAATAGGCGCATACAGTAACTCCTGTTTGTGATTTGGTACAGTAATACAATGAATTTCAGAGAGCATATAATAGAGCAAACTGCTACAGCACATGTATGTATTGTAACAGCACAGAATTCAGCACTCCATCTATCACTTACACTAGAGAGCAGTATGTAAATTACCTACCCATTTTCCTCTCTGAAAGTCCAGATTATAGAGGCTACTGTGAAGTGGCTCAGATTCAGCTGCACCCTTTGCCCAGCTTCCCTCATTGACATCCCATGGACATGGGCAACTAGTTGCACAAATCTCATCAGAAATCATTTGGCTCCTTGCCCTTGCCCGTCCTCTACCTCTACCTTCATGTCTTTGTGGCTCCATTGTTCCAAAACAAGTGAACTGACCCATGGCCCTTTTATGCATCTACCGTTATGTTCTGACTGGCATGTGAACAATTCAGAATCTTTGTGTTTCCACCTGGGGAATTGTGTATTAATTGGGTTCCAGCTGTGATATTGAATGCCTTCTAAATGAGTGCTTTCTAAATGAGCACATGGTGCAGCCAGTGATATACAAAGGGATTTGTGTGTAGAGTTTTTATGAAAATCTCTACACCACAAAAACAGTAGCACACATGGTGACATCTCTGCCATGCTACCCTGGGATCTTGACATTGGCCTCCTTCACTCAGTCAGAGATGTGCTCAAATGGAACACAATATACTATTTCATCCTCAGCTGGTGCCAATTCAAGACACGGTTGATTATGGACATGCTGACCTGGTCAAGGTTCGTGAAACGGGCATCATCTTTCAGGACTCTGTCTCTGAAGTCCCACAGGGTGATCACATTATTTTCCAAAACCATGTTGATTATGGTGGTTTCTTGCTTATCTGTGCATTTCTGACCTTTTCCACCTCTCACTGGCAGTCTTTGTTCAGTAAGAAATGTGTGTTTGCACATATAAGGTAGATACCATTAAAGTATATTGTGTAATAACTGCAAGCTACCGTAAAAGCTTCTCAACTGGTTAGTTATCTACACCTGTCTCTAAAGGCCAGGATAACATAGGCTACTGTGAAGCAGCTCAAATTCAACTGGACTCGCAGCCCTGCTTCAGTCATGCTTAGGCCATGAGTGATTACATTGTCCACATTTTATTGGAAATATTGGCTCGCCTCTGCCTTCCTCTTCGACGGCTTCCACTGCCCGCAGAGCCTTCTCTTACTCGCTCTCCCTCTTCCTCTGTGTTCCTGATGCTCCATATTCTTGCCTAACGCCTGACTAAGTCACTTGAGGCCTCTCTCATTCTCTGACACATGACTGAATTGTTCTTCCATTTGCATTTGCACAGGTGCAACATGCGTGAGGCTAATTGGTAACACTGGAAAGTCAGTGTTCCTGGATGAACAAAGTGTGCTAAATGATGCAATTTGTGTTCAGAGATTTGCAAAACTGTGATCCAGAATGATACTTCAGTGAGACCAATGGAAGTTTTCAGAAGTGTGTCCATTTTTTGTGTGACTTGGTTTCTCATCTCATCATCATAGTGATACTCAGCACTTCTACATGAAGAGTCTGCCTTGCCTGTTGTTTGGCAGTTTTAGCTGCCAGGACCTGGATTTCACTTAAGTTCAGTAGTTCTTTTAGAGTAGTACTTCACTTTCAGGTAAATCCAAACCTTAATACATAATCCAATAATAATAATCCGATAATCCAAACCTGAATACACTGATTTGTACTGAATGTTATTAGCAAGAGGGTTGAAAAAAAATCAATAGAGGTTGTTGCAGTCACTCATCTCTCTCTCCGGAGGTGGACGCCAACCTGACCTCTCTTCTTGTGTGTAGGTAAACAGTGCCATCTGGTACCAAATGTGCAAGGGCAAAAGCTAAAGGCACATCACCTGTGTTCAGCATTTGATGCGAAAGTTATTCATTAGTTATACAGTGTTCTGTCTCATCGGTGAAGAATCTTAGCAAGCATGTCTGCAACCCAGGAGTTTGAGCCGACACCTATTAGTCCAACAGATGCTCAGCACGATCTAGGAATCCACGGTATCCATCCTACTGTTATCTTTTGTCACATTTTGCTAAACACAGTGTGAGGTAACAGTAAGATCAGCTGTGTTGATAATCATATGGTTATGTAATATAAAAAAAATACGTGACAGCTGCCTGGGTATGATCAATGGACTTTCTGATGTAACATTCAGGATATAACCTGAATTCACACATTTAATATGACAAATGAGCCACTGAATAAATCAAGTAGTGCCACACTACTTGAGTAAAATAATAATTGAAACAAGTAGCTGGTAACCCATATATTACTCACCCTGTTCACTGAAAATCCCCTTCTTGGCAGAATGCTCCGCAAACACCCCCCCCACTCACATGACTGCTGTTCCTGCTTCTCTGCACAGAGGTCGGTCTTGGCAGCTGCATGTGTGGCTAATAGCTTCTTCTCTGCTCTCCTTTCTGAGACTGGATAGTGAGCCTTCTATTCCACAGCATTGCCCTCTTTTATGAATATTTGTGTACTGTCACTGATTATATAAAATTCTTAAATCACCTAAATAAACACAAACGATGGACACTCTTACTGTATATGAGAAAAAGGTATACAAAACTATTCCAGATAAAAGCATCTGATAATGTCTGAGTGGCATTCATGCATTTTCGCAGCATTACAAGGATATTTTAGAATTACCAGCCTCATCGCAACATCGATCTCTGTCCAGTAACTGCAGGCAAAGGATACTACAGTATTTGCCTGTGTGACATCAATACTAACAGTATGGATATATAGCAGATGGGTGGCCAGCACATCAGATTTCCTGAGGAAATTTACTGAAATGACAGTTTCTTTTTTAACTAGAAGGGATAGGCTCATATATACATTTGCATCTATAAATGAAGTTTCATTTTCTGCTAAGTTACATGTGTTAATAGGGGTTTTGTATTTCCAATCCACTCAGTTCATTTGCTACCTCAAAATTGCCAGTAATGTGTAAGTGTACACTGCAATGAACAGGTGTTTTGTCCAGGCTACTTGTACACCTTGAGGCTCCAGACTAACTGCAACCCAGTACTCGATAAATGGTTGGAAGATAAATGTTTAGATGTTATCGTTACAACAATCTGTTTGTATTTGCAATATCTTGAAATATAAGGAAAATATATGGAAAGTTTCTGCCATGAATGTACGAATTAAATCAAACTGCTTTCAACAACATTTGCTGCAAATGTGTATAATTGGTAAAAATTTTGTATACCTAATTACAGCTAACAACAGGGTCTGCGACACAAATAAAGATATAAAATATTTTATTAATGCTCATCTGAACCTTCTAATTTGAATATATCTGTAGATTGCGGCTCTGGTTCTTCGATGATGGAGTGAGATACAATTTGCTGGCCACATGGCAGCTCCAGAAGGACAGAAAAGCAGAATATTCTTCATTTTGCACCTCAGTGACTCATCCTGTGCTCATCCCGCGAGATAACTGATGCTGTACTAGCTACGTGGCTGTTTCTCCATTCCAGATTGCAGGCGACATGAGGGCAGAGATCGGGTTCAGAAACTATAACGTTATAAACAAATCAAAGACAACAGTAGCACTTTATCCTCGCAATAATTCCTGACTGATAAACCCCGCCGACAATCCAAAATGATGTGGAGATTCTACAGAGCTAATCAGGCGCCACAAAAAACAGGAAGGCAAGAGAGTTAAAGATAAACATGATGACAGTATTGTCAGGGAACATGTGAACTCCTAACTGAAGTGAGAAAGCCAACAGTAGTGCAATTTTTTTTCAATGACATTATGTAAGCAAGGAGATTTATAGTCTTAAATGTTCAAATGTCAGCATTTCAATCAATATACACGATGGATCTTGATTTATAACTGTCATAAAGATGAACAAGGTTATGTGTTAGTGTTGTTTTTAGATGTCCTGCCTGTAAAATATTCAGAGCTTCCACATCTACCCAGCAGCCCTAGGCATCTGACACTTACTATGCAAAGGACAAGATCTTAACCAACCCTGCCACCTATGGGCAGGGAAAGCACATAGGCTCAATCTGTGGATGTCCAATGGCTGATGTATATGAATTGGATGATGAAATGAAGTGGGGGACAGGGATTGTACCTTAGAAACCTCGGACTAGCAGACCCCATAATGCAATCATGAAGAATTTTATGACAATGTATTGATATACAAACAGGATTACTTATCTTAATCTAGGTATTCATTTGGTTGGCTCACAGAAGACTGAGCTTTGCTATGCAACAATGCAGTATGTAACCACTCAAAGGTATGCCATTTTAGGAGAATTAATGTAAGGAGGGATGTTAAAAACATTACAATATAGCTTTTAGCAAGCAATTTAACTCAAACTTAAAAGGAAGAGGTATCATTAGATTGCTAATGGACCACTTACGGAAGATTTCTAGCTTCTTAGTCAGATGCAGATTATGTACTTCAGCCCGGAATAAATGCCTGCTCATTTTGCTCTACTGAAAATCTTGTTATAACAAGTTGCTATGACATGTTTGTGCTGTAAACTGAGGGGGCTGTCCAGTCACAAGAAAGAACAGATTTAATATTTCAGCAAATATGTCAATTCACCTCACCTGTATTTTCATGCAAACCTGAAAATGTAAAATATTGCAGTAGAATTTTCACCTAAAGCTGCCCAGGCTTTCCACAAGTTCCTGTATATATGGGTGTAAGTCATCTTGCATTTAGAGTTAAATGGAAAAAATGCCCCAAAGCCTATTATTTTTACATTTTTTGGTGTGACTGCAATCAAAAAACTCAAAATGTTGAAAGTCTTTTATTTTGTTTGATTACTTATCGTTAAGGTTAGGGCTGGGTAGGAGTCATTGTGGGTTTCATCCATAGAAATTAATGGGCAGTCCCCACAAAGATACAAATACATACGTGTGTGGAAAATAGCAATATTAGTGTAAAATACATTCAACATTTATGTTTATATATATATATATATATATACATTCATACAATATTGACTCATATCTCTGACTCTCAGTGAATTGTTGTCAAAATGTATTGTAAGCTCCTTTTGTTTTTGCGGTATGAAGCGAATTAGCATATCAATTTCCATCTTTTATGTATACAGTTTGCTTAATTGCTTTTTTCCGCAACTAGGAGTGATTGATTAAGTTCCTCACGCTGTTTATCAGAAACATTTAAACACTGACAAAATAGTCTATTTGCATGTAGTTTAGAATAAGCAGTTCTCAAAGGAAAAATACCCTTTAAATTTATCAACACATTCTGGGTAATGAAGCTTCTATTGTGGTGATTAAGGGGTATGAGGATAAACAGAGAAATGCATGGAACAACTGTACATGCCAACGCGTTACAGCAATGCATCACATAAGCAAAACAACTCCTTTTACCTGACTAGTGTTCCAAAAGGTGTTGCATATTTTAGGAACATTTTTAACAGATAAATTCAGAAATAAAAGAAACAATACAGCGCAGTGTGGCACAAAGCAATTAAGCTCTTGGTTTGGCTGAGCCAAATGATATATTAGTGGTGAGGGACCCCTTTTCCAGGAATGCAGGAATAATTCACTGTAATGATACCCAGGGCTTGGCTGAGACTCACTGAGGACGGCCTGTTCTTTCTGAAATACCAACAATGCTGTTGCTATGTGAAAAAAACTGCCAGTGTAAGAGTGTGCACCGTTCCCTCTTAGAAGATATAACATCTGTCCACATACACGGTCCTCAATACAATACGAAAAATTTGAGTAAAACATGTGATGATTCAATACACTTTGATTAAGCAATGAGGTGATGCTGTCAGCGTTGCACTGGGAACCTGCTTCCTAACCCCCCCCCCCCTCTCTCTCTCTCTCTCTCGCTCTCTGTCCATCCTCTGCCCATCCCAGGTGTTCCTGTGGGTGTGGCTTCTCTTAGCTCCCTCCCACTCTTGGAAGTCACCTGCCTCGTCATACTCACCTGCCTCCTGTTTGCTCGCCACCCTGTGAGTCCTTGCCTGATTGCCTTGTGTTTTTGCCATGTGCCTTTGCCCCACTTCTTTAGGCTGTGTATAACCTCTGCCAGCTCTGTGATTCATTTTGGGCACCCCTGTATTACCTTTCTGTTCAGTGCCATCTGCTAGTATACTTTGTTGGCCCTATGCTCCCCTAGGAGCCTGCGTCTGAATCTGCCCTACACTGATCAGATAGAAAATGATTCATTTATACTCTGATTAGATATGATTCAGTTTAAGATGTAAAGTCTGATATATATGGAAATAAGAATATTCAAAATATAAAAAATGTAATACACAGTAAGTATTTGCATCTCTTTGATACGTGGCACTTACCATTTTGCATCCATCCATCCATCCATCCATCCATCCATCCATCCAGGTGCAGTGACAACAAAGAAAATTACCCAAATACCTGCTCTGCTGATCTATCACCATGGGTGTGTTGACTTGTCTATATCTACATCTGCATTGTTACTCCCCGGTAAAAACAAAAATCAGAACATACTACAGAGATAAGAAATCAGAACATAGCACTAAAATAAACAGATGCACACAGATTATTGATTATTTATGCATTAATGAATATAACTATTTTAGAATTTTTTCTGGCCCACACAGATCTGTGGAGGTGCAAGTGATCACTGAGTCTGATACCAGGAGCCGTCCAAATCACACACTGCAGTTACCCCCATGGTAGATCGAAAGGCAATAGAGACATCGACAGAGAGCAGTGAGTGCCTTCCTCCACCCTCATGCAATTTATTCAAACAATATAGAGTCACCATGTCTCATTTGTTCATTATCAAGCCATGTCAGAATGTACCAGTACCATGATCGCATGACCTGGCATGTACAGTACTGTGGGAAGAGCTGTAGGAATATGGAGAACCTGAGGTGCTACTGCATGCTATTTGATTCCTGTATACATGCAGTTAGTGCTGTGTTCATATCCTTGGCACAAAATCAAGGCCATTTAGAGGGGATGTTGGCCAGAGAGGGTATGGCTTGCTGTTTGTAATTTTCAAGTACAGGATGTCAAGGTGACGGAGAACAGTCTTCCATTGAAGGAGTTAAGCAGTTTAAGTACCTTGGGATCTCATTCACAGGTGATAAAAGATTGAATGTTAAATGAAGATGTAGATCAGTTTAGTGATTGGAGCTTTATGGGTGCTGAGATGGTCCATGGTGCTGACAAGGAGTTAAATCACAAGGCAGAGCTTACCAGTCAATCTGTGTCCTTAAACACATCTATGGTCATGAGCACTTCGTAAAGACTGAAAAGCCGTGAGTACCAGTGACTTTTCATCGCAGGGTTGCTGGACTGCCTCTTCAGTTCATAAATCTGCTACTTCTTCAGAACAAGAAGAGTCAGGTAAGGTTTGGGTATCTGACAGGGATGTCACCTGGATAGCTCCCAATGGAGCTGTTCTGGGCACATCCTAAAGGAGAAAGGTACCTGGGAAAATTCAGAACACGAAAGAGGAAATACATCTCCCAGCTCTCTTGGGAACATCTAGGGATCCCTCAGAATGAGCTCAAAGTTGTGGTAATGTCAAATAGAGGTCTGGTCTGATCTGCTCTGCACCACAACACAGGAAAAACAGCAGAAAAGTTACCTGAGATTGTGCTATTAGTTAAATGCTGTGTGCAAAGAATCATTCAGATTTTCAGAATAGAGGTGTTCAATATATGTATTAATACCTATATTGTATGTCAGTTAAAAAGTCCTTTTTGTGAATGAACTAAGCCCTTATAATTTAGTCAACACTTTCTAATCTAGTGGGAGTTTGGGCTTTTTGATTCTATAATCATTTCAATTCTGCTTATCACATAAATAGGTTGCATGCTCCTGATTTTTGATATCAAAAAGCAGGTTATTCATACTGGATTACACTGCCAAACAAAGAAATCCAATTAATTTTACTCATTTACCCTTCCTCATGCCGCTTCACACAGCAGCAGCGAATTACTTTAGAAAAGCCCACTTTTGGGAGCCCTAGCTCATACTTCACCATTTTAGGTGGTATTTGTGGTACCTGCTACACCTGTTACCTCCCAACCTGGGTGTTTGAATCCTGCCCCCACTCTGTGTATGGATGTCACATCTTCTCCACATGTTGAGTGGACTTACTCTCATTGCCCAAAAATAAACAGTTAATCCCTAGTGCTAAATTTCCTGGTGTATGTGTGCGTGTGTGTGTGCGCCCTGTGATGGAGTGGTCTGCAGTGCAGTGTGTACCCCAGGCCTGTGCCCTGTGCTGCCAAGGAAGGACACGCTGTACTGCAGTATTTCCCAATCTGGTCCTCAGGGACCCCCAGACAGTTTGTGTTTTTAGAAGGAAGCAGAAAGGTGGACAATCTGGGGGCCCTGAGGCCCGGGTTCAGAAACACTGCTGCATTGGGTTTTTGGGAGCTGGAAGATGGATAAAAATATATATTTCTTGGTATGACTTAACAATTAGGATATGCTGATAATTAATTGAGTTTATCAATGGATTATAATCAGGTTGTTAATCAGATGGTAACACTTTTTAAATCATTAATAGACAATTCTAAACTTTTTTTTATGAATTGTAAGTGGCAAAAAGGGGGTTCCACAATATATACATGACCCCCCCCCCCCACACACACACACACACACAAACACAAAATGTGTGCATGGATTATATTGTACATATCTTTAATTTGCAGGATATTTTGATAGACATTGATCACATATTTCTATTTCTTTCCTAGTAAAGACAGTGCAGTAATTTATAGTAGTTGATTTTCCTACATTTTCTTTTTCACATAGTTTCCCAACTCAGACATATATTATTCTTTAAATATTTTTTTATCATTTTATTAATAATAAGTGGCAAAAGGGACCCTTGTTGTCAAGTGGTACGCATTTCTCCCTAGTTATAGTCAGTAATAATGTAGTTCCAGTACCAAAACTGGGTTATGCGTTCACACACAGTGAATTTAATCTCACCCAGCCAAAACAACAGGTGGGTCTCATTCAGACCCCAGATTGCCAGGCTGCCCTTGATACCACAGAACTCTTAGCAATCGGGCTTGGGGAATCTCAAGCACAGCTGACAGAAGTTGCTCACAAGAGCAGCCTGAAGCTTGTATCCTCCACCGTGGTTATTACGGGTCGACAGGTGGAGAGGTAGAGTTGAGTGGAAGGTGACGAAAACATTTCTCTTTCAATACTGCAGCTTCTTTCCCAAGTTGCTCCCGGAAAGGATGATATTAAAAAGAGCATTGGGGCATTGCACTTCTTTGGCACACTTGTTGTCCCAGGAAGATTGCAAATTAACAGGGGATGCATGATGCTGAGTCCCTAAATTGCCCGTAGGTGTGCATGTGTGAGTGAATGGTGTGTGAGTGTGCCCTGCGATGGGCTGGCCCCCCATCCT
>JAODKK010000105.1:8488956-8506879 GCA_026774405.1 Petrocephalus microphthalmus | reverse complement strand
GGCTATAGGAGGCATCTACAGGCTGTAATTTCAGCAACTAAATACTACTAAATATTGAGGCGATTATTCCTTAGGGGCGCCAAAATTTGTACACCTCCCTATTTTTGTTTAAATGTACATTAAATTGGTTCTGTTGGTCCAATAAAAAAAATTTCACTACTGAAATGTTTCTGTTTCCATAAGATATGAAATATGTTAAAATGAAGTTGATGAGATTATTTATTTATTAATTAATTAATGTATTTATTTATTTGTTTGTTTGTTTATTTATTTATTTATTTATTAGTTTAGCACAGATACCGTGAATTTTATCAAGGGTGCCCAAACTTTTACATAGCACCGTACAACTGTAATCTGTTAAGTTTTTTCTGTTGTACCACTATCCTATATTATGGTAATATACACCTATTTTCAATAGTATTTTCTGTAATGCTTATCATAGTATTGCAATGATACAGCACTGAAATTAGACATCATAATTAAATTGAATGTCCCATGCATGAAATGTATCTGATTTGGCTTAGTGAAGAAAACACTCTAACAGTTTAACTGCCACATGTATCAATTACTCATTTATCAATGCAAGTGTTTCAGTGGCAAAAACTGATGAAAACATTTTTATCAAAAGATATGTTGTGTCTTTATTTGAATTGGTGAAAATAAAATAGAATCATATGAAATAAAATATTATCATAATTACTGATTACTGGGAGTTCCTTAGGTGGATTCCAGCATCAAAATTAGGTACAACTGAAATGATCACCGTCTAGTGTTTACAATACAGTTACTTTTTCGTAAGGGGACTATATTGTACAGTATGTGCTTCTTGTCAATACCATGAGGACTAAATACCACAATGCCAGGAAAGGGAATAAATACCATGGAATATTACAAAATACTATGGTATCAGAACAAAGTACCATATTATTGTGACGCCGCTGTAAGGAGTTCCACCCGCAGTCTTGTTTCAGCAGAAACTGTGGTTTATTGTATCAGCAAAAATAATATAATGTGATACAGTGTAGACATTAGACATACAAACACAAATTGAGGAGAGTTCCTTACCCCCCTTTATACCCCAAAAAGACCCTCCCCAACAAGGCATTGCATATAGGTGAGTGAATTTGCATTTAAAGGATGACCTCCTGGAGTGTGAGGATCCCGAGGCAGGACGAAGCAGGACAGGACAGAGACTTGGTAGCTCACTTCTTTGATCTTATCACCTGGGTGGTGCCAAATGGAACTCCCATTCTCCCTCTGGCTTCCTTATCACAAACAATCACTGTCTGTATTCAAGTGATCAACCAGGAACATTGGGGCATCTTTACTACCAAAATTGGGGCATCTTCATACCAAAAATGTACCTTTCACTAACTAGAAAAATGCTGAAAGTACAATCTAGTATAACCGTACTGACACAATAATGTCATTATAACTCTTTGTAAGTGGAAACTTTCCAGTGCTTATTAGGTGAATAACATCATGTTTTTTTTTATTCTCTGAAAAAGATCAATCTGCTGGCCAGATTAAATAATAAATTATAAATATGTAGTGGTGCTTGAAAGTTTGTGAACCCTTTTAAAATTTCTATATTTTTATATGAAAGTGACCTAAAACATCATCTGATTTTCTGAAGTCCTAGAAGTATATGAAGAAAACACAGACAAACTTACTTAAACAAACTAAGCAAAAATTATTATAATTGGTCATGTATTTATTGAAAGAAGATTCAATAACATATCTGCATATGGCAAAAGTGAATCCTTTGGATTATTATGTAATTTGAAGGTGAAATCAGAGTCTGGTGTTTTCAATCAATGGGATGACAATCAGGTGTGAGTGGGAGACCGTGTTTTATTTAAAGAACAGGGATCCAGCAAAGTCTGATCACACATGAAATGCATTTGTGCATGTGTTTTATGACTTAAACAAATGAGGCGTCTGAGGATCTCAGAAAAAGTTATTGATGCCTATAAAGCTGAAAGAGTTTACAAGACCATCTCTAAAGCTTTTGGACTCCACCAATCAACAGTCAGATAGATTGTGTACAAATGGAGGAAATTCAAGGCCGTGGTTACCCTACCCAGAAGTGGTTGACCATCAACTATCTCTCCAAATGCAAGGCATGTAATATTCCCTGAGGTTACAAAGGATCCTCTTTTAACTTCTAAGCAACTCAAGGCCTGTTTCATATAGGCGAATGTTGATGTTCATAAGTCCGCCATCAGGAGAACACTGAACAGCAATGGTGTGTGTGTGTGTGTGGCAGGGTAGCAAGTGAAAGCCACTGCTCTCCCCCAAAAATATTTCATTATTCCATTTAATTTTAAAAGCACAATTTCACTTATTTGATCTCTCTTAAGCACTACTTCATTTTGTGGCTTTAAAATGCATAATAAAATACAAAATTTAGAGAAATAATGTTTTATTACCAAATCCATTTATCAATCATACAGTTGAGAGGGGAAAAAATTTGAGTGGTACACCTGAATTTAGTGATGGGCCCCTGGAGGCACAGCAGTGCTGAGGACAGCCCCAAGGGGCACTGCAGCCTCCCCTGGCCAGGGCTCCAGAGACTCCGGCAGCATGGGGGCCCCTCTAGGCCAGGACTCTGAAAGCACAGGAGAACACTGAACAGCAATGGTGTGTATGACTGACAGAGTAGCAAGGAGAAAGCCACTGCTCTCCCCCAAAAATATTGCTGATCGTCTACAGTCTGCTAAAGGTCATGTGGACAAACCAGAAGGATTTCTGAAGAATTCTATTTTGGCTTAAATGAGGAGCGTTACATTTGGAGGAGGAAGAACACTGCATTCCAGCATAAAAACCTTATCTCATCTGTGGAAATATGGTGGTGGGAGTGTTCTGGTTTGGGCCTGTTTTGCTGCACAGGGTCAGGCAAGATGGGCTCTGGCTACACAGGGTTAAGTGTGCCCCTGGCTGCACAGGGTCAGTCAGCTCCACTCCTAGTATGTAGGTTATATGCAAATATTGCACCATTGTACAAAAGGCACTTGAGCATCCAAGATTTTGATACCCGTGGAAGGTCTTGGAACAAATGCCTTCCTACGACCTAGGGGCAACTGTACAGTCATACTGTGTTAACTTCATTCCAAGGTAGACATTCACCTATACGGTTAAGTGTTTATTGTTTTGAAGGAGTCAGGGAACATATGTTTCATAATCAATTACTGACCAAGTGAGAAAGCTAACAAGAGGATGTTGTTTTCTGGATGGCAGAATTGAGAGGAATCATTTGATACTTATTGATTTTTCCCTCATCTCCTCTATAAGAGGCACTTGGTTTGATGTCTAATTCAACTAATGAGTGCTGCGCTACCCTTGACTTCATTCAAAAGAGTTTCTTTTGGAACTATTGCTATATGCAATAGCCTTGCAAAGCTACATTTATTTCTTAATTCAATAACTAATATTGCAACTGGAATACAATTCTAAATTAAGCCACACACCTAATGCTGTGAGAACGCTGGCAATATTGAAATCCAGGCTATGCATCGTGTGTGTTTTTGTTTTGGAAGGACTCACAAAAAAATAGATGTTGGTTTGTTGTTGTCATCTATCTCCTTATACTCCAGGATATTCTGAGACAAACTGACTACAGCAGGTTAGTCGATCCTTCTCTGTTCTGAACCCCGGTCCCAGAGGTGTGAGGCGACAGTGCTTACCACCGCACCACCGTGCCGCCCCACTTCCCGTTTCTTAGCTGGTCATTGGGTCACTTCCGGCCCTTGTTATTGGCTAAGTGTTTGTTGTAATGTTACCCAAGCCTGCCCTGTGCTCAGGTCAGCCCTTGTCCCTCCATAGTTCTCCTTCCTACCTCCTGTTTTGACCCCTCATGGTCCTTAGGTTCTTCTGCTTGTTTGTCCCCTTTACTTTATGTTGAGCCACACCGGATTATCACTCCTTCCCCACATTCATTCATGACAATTAGCCCCCAGATGTCTGAATTATTTTAACCAATTTTTACCTTGTAACTTTAGTGTAGCTGTTCCTTGCTGGTGTAATGCAACTCTCAGCAGGGTTTGGATATGACCCTTTTCATTACAACACTGAATTGTTGAGATCAACATGCTTTTAAGACATTTCTGAAAATATATTTCGTCAGCTCAAAGTCTGATATCATACGACTAGAAAACCTATTGCTAACAAAGTAACCGAAATGTGAATACTGAGAATTCACAGATTCTCTGAAATAAGTAACTAAGAATAATCTGGACACTTGCAGAACCTTGTACCATTTTGAAAGTGTTGCTCTTGCCTAATATCCTCTTTGGGTTCTGTTCCCATGCTAAATGTATATCATTTCCATTTCTCTGTACTGGATGAATTATTTCTGTTTATCTGCTTTTATTTCTGCAATTTCTGTTCTTGTTGTGTTTTTTTTTTTGTTCTCTTTTCAGTGAATCCTTCTTTTATTTTCAAGTGGTGGTTTTATATTGAATTTAAACTCAATTCTTGTATTGTCCTACCTTGAGTAAATCAAGTTATCCTTGTCCACCAAAGCTTCTTATAGCCTTTACTGTCAGTCAAATTAGAGAATTTAATTGTGAAGCTGGTCTACTCCATATTGCCTCTCACATTCACCCTAAGATCAAAGTTTTGCCTTTTTGAGGGGAAAAAGAGAATTGAAGAAACATTTCAGATTAAAAGGTATAAAAATGTAAAGGCCTGAAGGATGTTGCTTATGCTTCTGAGCGTTAACAGATGGATAGAAAGGAGGAATCATACTGACAAGTTGATATGGGGTCTCTGTATTACAAGACACCAGACTTTGTGCACTTCAGTAATTTGTTTCTCTACAATGGATAATGGAAGAGTACTGTCCCATCCCCTTAATTTAAGCCTTTTAAAACGGTTTGAACAGTAAAGAGGATAAAGGGATGTGCGTTGTTATCTTCCTGGGTTTAAAAAAGAAAAGGGTATACTCTGACACTGGAGTCACTTACAAACTGGTTTATGGAAACTATTGAAGACTTCTCTGCTTCATTAAGTATTCAGGGGCTTTAGATACTCAGTTCTTGGTCATATTACAAATTTTATGTCAGTATTGGGTGCTTTTTGGTTTATGAAACTATTCAATTGCATTAGCCATTAATTTTCGGCATCATATTTTGTAATGTGCTGCTTATTTTCCTTTTTACCCATAACAGAACAGGCATTCTCATTTTCTTCTGCTTTGAGCCCACTGACAGTAAGTGGGAGTTAATAGTGAAGGCTATTAACCCCACCTACCATCTGGAGGGGAAACGGCAGGACTGAAATGTCTCTCTTCCGTTTGTCATCGCCTGACATTATAGATTAAGTACAAAATACTGAATCAGCCAGCACTGCCCTTACTTTTTACGTTGACCCACACCTACAGAACATACCACAAAAATTAAGAGACAAAGCGGAATCGAGGCACTGCAGTCGCACTGTACCCCGAGTATAGCACATTTAAAACTCCCATTGTGGTCTAGCTTACTTGAAAGCTTTCCCGCACTCTCTGTTGTTCATTTAGCATTCCTAGGTCATTCGTTCCTTTTTGAATAGAAGGTGCCAACAATTATGTCTGAAGGAACAGTTTCAATTTAGAGATAAAAGTGAAACAAAATCGAAATGCTCTTAGGATGTAAATCAACTCGGGAGTGTGAGTACATCCTCCTGTCATTCCTACCCCCCCACCCCCCAAGACCAACTGTAGGACAGGGGAGGAGAGTACTCAGAGGATACAAGCACCGTTGGCATGTCCATGAATACAAGAGGAGGGACCACCAGGTCACCCAGGTTTTGCTGTCCTTCACGAGGGTCATCCATTGTAGCCTTAAATAAATAGTGTTTCAATTATCACAAATATGCAGACATGTTATAGTGTAAACAGAGAAAGATGTAAGGGTAGGTAGCTGGCCAGTCCATTATACCAGGTCTTTAGTTCAAGAAAGAGAGGAAAAAAGTGGTACTTCATTCGATGTAGCTGGATTGGGTCAACAGAATTGAAGGGGTGGGGGGGCAGTCATTCACTAGCCTGACAGCCTGCATGTGGAAACTCTTCTACACATTCCTGTAGCATCTTCCTGATGGCACGGGTATGAATAGGTTGTCCTGGGGGTGGGTGCTGTCCATCATGATGCTGTAGACACTGACCATGGTGTAACTAATGCTCTCCAAAACTGGTAGAGCTCTCCCAGAACTGGTCGGTTTAGATGAAATGACCATGTTAAATGCCATGGTGTAATCAATTAATAGCATCCTGCTTTCTATATGTGAGAGAGCTGTGTGCATTATAATGCTGACAGAACCCTCTGTGGTTTGTTTAGATCCCAGTTCCCCCCACTTTTTGTCTACCACTTGTTGCAGCATCTGCTTGAGAATTTGGTTCTCAGGTCTGCCATCATGCAGAAGATCCTTTAGCTACCTTACTAGACTCTCCTGGTCTTAGACATGGCCAGTGGTGTCAGCAGAGAGGTGCTGCTGGCAGAAGATGTGGACCTCAGGATCTATCCAAGGCCAGTGGAAGCAATCCTGTATCTTCTACATGGGCTTGGGCAGCATTCACCTTCCTGATCTGCCTCTTCTGATCTGAAGTCATAGGGTTCCATCATCTACCTTGGACAATCCCTCCCAATTCACAGAGATATGGGAGCATCTGAAAGCACACCAATATTCATATACCAGGTGGTCAGTGGGCCCTTTAAGGCACACCTGAACTACAGGAATCTGGTGGAGATCTCGGAAACAAAGAGGTCACCCCAATAGAAACGCGAAGTAGAGAGAGTGGGGAAATCTGTCAAATGGGGCACCTCCAACTTTGTACAGTAATAATGCAATGAGTAACATCAGTTCTATATTTAACATTATTTATTTGTCACATTCCTAATTTCTTAATGAAAATTACAGCGCTAAATGGTGGGGGGTGGATGGGTAGGAGATAAGCACAATTTTTGTTGGTTGGGTTGGGGGGTCAGCTTAAGGGGGGGATTCGCCCAGAGCGCCATACAAGTTACACCCACCACTGCCTGATCTAAAAGGGGGAAGAGAGGGATGCTGGTCAGGGTCCAAGCAGACCAAGCAGACCTCTTCTCCTCCCAAGACTGATAATCTTCCTACTGCACCTCCATTCTTTGTCCTGAGCCGCCATTACTAATGAATGCCTTCCAGCCATGGTTGACTAGGAGTGTAACCTGGATACAGCTGTAAATCATTTTGGTGGCCAGAGTTACGATACTTAATATTAACTGATACTGGAAATACACCAAAATGATTTTCTTAACCCAGAGCCTCAACACAGTGCTTTTATTCACTCTTGATTCATTTATGAAACAGTGAGTTATGTGTTAAATAGTGCAAATAATTTTAAAAAATCCAAAAAGAAACAAATTATTTTGCATCTCCATTTCTAGCACTTTCATAGCTAAGTATAGCAGCAGCAGAGTGGGAATGAGACCTCCGATGAAATCTAAAAAGAACTGAATCCTAGGATTTTCCTGTCATGCTGCTGTGTACTTTTACATTTCTGAGGGCTAGATTCCATCTGCACAGCAGTTGGGCATTTTTGGATATAAAACAAGCCAGGCTGCCCAGAAAATCCTCCAAATCACTTAGAATCTAACTGGATAACTGATTTTTAAGTGGAAAGATACATGGCTAGCATTTGCCCTGTACTGATGAAAACCATGAGCTCAAACATGTTATTTAATTTAAGTACTTATTAGTTACAAAATTTAATGACAAATTATTTTATTGCAAGAAAGCGTATTGCTAAGGGATTTTGAAGTGCAAAATCTATTAGTATGACGAGGAGCATATTTTGCTGC
This sequence comes from Petrocephalus microphthalmus, assembly GCA_026774405.1. Lineage (NCBI taxonomy): Eukaryota > Metazoa > Chordata > Actinopteri > Osteoglossiformes > Mormyridae > Petrocephalus > Petrocephalus microphthalmus. Next base: position 8,499,065 of record JAODKK010000105.1, on the reverse strand, counting down.
AGTGCGGCACTTTGATTATTTCCACTAGGGAAAGACACATATTTATTTCTTTGTGCATAACAGACCACCACCAATTTCATTATCAAGATTTGTATTTTTGCTCAGACAGCCTTTTATTTATGTATCACATTTAAAGAGATTTCACTGTCCAAATGAAGGTATCTTGTGGGCTAGTTATTGAAATACAAAAAAAAATAAAAATCTCATCAAGTGCACACCACTCTTGTGGCTGCTGTGGTTGGATCACTGCAGCAATATCTTTTTGCGACATTACAGAGCTGCGGTATCTTCTAAAGACTGCATGCACATATTAAGTGCAAACCAATACATTTTAATAGCTTTAAATGTGAAAATGGCTGAGCATTCCTAATCTGATACCTTTAATATCTTCAGAGTTAATTTGTGCATTAAAAAGAAATGGTGCCATAAAGTCGAAAGAGAGACTGCTGTTGGACAGTGATGTCAGCAGAAAATGTTGCTGGGGGTGGCTATCGGAAGCCAGTTATATTTTTGGGGGTGGCTGCTCCATATCACATCTATTCTATGGCTCAACACAGAACATAAAATAATGCATATATACTTTTTTTGATGTGGGGTGACCACACATTTACTTGTATTTACCCTGGCCACACAAGATCTGCTCCTGCTGTTGGAGAGCTGAGGAGAACCTCTGGGCACAGTTCATTTAAATGTGTGGAAAATAGCAAAGTATATTTAGAATTATGTGTATAACTTCCAGTTATAGAACTTCCAAGTACATTCAACATGGTAACATCATGTCATTATCAGCACATATGAGCTGTAGATAATTAGTACCATGAAATGCATTCCAGTTTAAAGAGACAAACACACTTTACTCTTAAGCTGTTCTTTCACAGACAAGGTGAAATCAGTTGGGTGTTCATTGCCTTTAATTAAAGTGGCAAAAAAAACCTTTAAAACCAAAGAGAGAGTGTGGCTGACACCAAGTGGCCATCTGGCACACAACATAAGTTGGCCCTGCGGTTATTAAATTTCGCTTTAGATATAGTGAGAAAATATGTGCATGTTTATTCCTATGATATCAATTATTATTATAATAATTATTATTATTGGTGCAGTGCCGTTTATGTTAATTCCTTTTATCCCGTGATATGTCTGGGCCTTACCTCTGGCATATTAATTATTGTGATGGCTGAGGGATTCCGTCTTTTTTATAGTTTTTGGTTCTAGGCTATACATTAACAAATGCACTGTATGGACTATTGAAAATGAGAGGAAATACAACAGAGTTTACGTCAAAACGCTCCGAAGAGATGCCTCGCAGTGCCTCACAATCGTTGGTGTTTAGCGACACCTGCTGGGAATGAAATCGCGTTCCTGCGAACAGATGCTCATTTTTGGTGTTCAGTAATAGTGTTGAAATGTACAAAATTATTCAAGAAAGGGTCGCCAACTTTGATCAGCTGGCTGGCGTGAGATTTTCTATTCGGGTCAAGTCTGCACACGCATTTACTTGTATGTAAAAGTTTTTTTTTCCCTTGTAAATAGTCTGCATTGCCTTGTAAATAGTCCGTAGTGTTTGCAAACTGCCCCAACACTTTTGTAGCTGATTTTAGGTTTATAAAGGAATAATATAGGTTTGCTGTAAGATTTCTTGCGTGACCGTGAGAGTCTGAAAGCCTGAGTGTTACGCCAGATGCGTGAATTGGCAACCCTGCAGGATATTGTATTATTGCTTACAAATAAATATTATTTGCACTCATCAAGTCATGAGACCGTTTAAATTATGCACTCTGCCTTTAGTTTCTTTCTTAGAGTAAAGGAAAAGAACTTTATAAAGTTCTCGTGAGTGAACGTGCTCATGCAGCAATCACTATACATCAAGTAATTGAATATTTTGCGAGAGGAAATATTTTGCATTATTGTTGTCATTATAATGCGATTGAAATACCGTTAAGGTGTCCCAATGGTGGTTAGTTTCGCGCACGGAAAGGAAAGAAGTTCCAAAGGAAAGGACAAATTCTGAGGAAGTCCTCTGCAAGCCGCCTGAGTAGAACTGTCTAAGTGAACGCATGCGCAACTCAACCCCTGCCTGCTACTAAGGGTGTCGATTCTGAAGCTGGAACAGTAGAGCGAAAGATACTGTATTTATATACATAAAACATATAAAAGAAACGGATGTGCTTCAGAAAACGAAACAGCTGCCGCCCGCCAGGTCATTTTAATGCAAATATTGTAAGTATTATAGCATGGTTACGGCAAGATCGTTAGCTAGTCAGTGGATGGTGGGTTTTCCCGTTTTTAAAAGGTCTGTGATTCCTCAAGAATAGGTCGCCTTTAACTATCCGGATTCCCCATGATTCGAATACTGTTGGATTACAATATTGTTTAGGGCGTACATTCTAATACTTGTTGTGAATGAGTCTTTTCGGGAATTAGCGGCTGATTGTCTTCGCCAGTGAGTCCACCGCGCTTATTCGTAAGTGAAGAATGACTACCGTTTATTTATTTATTTTTGCTTGCATGCTTAATTTTTGTGACTGGTAAATTGCCCCTAGGTTCAACATCGCTGCTAAGCCATGTATTTTCTAAGGCGGAACATATCGCGAAGGTAGTTCTAACCATGCAGTGGCATTTTAAAGGGGTAGTGACTAGTGTTCTAGAGTGTTTATTTTCTGAATATGTAATTAATAAAGGGAGATCATAAAGAGGTAAGCGCAATCGGTACATCACGAGTATACCGGTTGTCTGAATTGACAGTTTTGTCGAGTAGACATCGGTGCAGTATAGCATGCAAGCTGCGATTTCTCGCTGGAGAATCCTTATGAAAGAGTGCTATAATTGAACCGATGCAAGTCGATTGTTTTAAGCACAATACGACTATACATGCGAATTAGTTTAAACTCAGTATTAAACATGAAATGCTAATCCACGGTTTTAACGAGATCTTAGTATGGTTATAATATCTTTTCGAATTTTAAAATGACTTTTAATAGGGACAGTCTGGAAAATAAGCGGTGTGCTAACGTAACAGATTCCGTGTGGGGCTTGTGTGTGTCTTCTTCGTGCACACTGCCTAGGTGGGTACACATGCTGTAGCCCCAATATTGTATTTCCGTGCTCCTACTCCGGGTTCGCGTGTCTTTCGCTACGCGTCTCCCCCCCGATCTTGTATAGTAAGGCGCGCTCCCGGCGCTCGTGCGCGACCTTTGGTGAATGAATTTCTTGGGCGCGTGGCGGCTGCAGCGCACCCGCGCTGCGGAGGAAGGTAAGGGGGCGGGGCTCGCGCGTGGCGTGGCGCCGTCGCTCTTCGCGTGTGTTCGCGCGTGTTCGCGCGTGCCGGTCGTCCGAGCGCGCGCTTAAGCGCAAAGGCGAATCGAAGAGCCGTTACGTGTCCGTCAAGCGCGTTCTGCAATTTTGACGCTTAATTTAATAACGTAGATTAGTCAGATTGCAGTACCTGTTTTCTGTATGGTTCTGTTAACGGGTATTACATGTTTTTAGGTGTATGTGGTTTGTCGAGTGATTTAGAAACGATATCCCTGTTTAAAAGATTCTGGAAAGTATATTGAAACTTGTAATGGAATCAGTTTTCAGGTCAGTTATGATGGCTGTTACATAAAAAAAAAAGCCTAAAGTTGTTTTTGAATGTTCTAAGTGAAACATTTATTCGGTGTGTGTGTGTGTACACATGTAAATGATGGGTTAGCTCAGCGTTCGGGATGGATGGAAAGTAATAACTTATCAGGTGCCTTTATTCTTACTCTACTGTACTTTTATGTCATAAATTTCAGTCCTTTAAGTACTAATACGTTGGCCTAGTTTATGGTCTAGGTAATGTGTGCATGATGATGATGATTATTGTTGTTGTTCTTGTTGTCGCCCTTGTTATTTGATTTGACTGCTTCAAAGTATTTTGGAAAGTGGGGTAAAAAGTTCAATTACTGTACGTTGCAAACCAAACTGTCTAGTTGGTATGGTGTGAGAGTTGAAGATATCAGTACAGTATCCCTTTCTGGGTATGTATGTATGTATGTATGTATGTATGTTTAAACCACACTTATTCTCCTGTGAACTGTTTATTGATTTTATTTTGTACAGTATATAGAAAGAAATGAACAGTAGAAGTCATTCATCAGAAGGTCTGTGTGTATTTAATGAGCTTGAACGAAGGCAGCAGATTTTTGTTGCCTCTGGGTACAAGATTATATATATCCCAAGTGAAAAATAAACATGCTAATTTACAACGTTGCTAGTAATCAAGTCCTTATTTGCATTGCATCTGTGAGCGGGATTAAGACTGATCATTCAGCCAATTTGATGGAGAATTCCAATCGAAAATTCTTAATCAATTAATCTGGAATGGGGAAAATTAATGGGTTTTAACAGGGAATTTCGATTCATTCTATATTTTGCTTTTTTCTTGTGTGCTGCGTATGTTTGTGCTCATTTTTTTGGGTTCTTCATTTATGGACTCATACAGGAGCGATTTCGTTAGTAATGATAGTGTAATTGATTTGTCCATTAATTTGAATGAATAGCATTGTAAAGCATTTAAATGGACCATTTGTTCAATGAGTTGGAGAGTCCAGTAGCTTTGTGGTTCCAGCAACCACAGGATGCAGCCTTTCAGACGCTGGTTTCCAAATGACAGATTTTCAACACTGTCTCATTTGTTCTGACAGATCTTTTGCCACCGTTTACTCTTGTTTTATTCTGTGTCATCTCCTTCCCCTTTTTATTGTCTTCTTTTTGTTGCTTGTTTCCTCTTTTTTTCAGGCTTTTCTTCATGCTTCCTCTCAGCTCCTCAGCTTCTAGAGAAGCGTGCTATTGGGCCTCAGTCCTTCTCCATGACGCCTTCAGTGTTTATTCCCAAATGGAGCCATTTGCAATTCTGACCAGAATACTATTTACATAATAACAACATTGCGAGTTACACTTGAACCTGGGTTGTGTTTAAGGCTTACGTAATTGAAATTATATGCACCATTTATTAACAAAGAAAGCTACATATCTTTGTTGACCTTTAGGTTAATATTACAGGTGTTTATAAAAGGCTTAAAAATTCAGAAGTATAGCTCATTCTTTGAGTTCACTGTTGCAACTAAGGACACACACTCCTTCAGTGATGCTATCAGGCTTTTCTTGCATGTTCCTTAGATAGTGTATCACTTTGTCCATGAGTCCAAGTGCTATAGACTGGAATGTAGCCTTAGGTTGGAGGAAGGCTTCTTGTGGGCCTTGCTGGTGGTTGTACGTCCCGTCCGGTTCAAGGCCTCAGCTGCTTATTTAGCTTCTTCCTGAATATCCCTGTTGATAGGCTCCTTTTCCTGCCAGAGCCATTCCAAGATGGACCCGATGCACAAGATTTATTTGATTCATTTTTAAAAGACAAAGTACTGACTTATTGCTGTACCTCAGTGGTCATTTATACACCGGCCTGCAAAAATAAGTGGTAAATATAATCTTTTTCCCCCAGATCTATTAAATCATAATTAAAATAACATTCAAGACACCAATAAAGCAATCAGGACATTTTATTACACATCGTGCCATTTTTTAAATCTGTAAGTTGAATGTCAAAAGATGTTTTGTGTTTGGGAAGGAAAGCTAGAGCCCTGTGTTGTTCAGTGTACCGTGAGTGAGTAAGAATACCTCCTGTCCTTCCTTCCTCGTTTTCCTGTGACCCAGGAGAGATCGGCAGCCAGCAGGGGGATGACATGCGTGTGGCCAGGCTGCTAACAACGTCGAGGATTTCCAGCCCGTCTGTCCGAAAGCCGCCAAGCCATGATGGACATACTGGTACGATATTCTCTCGCATCTGCCCATTTCCGTCTTGTTTGGCGTCTGTCGGTGAGCTCGCTGGTCGACTTTCTGTGGCTCGTAATTAAAGCTCCATCCTGATCTCTGGTGTTCTGGGTGGTGGTGGTGGTGGGTAGGTGGGTGGGGGAAAGGGGGGTGGTCAGAGAATGCTGCACAACAGTCGATTCTGCACCTAACTCCAGCCTGCCTTTTTATTGGCCCAAAACTGCAACCTTTTAGAGGAGAATCAAACGTAAATACCCCTGGCTTGCTGGAACATGGAGGACGTGTTTGAGACATGTTTGGCTGGTCTACGCAAACTCACTGGCTTCACTGGAGAGAGCAAACCATGTGATGGGACCTGGGTCGACTGCTTGCCACTGCCGCTTGGGTTATAAAGGCCATAGGTGTTTAATGAGGTCATGCTGTCACTTTAGACTTTCTTTGTAAAGTATAGAAGTCTAAACATTCCTGAAAGGAAAAAAAGACATGTCATATTTTTGCAACTGTAACTAGGTTACAGGAGCATTAAAGTTAATATTTTGAAGTGCATACGCAGTATATTGTTCTGGTATGGAAAATGAGTTTGTAGTATTAACTTGGTTATGTTGTGTTTTTCTGTTTCATATAAATATTTTGGGGGGGAAACTATTACTGATAATTGTGATGTTTTCGTTATACCTAAATGCAGTCAGACATTGATGCTACTTCATGATGTGACACGTGCTTGAAGGGTTACATGCATAGTGAAGGAGATGCCAGGATGCTGAAACACCTATGTGCTTGTTTTTGGATGGACAGTCCTGTATTCAGAAATCCATCCATCCATTTTTGGTAAATGAGTAGCCTGGGCTATGTAGTCTAAAGCACTCGTTCTTAGAGGTGGGTTTTATTGTGTTATGCCAGTTTTTTTGTCACATAAAGTACACAGAGGCATTGTGCTACTGTTACAGCACTATGCTCTATTTACCAGGACTGCACTTTTAAAAAAAATAAATTTGGTTAGATTTTATTTTTAAATTTGGATGATGACTTCGGAAGGATGTGGGTTCCCAGGCTAATGTGATGACACCTCCATCCTGAGAATGATGCAAATAATCATCACAAAATATCAGTGCTGAGTCTTACTGGAGAACCGTCCTGTCATCTCTTTGCTTAGGTATTATGTTCATGCAGGGCTATAGCAAGATATTCTGGTGCCCCATGGCAAAATGTCACCTCCTCCTCCCTACCCAGTTGTATGCATACTCTAACATATTCAAGGGCCTCTGTTAAGTGCTGGGCCACCAGAATCTGCCAGCGTACAGTATGTGTGTCCCTACTGCACCTCGGGTGCATGCGGTGGCACGGTGGCCAAACTCTGCCTTAAGGAGGCCAGGCTTGAGTCAGGAACAGGCTTATCATTTTTGATAAAAATATAATTTTAAGGTGTCTTCTAAGCAGCCTGTGTTGGATTGTAATATGATATGATTTTGTAGCTAAGATCTGCCATCTTTTTAGAAACCTCTTTAAACAGCTGTTACTGTGGGAAGGGGGCGTGGGCTGTAAGAGGGGATAATGAGGTGAAAGTGATTAATGATTGTTGATACACCACAACAAAATGTATCCTCTGCATATGCATTACATAGCAGCAGGCAGCTAACTCAGCACTCAGGGAGCAGTGCTTGGGGGCGGTACCTTGCTCAGAGTATCTCAGTGGTCAGGGATTTGAACCAGCAGCCATTCAATCACAAGTGCGCGTCCCTAACCATTAGGCCACCACTGCCGTATAAGCATAGCAAGCTGTGGAATGTAAATCTAGACATGTGGTCTGCAAGCAGGAACCTCCAATAAGACATGCATTATCCTGCTGTCATACCTGAGCAGTCCCTTTGCTGCTTAATGCATTCCTCCCTCTGTCTTCAGACTTTTTTTAATATTATGGCTCTGGAAAAAATCAAGAGACCACATTAAAGTTTTCAGTTTCCCTGGTCTTACTGGTTTTACAATTTATGGGTATGTGTCAGTATAAAATATACATTTTGTTATACTGTTATAAACCGCATTTGACTCCAAATTCCAAAGAAAAATATTGTTTTTCGGAACATTAATTTGCAGAAAATTAAATCTGGTCAAAATATAAACAAAACAGTGTTGTTATACACTGGATACATTACTTTATACCCATTTTAAAATAATACAATAATAAAAAACTTAGGAAGGGTTCAACTTGGGGTGGGTGATGGGGCCAAAATGCCATATGACAATATCTGAAAAATGTCCCCAGAAGCTAAGATAACAGGTTTTACCACATTATGGGGAAGTATTGCCCTCACAATGTAGTAAATACAAACATACACACACTAGTCTTTTAGCTAAATGCATTTAGGGTATGGGCATCGCAGGGCGAGAAACCCTGAGACAAGAAGAGGAGGACACAGGAAAGGAAATTTTCCCCACTTTCAAACTCTACGTGTTACATGTTTTGGAGCACTTTGGTGTTAGAGGACGAGAAGATCAAAGTTAGGCAATAGCGTGCAAAGAATCATTTTGGGAAAACTTACCTCAGCAGAGGTGACGACGGTGACAAAACTGTCTCCAGTGTATGGCATGACCTTCCCTTTTGGACTGAGCTTGATTTTAATCATCTGTAATTTCCTTTCGTCTCAATTCGGTTCAGTTCACTACATATGTCCTTCTGAAGTTTAACAAAAGGTTTAGGGACTGAACGGAAAACCATAACCATACAGCAGTCACTTTTTAGCTGAAGACATATTTGTGTTTGTCAGATAAAAAAAATAGAAGGATGTGACCTATGTGAATCTTATATTTACTTGAGATTGAGTCTGATAAGGTGATTTTATCCTTTAATATACTTTGGCACAGAGTCTGAGCCAGGCCTGAAGCTGTGCATAGACTGTGTCATTACTGTGTTCTGGGCTCATCTGCAATGTGCAATGTTAGGGTTTTAGTTTGATCATGTGGTACACATCTTTAAGACTGAACAAAAGTACAAGATCCAGGGTGATGGGAGCTGCTGGGGGACATTTATTAAGTATTGTTTTACCTATTGTAACTTTAATGTTACCCTCCATTTTATTATTTAGATGATCTACAAATGCAGACATACATGTGTTCGCTCATTCTCGGATAATCCTTATTAAAGACAGATATTGTGACAAATGATGATTATATTGCAGATGCTTCCTCAGTCTGGCTGCTTGTGAGTGACCACATGTCACAGTTTCCTCTGGAAGGTGTCTTAAACCCCCGTTTCGGCCTTGGTCATCATGCATGGCTCAGAGTCGCTGTCCGAGAGCAGCAGTGTTCTGCTTTACGCTTTTCAGCGGGTTTAATCAGACACGGCACATGAAGGCACTGAGCCTTCTAGCCTGCTGCCTTTGCTGGTGTTCAGCTTACTGCAGGAAAGTGACACAGCTAAGTAACAGTGCACTTAGACAGTTGGGGGATTTCAGAAAGAAGATCTGATGCTTTTTACTGACATCCCTGTTGTGTGACAGGAAGAGTTCTAAGCAGCACTTTTGTGGCAACAGCCAGGTGCAGGTCAGTGTGTGGGTGAGAGTGTCAGTGCGCATGGGCATATCAGTGCAGATGGGAATGTCAGTATGTGGGTGGGAATGTCAATGTGTGGGTGAGAGTGTCAGTGCGCATGGGCATGTCAGTGTGTGGGTAGGAATGTCTTTGTGGGTGGAATTGTCAGTGTGCAGTTGGGAATGTCAGGTTATGGATGAGAGTGTCAGTGCGCATGGAGATGTCAGTGTGCGGGTGGGAATGTCAGTGCGCTTGGGGATGTCAGTGTGCGGGTGGGAATGTCAGTGTGCAGTTGGGAATATCGGTGTGTAGGTGAGAGTGTCAGTGCGTGAGGGGATGTTAGTGCGCATGAGGATGTCAGTGTACAGTTGGGAATGTCAGTGTGTGAGTGAGAGTGTCAGTGTGCATGAGGATATCAGTGTGTGGGTGGGAATGTTAGTGTGCAGTTGGGAATGTCAGTGTGCATGGGGATGTCAGTACACTTGGGAATGTCAGTGTGCGGGTGGAAATGTCAGTGTGCATGGGGATGTCAGTGTGTGGGTGGGAATGTTTAGTGTGTGGGTGAGAGTGTCACTGTGCAGTTGGGAATATCAGTATGTGGGTAGGAATGTCAATGTTACGGTGAGAGTGTCAGTGTGCATGGGGATATCAGTGTGCATTGGGAGGTTCAGTATGGGGGTGGGAATGTCATTGTGTGAGTGAGAGTGCCAGTGTTCATGGGAATGTCAGTGAAGATGGGAATGTTAGTGTGTGGGAGGCTTTATCTGTGTGGAGGTGACAGTATCAGTGTGCAG
>JAODKK010000105.1:8463131-8473730 GCA_026774405.1 Petrocephalus microphthalmus | reverse complement strand
ACACACACACACACACACACACACACACACATAAACTTGTTTTCCCGTCTTTGTGACCCAAACCCAAATCGTAATCACAACACCATTAACCCCTACCCAGCCCTAACCTTAGCCATAAGTAACCAAACAAAATACAAGACTTTTTTATTTTTTTGATTGCATTCCGATTTTAATAATATGAAGTCTAAAGTAGTGAGGAGAAAAAAATTTGTCACATTTTTTGAGGATTTGCTGTATTTGTGAGGTCCTCTCAAGTATAGCAAAATCTGTACACACACCTTTACCTGGATTACATTGCAAGTTAAATAGCTATTCAGTAGCATGGAAAAGTTTGGGCACCCCTGGTAAAAAATTCTATTACTGTGAATAGCTAAACAAGTAAAAGATGAAAAGAAGGAAAAGGGACCAGAGCAAATGTTTGGGCACCCTGTACGATTAGTGCTGAGTAACATGCCCTTTGGCAAGTACAGTTTCACAGTTTGTAAATACTTCTTGTAGCCAGCTTCTCTCTAGCAGTGAAGTGTTCCCCATGCCACTAGCTGCAACACAAGCCCAAAGCATGATCGATCCACCCCTGTGCTTAACACTTGGAGAAGTGTTCTTCTCATGAAATTCTGCATCGGTTTTCTCCAAACATACGCAAAAGTTTCATTTGAACTTAATCAGTACACAACAGGACATGTTTCTAAAATGCATGAGGCTTACTTAGATGTTCATTTGCAAACTTCTGAAGCTTAATTTTGTGGTGAGGATGCAGGAAAGGTTTTCTTCTGATGACACTCCCATAAAAGTCATAATTTGTGTGGGTGTCGCTGCAGAGTGGAACAATGCTCCACCACTCGTGAGTCTGCTTAATATTCCTGGGGGTCTTTTGCAGTCAAACAGGGCTTTTGATTTGCCTTTCTAACAATCCTGTGCACAGTTCCCTCAGAACGTTTTCCTTCTTTTCCTTCTGGCTTCTAAACCTCAACTTGATGTAGACTGTTCCTCAAGCTGCCGTTTCTTAATTACATTCCAAACTGAGTTGGCTACCTGAAAATGCTTTGCTGTCTTAGAGCCTTCTCCCTCTTTGTGAGCATCAATTATTTTAATTTTTGGAGTACTAGGCAGCTGCTTAGAGGTGCCCATGGCTGCTGATTGCTGGGACAAGGTTTGTGGAGTCAGATTATTTATAAAGCTTTGGAATTTGCATCACATAGCCTTTCCTAACAATGATTGTGAACAAGCCATAGCTAATATGACTGCTATATCTAATAATTAAGGTCCTAAAGTCCTTTTTTCATTTTAAAATTATACAAAACAAATATAATGCACTAATCTTCCTCAAAATGTTGAAAAGCTTGTTTCATCTTTATGCTTTTTGGTGATCAGTTAATCCTCGGTTCACTTCGGAAGTCATAATAATAGAAATTTTGACTAGGGGTGGCCAGACTTTTGCATGTCACTGTAGGTGCACAAAATATGAGTTAGTAAGGCCCTCTTTACCACAGTGCACACTGATATGGTTCTTAGTGGTTTCAGGTATGAAACAGGGCTGAAAACTTCACTGCCAGAACCTTATGATGCCTTCTGGGATGGCACAGTAATGAAAACGGCAACATTTTCAGCAATACCAAATGCAAATGAAGTATCTTTCTTTTCGTTTCTTGGCCATCTGAGTAAGTAATTCCAGCAATATCCCGAGTCTGATTCTAGCCATCAGGCTCTGCATTTATCGTGGTTTGTGTTTTTTTTGGTTAAGTCCTTACGCTCAGGATGAATGTAGTTCTCAAATTGCTCCCAGCAGCTATAATTTTTGCCTCTTATTCAGCCTGGAGTAATGGAGCATCTGCTGCTGTTCCTGAATAGTAAAGTATCTGCTTCTGGAAAAGGCTCTGGCCTATTTCATCCCGGGAGGAGAAAGTGACTGCAATTGTGTTTATGACATCATACTTTGTGCCTTCATTGTCCCTGCACTGGCACATCGCTGTCTCTTCGACTCAGGCATACCTGGAAGAATTTCAGTTGGCAGCAGTACTTACACACGCTCTGCATTGTTTTACACCATTTTAGAAAGGAGTGATGCACACCCCTTTGGATGAATGCACTGTGCTTCTTGCTGACGTTACACTCTGGAGCAGCACTTCCCTAAAAAGCCCATTTCACAAAACTGGTTCCTCAAAATCCAATGGCTGCACGTTCTGCAGATTTGTGTATTTGTTGCAGTGTTTCCTGGTCTCTCCCATGTTCATTTCCAGCAAATGCACTGACAGTCACGACTGCTTCCATCACTACACACAGTGCAGCCGAGTCATGTTCTTTTTAAATCTGGCATGCCATTTTACGTAAAGTATCAACTGAGGAGAAAGACAGACTTTCCCTGGGTTGGTCCGGTGGGGATTTACGCCATCAGGCTTTGTCGAGCAAAGGGGATTCCTTGATAGTGGACCAGAAACAATAGGCTGGCTTCTGATAAATGAGGACAAATCACAGCCCTGCCAAAGTCAGACCTACAATTACTCAGTCTTCTGAAGACCAGACTCCCCCCAACCCTCCAACTGAGCCTTTGTTACTGTGAAAAATGAAGTTGAAGATTAAAAATAAAAGTTCTATTTAAAGACTTAAAAAAAAAACTTGAAAGCTCTGTGCTCAACAGTGTTTCTTGGAGCCCGTCAGTGTTAGTCGGTGATCTCCCTTGACAACAGGTTACTTATTTTTGTCTTTTTTCCCCTTTTCATAGTGGTCTGAAGATAAGTCCTTCATTTAGTCTGTGCCCAAGGGGCTGTCTGTCAGGTCTCCTTACTCCTCTGGCTCTCAGCTGGAAAGTTCACAGCTTGGAGACTCTCTGAGTCTCTCTTTTTATCCCCCCTTCCAAGTAAAAGCCCTCAAAGCGGCTCCGTAATAAAGGCTGGGTACAGGAAACTATAAATTTCAGCATGTCCCACAACCACAGCGGCTATAAATAGCTGAGGCACTGCTTTAACTCGCCGGAGATGGAGGGTTCATCAGGTTCAGCATTTCTCACATGCCTAAACAGCATCCATCATTTTCATAAGCGCTGCTGTTTAGCTGTTGGTTCTACCTCCTTTATCTAATGAAGAATCACTTTATAACAACACTGCATATATTTTTCCCACACATCTCTTGGGGGCCGGGGGGCAATGTGTTGAATATCGACTCATTTAAGACTGACCTCTGAAGTCATATCAAATATTGTGTTTAAGCCTTTAACCTAATCAAAATAGAGTAAGGAACCAAAAGTGAAAGTCTCCCATACATTCCAAGCCCATACTGCTCCGTTTTCTTTCATGACACTAAGATTGTTCATGTTTTCTTCTTGTCGGGTTGGGTGGTCTCGGTGGTGTTCAGGCACGGGTGTCTGAATATGTCTTTCTCCTTAACTCCCCTTCATATTTTTGTCCAATACTGCACATACCACTGGTAGAAGCCAGAAAACAAAGTGCTGATTTAGCATCTATAATTCATCTTGTATTACTTTTTTTTTTACCATTACTCAATTATACCACATACTCTACTTCCTGTGGCAACTGCCGTATGGTGCACAGCATGCTATAGGTAGGGTAGCGCTGCCAAAGCTATTTTTTAACATTTATTTATTTGTTTGTCTGTTTATTAAATTCTTTTGTGGTCGTAATTCACATAAGTCAGGGACCGTCTGCAGTAGGGCTGAACGATTTATCGATTATCGATTTCGAATCAAAATCACGATTTGAAACAACGCAATTAGCAAATCACAAAGGCTGTGGTTTAGGATTTCCGTAATACTGCACGTCTGACCCAAGATTTAAAACTGTCGTGAGAATAGTTTTACAAATTCATTCCATCCTCCTTGTGTGACAGTCAGTCTAACCAATCAGAAGTGCCATGCTCCTCACCTGCCAGTCATACTCACCAATCAGAAGTGGCCCAAAGTGACTGCGTATACGCCCACAAACACAGACACGTGAAACCCAAGGAAAACGTTACATTCGTAATACAGAAAAATATTGGTTCCACTGCTGAGCCGTAAGTGAATTGCCTACCTGTTTAATGGTCAGAGATTGTTTACAAAAAAGGTCCTATTATTAGGGGTCCAAGCAGTGTTAGCCGCAAGAATCCTATTGCTTTCTTACTGGAATCGTAAATTGGGCTGAAAAGAACGTGGCACAATCTGGTAACAGCAATCACATTTCTGATTGCTTAGAAACTGCTGTTTGTGTACATGTCATATAGTGAATACTGAGTTAAAAAAAAATCGCAAATCAAATCGCAATCGCAATATGTCAGGTAAATCACAATTCGATATTTCCTTAATGAACTGTTATGTAAATCAGCGTTCGTAATGCGGGGAATACTGTTATATCTTCAGTATTTAGAATCCCATAGTACTAATAAAAAATAAACTAGCAAAACAGTCCCATGATTTCCGGTCTATTCATATCTCATACTGTATGTGTAAGTGTGTGCTATAATATTTATACTTAATAAATCTACATTAAGTAAATTTTTTGTGTATAATCTTTGTGTTTACATTCAAGTGTGTGTGTTGGGAGCATAAAGAATGTTTAATCTAATTTATTAATATGTAAATAATCCATAAATCAGGCCAGACCTCTTCTTCCAAAATGAGGAACGCAAACTGAAGTATAATTTGAAATCTTTCTCCTTCACTCTCATGCCAGGTGAGTCTGGACTCCAGGGTGAGGGAGGTCATCAACAAGAAGATGCAGGAGCCCAACCCCTTCACGTTTGAGGACGCTCAACTTCAGATCTACACTCTCATGCACAGAGACTCCTACCCCAGGTTCCTCAACTCCTCTATATACAAATCCCTGCTGCAGGAGGCCTCTCTCTCATCTTCTGAGTCATAGGTCCACCACTTTCACCTCCCTTTTCTCACTGTCTCTGTGGCCACTAAACCACTAAAAGAGAATCCTCCATTAGGGGATTCTTCTTATTATTAGTATTACTATTGTTAGTGCTGAATTTATGTTGTTCCCCACACTTCAGAAAATGTCCTGTTATTGGTGGGATTTACCAACTTTGCACAGATGTTAACTGGAAGACACAGGGCCATTAACGGAAGACATTGTTGTTTTCTCATTCCACTGCAGTTACAGCTACTACATCTACTACTGATTTATACATTTTTCTACATTTTATTTTCTTATTATTTTATTAGTAGTATTTTGAATATATATATTGATATGTATGTGTTGGTCCCCCGATGCTCTGCAATAAGGCACTGGAATATATGTTGGAGTGGTTCAGAGCATGGCCACTGATGGGATTCTGTTGTGATCTGTGTAATCTGACCTTTCCTCTGTCTTTCTGCTAGGACTGATTGGTTGGATTTAGCTGTAGTGGGGGGCTGGGAGGTCAGTGGTCAAAGACTCCAAGATGCACAAAAAATGGTCTGTAGGTTTGCAAACCCAATGATTGTACTCAAGCAGCCTAAGGAAAAATTTGAATAATGAAACATAAAAAGAGTTTCTTCTAGAATGTCAAATAAGTATGTTTCTGAGAAGTATTATTTCATGTTATTTATTTTCATTAATGCACAAATTCATTTCCTGTATTTTTTTGAATTGGTACTAATGCCAGTGGTACTAAGCTGTGTGTCAGACACACAGAAACTTTACCGGGAGCCTTTTTCTCTTAATATAAACAAAGAATTCCTCAGAGTTCACCGGTAGAGATTGTGTGACCCCTGCTTCTTGCATTTCAGCTGCTCGTCAGCGTCACACGTGATTTTACACCGCATACTTATTTACTCTCTGCACTGGTTGCCACAGTGTTCGGAGCAGCCCTCCCCATGCGGCACCCTGTGTGTTTACGCTTCGGCCCTGTGACACAAACACAAAGGGTTTGCACTTTTCACACTCTTACTAGGGATCACAGCCATGCTTATGGGTACTGGCCAGGCTCATTTTTAAAAATACAACCAATATGTATTGTTCCAGTACTACTATAGTATAAAGTACTTCTAGTAATAATAATAATTCTTCTACAGTTCTTTCAGTTAGAATTTGGGCCTGGCTGGCTTATTTCACAGTGGTATGCATAAAATATAAGAGAGGCTTTATTTTATTTGTAGGCCTACGTGTATGTTTGAATATACGGTTTGCAAAAGCGGGTGTACTCCTTTCTCTGCCTTGTCCCATGAGAGACTAGACACACTGCTAAAATCCTCTTCTGGCTAGTCCAGCAGCGTGCACTCGTATCTTAAGGCCCTCCTCTCAGAACCATCATCCATTGGTCACATCAGCCCTGTCCGTCACAATGTCAGTATTGTCTCTGGGTATGGCCTCCACGTCAGGAAGAAGCTTATCAATCGCCAATTCAATAATCAGTCATCGATTACCTCCAGACAGAAATTGTCAGGGCATGCATATCAGTATACTGTGGAGCTGAGACTGCAAAACGAGCATTGCTGGATCACCAAATACTTTCAATACAGTTTAGGATTCTGCTGTTTTACTCTTACTCTTACATTATACAGAGCACAGGGCGATTCTACATCGACCATCATTCTGCTCGTGCTGAAGCGTGACAATTCATTTTTTTTCTCTGAGCCACCATCCTGACTTATCAGATGTTATACGTTTCCTGTAAATACTAGCCATTTTCATTCTTTTAAAGATTGGTTTGTAAATTTTGGAAACTATCTAAATGAATTTTTGTGCAGTAGCAAACTACAGTTTTGTCGAGTCGCTGCTTACTGACAAATTGGCAAAAATAGAATTTTATTAAATTGGCACAAACGAAACAAAGAAAGAAGCAAGAATCCTTTATTGACAAAATTTGCCAATTTTTCCACTTCTGCTTTGTCAGAATGGGTGTGATGATGAAAATGGTAGTTCCCAGTGATACAGAAGCTATGTGTTGTAGTGTGGTTCTGACACTGTGAGCTCCTGGGTCTCAGCCCTGATGAAAAAGTTAGCTGTGTTCATTAGATATGTTAGATAAAAAAAAAAGAAAAATACAGTTCTTATTACAAATATATCTATTATTGCCATTTTTATACATGGTGTCATATATGTAAGAACATATATGTTGTAAAATGTACAAAAATGTATGATTTAACAATGTATGCTGCATTTTTTGCATTTTTGAAAGTGGCAATAATGTGTATATTTTACATATTGTATTAAAAACATTCTTATAAATGTTTATGAAGATAAATAAATCACTATTATATTCTTTATTGAATTTCTTTATCTATACCAGTTTTTGTAAGGGAATAACCATGGTAGCCATGAGAGTAGAGTCCCTTATATTCTACAGTATCTGAGGCAGTGACGTGCGCTGAGGTTCGCGGCAGGTGAGGCACTGGCTCTTTCAGAACAAAAATAATAATCCTGTGGGCTCACTCACGCCCCCTTCTGTGAGGCAGAGGTACTGGCTGCCTCACCTCATGCTTTTTCAGTGTAGTTTTATATCAAATGCGCAAGACTAAATTTGTTATACACATATGTGACATGCATTACCTATTCCATGGAAAGTGAGGACATACATGTGTGTACAAATATTACATGACATACAGTGAGAAAGCAGACGGCATGCGCGCAGTGCAGTTAGAGAGGGATTGCACATTGGGAGATGAGGCTCAGCTCATCGCTGCATATCTATTTGAACAGGAAATATGCAATTTCAGCAATTTTGATTTTAAAAATGTATTTAAATGATTGGAATCATACAAAAATTACATTTATAGCACAGCATAATAGACCAATATTAATTTTATTTAAGCATTATTTGTTTTTTACTCTACATAATGACAGAGCCTCACTTGCCTCCCCTGACCGAACATCCCTGATATGAAGCAGCCAGCTTCCGTGCTGAGGGATGCTGGGCCACATGTGAGTAGAGAAAGCGGTTTTGGATGCAGTTAGTTGTGCTCACATTGCCCCAGCAGAGCAGCGCCCCCCCTCTGGACACTGGCCAGGGGAAATGCACAGACACACAGAGAGCATGTGGCATCCACATGAGCCACTTTGTATCCAGGACAGAGTTTGGGCACCAAAAAACCGCATCATCGCTCTGCTCCATCAGGCATTATAACAAGCTTAAAAAAAAACATGAGATAGTGACCTTTCACAATGATGTACAATTCCCATTCTTACTGTTCAATTGACAATTGACTTAACACGTAAAAAGCACTTATTGTCACTGAATAACCAATTGTATATCTTACTTAAAAATGACTAAATGAAGTAAGTCAGCTCCAACAAAGAAACTAACTTGACATTTTGAATTACTGCTGCTGTTGTGGGTACTTCATTCCCAGACCAACACTAGAAAGGCAACAAGTCTTCCTCAGATTTTGCATTTTGCTTTGGTTTAATCAAAAGCTAATCTTTTATCCTCTCTTTTGCCATTCACAAGCAAATGAAGATGTGTAAGATTGTGTCTGAAATCAAATGGGCTGCCATTGGGATACAGTAGCATAGCGACTCGTTTTCACTGCCTGGGTTCAGACGCTGTGATAATGTTAATCTAAGGTATTCACCTGCCCCAAGCTCAGTGCCATGGATCGGTCACGGATCAGACTACAACAGAGGGAAGTCTCCTTACTGTTTACAGTCCAGGATTTTAAATTGCAATCTTCCTTTTAACAGTGACAAAACACGTATTGTTAGTATATTGCATAGAGCTATAGGCATATAAAATGTATTTACAGATATATATTCTTACACCCATAGCTATCCTGGGCACGGTCACAGGTACATATTTTTTTCATATATTTTGTACAAGCAGATCTAAAGTTCAGATGATGTTACATTTAACACAATCACAATAAGATGTTTATTTAAATGCATTTTACAAGAAAGGAATATTGCAGTTTTTAATGCTGTTATTTTATAGAGTGCCAAGTGCTTGGATGTATAATTATTTTTGTCTATTAGAGAAGATTTAATAATTGTGCATGATATGTATTTTTAGATATATGTATGTTTATATGGAAATATATATAAACATATACTTAGTAAAGCCTTGGTTATCCAGTGCAACGAGTAGTGTCTGGCCTGGCTGAGAGGATGCGCAATGTTTCAATCTGCCGACTTCTGTGGTGTGAGTCCAGGTGGGGGTTGTGGTCCTGGTGTGGGCAGGAGCAGACGTGCATCCACCTGACACCTGGCCGGTGCGGCAGCCAGCTCCCAGACTGCGACCATCTGTACAGCTGTGTGCTGCCTCACAGCACCTCCTACTGCATGTCTGCTGGAACACGTGCACTGGCACTGGTGCTCTGGCTCCACAGAAGGTCACACACAAGAACCCCCTCATAGATGGCTATCGTTGAGGTCACGGTTGGGGCTTTCCTGATCCTGCATCCCAAATCACTGTGCAGATTATTTCTTCACTTCACTATTTGTGATCTTATTTTTATTCTTATTTTTCAGTTAGATAATTACGTGTATGCCTGTCCATGTCAAGGTTCCAGCAAATCGCGATTCTACTCATAAGGGAATATTATGAGCTTAGGTGAGGAACCAGGGGTGGTCATTTCCGTGTTGCAGAGTCACACTAGATGAAAGGCCGGGGGTCGGCTCTGCAGATTCTGCTGCCGTGCGAATGAGTGAACGTCCACTTCGCACTGACAGCAGTTGTCACACTCATCAAACACTTATTACATGGCTGTATTATGTTAACCGTAATGCTGCCCTTTGTGAGCTACCCTCTGTCCAATAACCAGGCAGGCAGAGAGGAAAAGGAGAAGGAGGAGACCTGCTCATGTTTACACATACCTGTCCTCTGAGCTGGAAGTGTCAGTCAGAGCATTTTGTACCAGGTGAATGGAATGTATGTGTGCGTGTGTGTGTGTGTGTGTGTGTGTGTGAGGAGGCCTGTACATCTATACTCCCATGCACAAATGTCTGAAATACACCATACATGCTTTCATACTTTTTTTTTCTCTTTCTCCACTGTACTCCTTTTTTTTTCTTGCTAATATTGCTGATATAAAAATTTAGAGTATACATAAATGTTCAGCCGTCATGAGAGGCCCCTTTTTCCACTGTATGACTATTTTCCACTCAGTTCTATCTCCTGTCTGTTCTCCACTACCTGGTACCGCCCTGACAACACAGTGGCATGGAAAGCAGTGGATCATGGGTAGTTTCATTGTCATTTATTAGTGTTCAGCCTGTGCTTCCACTTTTTTCAGGAGTCACTTCAATTAAAAATCTGTGCATGAATGCCAGGAACAAACTTACAAAATTATTCTTTTGTTTTTATTATTATTAGTATTATTATCTTGTGATGATCTGGTAACCAACGTCGTTGGTGCTATTTGCCCTGCCACACAAACCTGGGCAAGTCAATGAGTCAACACAATGTCACTGGTCCTATCTGATCCTGTCCTGAATCTGTTGTGTTACAATAAAGGTACATTCAATTGCAAGAACATTTCTTAAAAAAAAACACTGATAATAATAAAGGAGTTTGTGTTATCATTCAACTATCGCCTTGGAGATGTTTCTTGTGTCTGAGTACGAGCAAATGTACAGCAATATTTTGAAGCAGGTTTTCCTTAATCTGTATCTCTCTATCTATCACCAATAAAGTACCAGACAAGGCAGCTCAAACCCTTATTTTCAGATTTGCCCCAGGCATTGA
>JAODKK010000105.1:8426895-8444409 GCA_026774405.1 Petrocephalus microphthalmus | reverse complement strand
ATCAAAGAGCTGAATAAAAATTTGAATAGCAATGTATGTTAGGGAAGTGTGCAGAATTATAAACTTAGTATAATAGTATATATTAGGGAGATTTGGTTCTCCCCAACTAGACATGAAGTAATTGGACCCCATTCTTCATCTGATATTTGTTGTGCTCAGCGCAACCATCTGCATATTTCTTGAACATTATGGTAATCATGTTTTGGAGACAAAAAAGTCATTATGTTCAGATCTGTCAGGTGTTCTAATAATTTTGGCCACTACTGTATATATATATATATATATATATATATATATATCAGTTCATTTGTCAAGTACTTTATGTTCTGAGTTCTCAGGCAAAACAAATTCATAAACATAGAAAAATAACACAGACACTCCTCACTAACCTACCGAGTTCTATTCCTACCCTTATCATACAGGTGGAAATTAGACTGACCGATAAATTGATAGCATTGGCTTCCAGCTCAGCTCTCTTCACCACAACAGACTGGTACAACATCTGTATAACTGCTGATGCTGCACTGATCTGCCTGCCATTCACCCGCTTCATTCTTCTCTAACTTGTGAACAAGAACCCAAGATGCATAAACTCCTCTGCTTCAGGAAGCAACTCATCCCCAACCTGCAGGGGACAATCTACTCTTTTCCACTTGAGAACCATGACCTCAGACTTGGAGGTGCTGATCCTCATCCCATTCACATTCAGCTGCAAACCAATCCACTGCATGCAGAATGACAGGTCTTGATAAAGTCAACAGTGCCACATCATTTGAAAAAAGCAAAGATTTGATCCTGAGGTCAATGCACCAGACCCCTTCCACCCCTTGGCTACACCTAGAAATTCTGTCCATAAAAGTTATGAACAGAATTGGTGACCAAGGACAGAGTCTAACCCCCACTGCGAATGAGTCTGACTTACTTCCTGGAATGCAAACTAAACCCTCTCTGGTTATATGGGGACCTATTGGTCCATAGCAGTGGACGCTGCACCCCATACTCTTGAAGTCCCACGGATAGAACCCCGCCAAGGGATGCGGTCCAAAAAATGCATGTTGGCTGGTTGGGCAAACTCCCATGAACTGTACAGGATTGTTGTCCAGTGTTCCATGACCAGGAAAGAATCTGCATTGCTTCACCAGGACCCTGGCATAGCTCTTCTCAGGGAGGCAGAGGAGTGTTACCTACCTGAAACTGGAATACACTTTCCAGTTCCCTTTCTTAAATGCTGGGAGCAGTCAATTGGGACACTGCCAATCCAAAAGGCATGATCCCAGTAAGCAAATTAAGGAATCACACACTGTAATCATCATGCCCCTATCCTAATGCCCCTATTCTCCCCAGGCTGTCCTGCGCAAAGCAAGACTACAAGAAAATAACATACCATAACAGCTGAGCTCATAGTGATAGGCATTTGGAAGATTTAATCTAAAACTGTCTCAGACTATCTTCACAAATGAGGTATAGGACTTGTGGCCTGCCCTAGGTGACTGAAGGGCCTTGGGGCCCCAAAACCCATAATTTGCGCTATCCATTGTACTAAGCCCTGGACCTCTAACAAGTAGCATTGCATAGTTACTAGAGGATTCCATCCAAAAATGGATGCTGATTGTCTTCATAAATGGGGCCAGGGCTCAGGCCTCCCCCAGATAACTGAAGAGGCCTTGGGGTCCCAAAAACTACAGCAGGCCAGAACAGTGGAGTATCTAAGACAGCCCTGGGTCATATTAAATACCAAGTACTGTCATAGATACGGGATGACTAAATCTAAAAATTAGCAACAGATTGCCTTTGCAAGGTGGGGGACATCGTGCCGAAGTCGTAATCCACCCGCTATTAACCTCTATGCAATATTGAAGAGGTATGTCAGCCAAGATAGCCCAACAATATCAAAAGCCTTCAGGGACTCCTCCTGAGTCACCAGATGGTTTGCCGGAATCTCTCAAGGCAGACCAAAAGTAATATTACATGGCCTCACCAAGCTCCTCACACAATTTTTCTTCCGCAACTGCCAAAGCTGCATTCCACTTAGTCTCCTGGTACCTGTCAGCTGTTTCAGGAATCCCAACAGACCAACAACCTTATGGCCACAGCTCTTCACAGCCACCGGAAATATAGAAGCACAGAGCATTGCCCATTCAGGCTCAATGTCTCCAGTCTCCTTCTGAAAGCAAGATAAGTTCTGCTGTAGTCGTGAGCTGAATGTCTCCTGGAAAGGGGCCTCTGATAGATTCTCCCAGCACACCTTCACTATACGTTTTGGTCTGTCAGATCTGTCCTACATCTTCCTGATCCAACTTGCCACCAGGCAGTGGTCAGGGTGCTCTTCTGCCAGGTGTACTTACGAACACCCTTATGCTCAAACATGGTGTTTGTTATAGACAAACTGTGGTCTGGACAGAACTCCACTAACACAGCACTGCTCGGATTTAAATTGGGCGGATCATTTCTCCCAGTCACTCCCAGCCAGGTTTCACTGTCATTTCTCACATGAGCATTAAAATCTCCCAGTAGAACCAGTCAGAGCATATCCCACGTCTTGAAGTTGAAGGGAGGTGACCCTCTCATTCATTGGGGTGAACTCCAATGTACTGACGCCAGACCGGGGGGCTATGAGTAGGCCCATACCTGCCCTGCACCTCTCACCCAGGGCAACTCTGGAGTTGTGAGTTTTCCTCCTCCCCTTCCGAGTGTGTGTGTGTGATGAGGAGCGAGGGAGGCGCGCGAGAGAGTGAGGGGAGTGCGCGGGGAATTCCCTATGTCAACGCTTATGACAGCCACAAACGTCGGAACAAACCTTTATAAATGCTTATGACAAGTGATGTCATGAAGGGCTTGTGTCGGTGTCATGTAGCTGTTATAGAGCTCCCTTAAGTGAAGTGTTACCACTTTATTTTACAATTTGTTCTTTGCCGATGTGCCTCCCCTAGACGAGCCTTACCGCTGGCTCCCCCTGCTTGCTCCCTCAGAAGGTGGTGCCCTCGGCGGCCGCCTATGTCGCCTATAAAACTGACTGGCCCTGGCAGGGGTGGTATTAAAACCCAGCCAGTAACAGCACCTAAGCCACATTATAACACCTGGTTAGCATTCATGCACAAGAAACCTCATTCGATGAGCACTTCTCTGACACATGACATGTGCTGCTTTCTATACATATAAGGCTAATCAGTAATGAAAATGCAGAGGCGTAAAACAAGCGGATTCAGACGGAAAAGCGTTTCGTTTGACTCCGTCAACAATAATGATGATTACTTAATCACCTTCACAATCAATCACGTTGCACAATCAAGTTGCTGTCTTGACACTGACACAGTCGATGGTTTGTGCAGGTGCAGCGACACACTTAAAATAAGTGTGTATTTCATGTTTTAGGTCATTCCCCATTCCCAAACATAGGTGAAGCATTACCAACCTTCTCTAATGAATTTACGTAGGGATGAAGAATCGTTAATTTTAGTTATTTGTTAACTTAGTAAATTTTGAATTATCCAAAGTAACGCACTGCTCAACGGACCACAGACAGTAACACGATAATTACTCTCATTGGTGACTGTTATCTCTCTCCTTTCCCCGTTTTTCCTCCTCTCCTCTTCCTCTTTTTCTTCCAGGGGCCCCAGAGGGGTTTGGTCTTTTCGGCGTGATAATGTCCATTTGAATTACTGTAGATACTGATAATCGTATCACGTATCACGTCAGACAGTGCGTAATACAGAAGGGAAGGGGCAAACCAAAAGATATAGACTATGATATAAGATTTGATATTTGATATACTTTTAAAATGTTTAACAGTAATAACATAAATTAGTATTAGTAAAAAAATTTGTTAAATTTTGAGAATTCATTAACCGTGCCAACAATTCCTTAGAGTGTAGAGTCTGTTGCCGCGCTGAAGAAGCACATTTTTAAGTACACACTGTAAAGGTTAGATATTGTCATTTTCAAATAATTACTAATTCGCTCCGTAATTCACAAACCCTTATTCCATTTGAAATTATCAAACTCCCAGAAAGACTAGGCCTGTTTTCGACGCTCCCGATGCATGCAGTACTGATCGTTACCTCCCAGCCTCCGATAGACGTCGCTGTTACCCCATCCAGCAAAGCATAGCACAGTTACGCCGTCTACCTGGTAGACTTGCACGGTCATGACATTTTTCGGGACAAATGCCGAGGTTCGGAACAGCAGTCAACAAATATTAATGATAAAAATATAAAAACGGATTCCCTTAGTATTATTATTTAAAAAGGCAATGGTTTCGTGTTGCATAAATATTTTGTAGCACGGAGTTTCAAACTGTGAGATCAAACAAGCCTGCATTCATTATTATAAGCAAACGATTTATTTATTTGTTCTCGAGTATACTGTACCTATATCCTATGTCCATCATTTGTACCACCATCAGCTTTTTTTTTTTTTTTTTTTAAAAAAAGCTGCATTTTAAGGTGTCAACAGAACATATGACTTTGTTACATTTGGCAAAACAGAAAATAATAAGAGAAACAGCAGTAAAAGTGGGGTGTTGTGGAGCGATAGAGACCCTTAGCGCAGCAGCTGGTTGTGGGATTAGTATAGTTATAGTAGCTGTGGCTGGGGAAGAGTTTGGCTTTGCAATGTTGTGCCACTAACTGATGCGGTGCGGTTGTCAAATCAGCAGTGAGACAAGTTGGTATGGCAGAGTGTTAGCCACGGCTAATGCACTATCCAGCAGTCCCCAAGGAGCTCCTCGAACACAAGTGAGGGTCTTTGAAAGGAAACTCCACCTCAACAGGAGCCAGGCTGACTCTGAGAGAAACCCAGAGTTTCACATTTCACTCAGCTAATGAGGGAATGCGCTCCGTAGTGAGGTCAATCTAACATTTTCACAGGCCAGGGATAGGGACCTGTTAACCTTCTGGTTTTCCCGAATATACACCCACAGCTTTGCCTCTGTAAATTATTTCTGCTGTTGTCTTCGCCCAGTGAGGAGGTGGAGGCTTTAGGGTCAACTCTCAGCCGTTACTGTCATTATTATTATTCTGTTCTACTGTGACTATTGATAACTGTTATAATGTATCGTTAGCCACAAATTAGGATACCAGTATATAATGCTTCCATAATACAAGCAGATGAAGTGTTCTGTAACATCTTACTCTTTTCTTAAAATTTGAACATATGTATAATTATTTTGCATTATTTTGATGTACATCATTAATGTGGCATTGCATATCATATCAGAGATGGTGTATCTAAGAATGATTATAGATGTCTCTAGTAAAACAAACAATATTATGATCATTAGCAGCTACCTAGAAGTATGGTAATTTAAGCATAGTGTTCTAATATGTCTTGGGTGTAGTAGGGCAGAAATAAGAACCAACTAAATACAACAAATACTACTACTACTACTACTACTACTACTGCTAATGAGAGTTTATAATAATAATAGTAGTTGATATTAAATGTAATAGTGGAGAACTGTGAAATAAGCATAAATATTATGAAAAGACCTTTCAAAGGATTACTTCATACCACCATGTATATAGAAATATACAACTATAGCCGTATAGTTACAACAGTGCACATTACTATACCCCACAGAGAACACTGTGTTACTGCTCAATTTGGGGGCAGAAATAATTAAATAGAAAAAATCGTTTTGCATTCTTGGGGAAAATGATCCAATTGCTCATGTCGCTGCCAATGTATTGTCCCTCTTACAGATGTACATAAACCACCAACACGTGTTCCTCGTTGGCAGGTTAACTACATATGTTGGTACTTCATCTGCATTTTCACAGTGTAACTTATGTGTGTCAGTGGCATGAGAAATTCAGTATGACTCCCTGAACAAGGATGAACAGAGGTTTTCCCAGTCATTGTTGACATTAAGAATCAGGAGTGACATTTCAGCTAGAAAATATTTACTATTGTCAAAATACATGCAATATATTTTCCCTTTACTGAGTGTGTAGAAAATAGTAGGAAAAGTTCTACGGACTCATCCCCCCTTAATGTGCATGAACGTAAATATGTGTTTATGGATGTGTAACTTCACTCTTGAACTTGAGCTGTAATTTAACCAACTCCAAGCCCTTCTGTAAATATTCTCTGCCAGAAATGACCACATTTGCGATCTGCAAACGACAGATTTGGTGTACATGTCAGCAGTGCTTTCACGGGAACAAGCATTTAATGGTATCTATGCTTTTCATACAAAACAACGGTGCGGTCAGTCATATTGAACAGCAATGCACAGGGCTGACATATTTTGCTGTATTTATTAGATATGTGCTTTTGTCTGCCTTGAAAGGCCTATTCAGAGGGAAATCATGGAAATGTGTTCAGAAAATCAGCCTGACAGATATAGACTCAGCCAGTAATGAATAAAAGAAGACTGAATAACATCCAAGATTATTTCAAAACAATGAAGCATTATCTTGCCTCTGTCAAGGGTCTTCTCTGTCTGACAAAAGTACATGTTCTAAATTTTAAACACATGTACCCATCCACATAAAACACTTTTCTGTAGATGTAAATGCAGTCCAAGCAAACAGAATATTTGTTGTTTGCATTCAGTTTTTTTACAACCATAAGTTCCAAGTTATTTACCTGTTAAACGCTTAGGATCTTATCTTTCTAGTTTTTCAGATTATCAGAGTGTTTGCTGCTCTTATTTAGTGTGTCAGGTCCTACGAGGGAAGTCTTTTCTACCCTTGAGAACGTGCTGAATTTCTTCCACAGAAGAAAATTTTAGATGGTTTAAGTGTAGCTGAGTCACTCTGGATTAAAGTATCTGCTAATCAAATGCAGTGATTTAAAAAATCTTCCATTAGAGAGACTCTAAGGCATACCCAGCAGGTTTGGTTTCGTTTGAACTTTTAGGTGTAAAGGAAAGTGTTTTAGCAGAGATCTGTATTCAATGTGCGGGGTCAGGGCGGACTGCACTGTGCTAATCACTGTGCAAAGTCTGCACTGCGCTACTCAGGACTAATGTGCAAAGTCTGTCATATGGAGACTAAAACAAAGGAAAGACGCCCAAGGTAATTCTTTTGTTTTTTTTATTATTTACCAGCCCAAAGCAGTGACATGACATCATCGTCCTCTCCCTGAAACCAATATTACACTGTCTTAGTGTGGTGGTTTGGTACTTGGAGGTGCAGGACTTTTGGTTGACCATAGCTTTTCTTAGCAGTATAAAACCGTAGCAGTGTAATATTGTAGCAATGGCACTGGACCAGAATGACCCCACACACAAACAGAACACGCACACACACAGGTTCCTGCAGTACAGCAACCCCCACATAGCCTAATTTGCCCCCCCCCCCCTAACATAGCCTTGACCTGGTCTGCAAGGGCATTAGAGCATTTCCCTTTGGCCAGCAACAGCAAGATTGTGGAAGGTGCCTCTGTGCTGGGCCCGCTGTGGGAAGGCGCGGGCGGCTGAACTCTCACACAGCATTCTTCCCATTTAACACTTCCTACACTGCCTGCTCCACATCAGATAGATGGGGGGGGGCTGGTTACCAAACAAAAAGAGAGGTAGAATCCAGGGGGGATTCGTAGAAGAATAGGAGAACAGAGCCGAACACAAAGCCTGCGTGTTTCCTCCGTCACTGGAAGAGGCTCTGGGGTGACGTTAATGTCCGTTTGATTCTGCAGCGTCCCGACGTACCTTTCGGAAAGTTTCTCCTTCCTGTGTTTCTGAGTTAGTTGTTCGTTAGCACAATCATGTGAGAATAATGTAAGATGTCGGAAAGTTCTTCAAATGTGAGTTTTCAATACATATATTGGGTTGAAAGTTTGGAAACTTAACGACGGTCCAGTGGTTCTACACAAACCCACACGGGATGCCCTGCTTAGGAGAACCAGTCTCACATCACGGAGGAAATTCACTCAAATTCCCAGTGATTCCGGTGCGTCTCCTGCCCAGATTTACTGTACATGCAAAGATAAGGCGCCTATACTGTCAGGGCCTTAAGAATTTCATGGGTGTAGTGAGCTCACCAGTCAGGGGGCGGCCATTCTGATCCCATTGATTAGAGACTGAAAAAAAAAGTGAAAAGCGCCACTTCTCGTCTTGCAGGAACAATGAACGCCCTCCCCACCCCTTCAAGCAGCACAATTCCCAGAAACCCCCCAGGTCCCCGATTGCCGCCCTCCCAGGGGAGGCCAGTGCCCGTCTGCTTGTCTGCTCGACCAAGGGCGGCCGGTGGCCCAACCCAAGGAGAAGGGGAGACCCCCATACTCCTCACACCCAGGCCT
This sequence comes from Petrocephalus microphthalmus, assembly GCA_026774405.1. Lineage (NCBI taxonomy): Eukaryota > Metazoa > Chordata > Actinopteri > Osteoglossiformes > Mormyridae > Petrocephalus > Petrocephalus microphthalmus. The sequence continues at coordinate 8,436,168 of JAODKK010000105.1, read as the reverse complement.
GTTTGTTTCTATGAGTGCCTGTCTGTTTTTTTGTTCCACTCTCTGTGCCATTATGCATGATCAGCACCTCTGTGCCCCCCTCAACACCCACTGTCACCCCGAGTCGGGCGCATTTAGGCTCCAGAGCATCGTAAGAAAACCTTGAGGTCAGGCTGGGATATCGCAGTGAGGTCCCTGTGAGATGGTAAACGCCAAGTGCTCTATATTTAAATCTAATTGTTGTTGTGGAGACTGTAGGAAACAACACTGTGTTTTCATATTCTGCAGTACAGTTAGGCCCTTTCACACAGATTGTAGTTTAACCCCCCCCCACCCATCTCCATGTATTTAACATTTTCCAAATAGCTGTGCAAACCACAAAATAGTTTCCCCACTTTTGTGGTGTATGGGATGCTGGAGACTCTCCCTTTCTAAGATGGCCGCTAGTGGATTTAAGGTTTTGCTGTACTGTATAAGCGATCTCTTTTATTACAGGGGTTGACTATTACTGCATTGACACCACAAGGATTATCTGATCGGAAGATGTAGCTTGTCCTCTCAGCTATGTAATTCCATTAGGCTTGAAAATCTTAATCCTTCGTCTTGCAGCTGGTTGTGACCTTGTCTGTGAATGAAATGTGCTCCTCAAAAAAAAAAAAAAAAAACAGCATCCCTGTGTGCATCCTAAGGCTCACCAGCTGTTGATCAAGCTAGCACAGGCATCAGAGAATGATCACAGCGCGTCATGCAGCCAGTGTTCCTGGGTGATCAGCTATCTGATTTGTGTGTATATGTGTATAGATCTACTGATGCAGAAAAATTTGATTATTTCAGGTGAGCTCAAAATGAATTATTAGTTGGCTAAACTAAATTATGTGGTGACACATTTTGTTTGTTTTTTTATGAAGTGTCTATTAATCTGATATATCTGAAACATTTTCTTTCATTGATGCTTCTGCTACACAAATACTAAACTTCATTTTGTTTACTCGGCATGATGCTTAACTTTCAGGAATCCCTTTGCTCATTTTAGAATAACAATCAGGTTAACCTGCAAAATACTCTTGACCCGAAGCACAAAAAATAAATATCAGTCTTTCCTCTTGTTCAAAGCTAATGCATGACTGCACGACCTTTTTCGAAAAGGAAAGAGAAACAGGAATGGGATGGCCTGTGAGCACCGATGGGAAACTGAGGCGCACCACACCTAAGAGCTGAGCTTGTGACTGGGCAGAGCTGCAGAGAATACACCGCAGTGAGGCAGCCAGAATGCTGCCGACTGTTAGGCCAAGCCCCATGAGGATCCCTGGAGATGGGCTCCCGATGAACCGAGGGTCGCTAGCATGAATGACTGAATTTAATGGGTCAAATGTGTCTGCTTGTCAAGCTTAATCAGAGGAACTTCCTTCTGTGGGATTTTTACTTATATGTTAATAGTATCTCTGAAACTAGTTTGGAGGGACCCACAGAAAAGCAAACTGAACTTTACCAGCTATATTCATAAAGTCTAGAAAATTCAGTGCAGTAAACATTCACCCCACTGTCCCACAGTGTGAAGATACATGTAATGATACAAATGCAGCTAATAACGTTGCTGTGACAGAAAAAAGGTTGGGAAGCACTGATTTAATGGGCCCTGAATTTCATTCACCTTGACTATCTCCTGCTCTTTTTCTTATTTTTCACAGAGTTAATTATTCAATAGGGAGTCAGGCTGCATAGACCTAACAAAACATGTTATAATAGCTAAGTAGGCTCCATGGCTTGTGGGTAAAAACCATGGTGCTGAAGTGAGTGTTTACTCTGCGAGTGTATTCCTGTGAACGGGGAGGGGGGCAGAGAAGAGTGTGGTCGGGGTGGTGGGACTCCCAAGCACAGTGTCTCATCCATCACCACACGCCCCTCCTTGACGGGGTCGAAAATAGCTTTGTGTGTGAACATGACCTCTCCCAGTCCCGGCACACAGGCTCGCTCGCTCCTGCATGCGTCTGTCTGTCTCCGTCTGTCTCTCTCTCTCTCTCTCTCGCTCTCTCTCTCTCTCTCTCTCTCACTCTCTCACTCCCGCTCCCTCTTCCAGTCAGCATGTCTCAGTGTGTGTTCTCCACTTCACAAAGAAAAAAAAAAGGAGTGAAGCAAAGTTCTTCACAGCCGCTGAGTCTGGAGCCATGGCCAAATTTCCGCTGTGGTGTAGGTGTGGTGCCCCAGCTCTGGCAGAGAGAGAGAGAGAGAGGGAGAGAGAGATGGGGGTGGATAGAGGTGGAGCAAGAGGGCGAGCGATGGAGACAGTGGTGGAGAGGGGCGCTGCTTGGCTGGCTGGGCTGCAGGCCAGTTCCCCCCGACGCCAGGTCTGGCATGGCAGTCTTGGGTGGGCGTGTGGCTGTGATTGAGGTTGGAAGAGGCCCCCTCTGACCCCCCCCCCCAACGGATCTCCATCCAGCTTTCCCTGTACTCGATCTTATCAGGCCGAGCCACTGTGGTCAGCAGGAACATCCCTGTCTTCCTGTCTCCTGTGTACATGTGTGCTCGCGCACGTGTGTGTGTGTGTGTGTGTGTGTGTGTGTGTTTGTGGGGGTTGTTTAGGGAAAACCTGTAAGAACATGAGGCGCTCGAGTGAACAAGCAGACAGGTGAAGCACACGGCTGCACCAGCTTCCTGCGAGACCACGTCTCCAGTCCCCCGTCCCCCGGGGTCTCCCTGCGTGCTCCTCACCTCTCATTTCAGTAAAATGACAGAACGTTTGAGGGCCTTTGCTGCGTTCCTCACACACACACACACACACACACACACAGCTTGTGCTACTCGCATCAACAGCCAAGATCAGTGAACGACTATTTCCAAAACCTGATTTACTGATAACCCCCCCCCCCCCCCCCCCCAAGTCTAACTTTCCATGTTTCATCACAGAAAAAATTCTTAAACTTTTACTGGATACAGCCATTAACACTCTCCTGGGTGATATATAATCTAAACCATTTCCTATTTTTTCTATAAACAATTCTTCAAAAAATATATATTTCAAGGAATCTTCAAAATCATACTTTGGTATATGGACCTTTAGCATAAAGGTCTAGATAGCTCTAGAACTCCACTGGTTCCTCTTTTCTGTCATCCTGTTCCAAACATGCAAATGTGGAGTATAATTAAGATTTAATTGGCTGAAATACACCCATTACTTGAAATGGCATCATTTCAGCCTGCTGTTTTAGCTTATTTTGACTTCAAAAACACATTGCCATTGGAAACCTCTGCTTTTCGCTCCCCCATGCTGGCTCACATGGAGTCAAATTTAATACCCAACACATAATGCAAGATTTCCAATGTTCAGATTTAGTGCTCAGCACTGGGTAAGTTGCCGCTCTCTGCAGGTAATGTGGTGATAGGACTCATTAGCCAAAGGTTAGACTCTCACAAGGGATTTATTATGGGGTTTAACATGGTAATGTAACTACGTAGGTGCTGAAAAGGGACCAGAATTCATTTGGGTGTATTTTCCAGGGCCAAATTAGTGAATGTCCTCTCCCTGAAACTTTCGGTACATATGCTGGTGCTGAGGACAGGCCGTCAGCAATGCATCCACATGTTGGTGACACTTAAAGGCCGTGACCCCTGCACTAAGAAAAGATTACGCAAGGTTTCAACACGTGTCAAGAAGCCCCTCAGCAGCAGGGAGAGAGAAAGCGATGGCCTGATTCCTTCCATTTCTGTTTTGCGAGCGTCCCTTTTTTGACAAATATTTAGCATGGAGAAAGTGGCCTGTGACTTGACTAGCAGGGTTTTCCAACACTGAGGAGCAGGCCTGTGTGCTGTGCAGCTCTTTAAATAGTTGCAGTAACGCACTCTGGGCTCTGTTCGTAATGAAGAGCAGGCCCAGATATTGTTTTTATGTCTGTCCTTTGTTTTTTGTCACAAGGAAGGGCTGACGGGATCCCATTCTTTCCTGGAAAGACTCTTCTCAGCACACGTTGTCCAGTCCCGTGCCATTTTCCAGAATGGGATTAGAGCAGTGGTCAGGCTTGTGAGCCATCCTTTATGTTTGATAAAAGCCCGACGATCTGGCCCCTCCATATCTATCTTACATAAAAAACGGTAAACTCAGTCAGTTTCGCAAGTGCCACATATTTTTGTGTCGCTGCTTGAATGTAAATTAAAATGTCCTATCTCACATTTGAAAAAACAAAAGGAATTGTTTTAACATTTCCGTTCAAGACATAGAAGCTCGATCGTTCATTAGCAGGTCCTATATGGATCAGAAGTTTCTGTCTCTCGATACATAAATTTTAAAAAAGTATCTGCTTTGCCAAGTTCTCCAGCAGCCACACCACTGCTTTTTTTTCCCTGTGAGTTTGCGTTTCTCATTAAACTGTGTCGCTAATGAGTACAACTGTGGCCCCGGTCTACATCTGCCACAGTCAATTCCTCAGCTGGGGCTGTCAGCTCCGCGGCCGCTTCATGAGAGGCACGGAGTCAGTGAGCGCGGAGCAAGCCGCTTCGCTCCCGGCTGCACTGCTGGTGTGGTGCTGCGAAACAATGCCCCTCTCAGATTACACCTCTCCGTCGGACCGGGGGGTGATGGAGGGCTCCTCCCACAGCTTTCCCAAAGGCAACCACTCCCTCCTCACTGGCGCCTGATTGGTGCGAGCTTCATATATTTACACCACGGGTTTGTCAAGTCTCACCACAATTTTCAGACTCGGGAATTTAAAAAAAGGAACACACGTCCTTTGACGGGAACCCGTTAAAAAAGAGAGTCGCTGTTTTGGATTTCTGGGTTCTTTGAGTTTCTTCAAAGGTGCCTGTATCAAGTGCGTGGTTTTCGTCTGCCTTCAGTTTCTTTTTAGTTGTTTGCCTCCCACAAAAGGAAAACAAACTCAAAAGCAACAGCTAAAAGCGTTTGACAAAACCCAAGGCTGTCTTGCTGGAATGAATATATCTGAGTCTAGTTACTGCAGACAGGAGTGTTCTCAGCCCAGGGGCGAGCGTTCATGGGTCGCTGCCCCCAGCCCCGGTTCTGACCGTGGGCTGGGCTTCGACCGAACCCTTGTTGGACACTTGGGACCGGCGGTTGGAGCTGGATTGGGAGCAGAGGAGCGGACGGCCAGCCCTGACTCTGCTAAATCAGGAGCTAAGGTCCTGGGCAGCCCCGAAGGGAAGACCGGAGCGGAGTCTCGCATTCGCAGACCCATGAACGCCTTCATGGTTTGGGCTAAAGATGAGCGGAAACGACTCGCTTTGCAGAACCCGGACCTGCACAATGCCGTCCTCAGCAAGATGCTGGGTAAGATGCGGCCCGCTTCTAATCACACTATCTTCTTGTGCACTTTGAATCACATAACTTTGTTTCGCTTGTTTTGCTTTGTCAGTAATGTGACTTCACCTTTCTTACCTTTGCTGGCCATCGTCCTTATTCTAAGCCGTAATTTTATAGCAAATTGCCTACTGCATCCATCAGTTTGTGCGCAAACCTGGCCAGACCTGCCCAGGGATGCCAGTACTTTTATCTCTGCACCTTTTCTTGTGGATGAACTCTAGCCTGCAGTGCATGTTTTTGTTCTTGTGAAGGTGAACCTTGATACCGTGTAGCCCTGCTCATATTCATTATTAATCAGCCCGTTTCTGGGGTTCGCAGGCCAGTCGTGGAAGTCCCTGAGCACCCCGGAGAAGCGCCCGTTCGTGGAGGAAGCAGAGCGCTTGCGGCTCCAGCACCTCCAGGACCACCCCAACTACAAATATCGCCCCCGGAGAAAAAAGCAGGCCAAGAAAATCAAGCGTATGGAGCCTGGACTGCTGCTGCACAGCCTATCCCAGCCCTGCAGTGGCGCTGGGGGTGGCGGGCCGGTCGCTGAGGGATACGGTCGGCCCGGGCAACAGGCTCACCACCACCGTCTGCTGCCGTCCCTCGGCCACTTTCATGACCGGCATCCCAACGGGCCAGACTTTGAGAACTATGGCCTGCCCACTCCTGAGATGTCGCCCTTAGACGTACTGGAGGAAGGAGGAGACTCTGTCTTCTTTCCTCCACACATGCAGGAAGACCTGAGCCTGGCTCCGTGGATTAACTACCACCACCATCACCACCACCACCAGGGGCATGGGCTTGGGCACAGTCAGGGCCACAGGCATCCTCATCAAGGCCAGAAGGTGCCCCTGGAACGCCGACCAGACAAGTGCCATGTGCTCGGGGCCACAAACGGTCAGTACTCCCAGTGCCCTGGTGGCCTGCTAGAAGCCGACAAGGCTCCTCTGTCAGCCAGCAACGTGTACTACACCCAGATCTACGCAGGAGGCCAGCAGGCCGGCTTCACGTCCCACCTGGGCCAGCTGTCCCCTCCACCCGAATCCTCCGCTGCTCACTCCGCGCCCCTTGTCCCCAGCCTCGACTCTGCGGAACAGCCGGGCCCTTCCTCGGAGTTCTGGGCAGAAGTGGACTGCAATGAGTTTGAGCAGTACCTGAGCGCGAGCCGGACTCGCGTGGAGGGCACGCCGGCGGCACAGGGCTACGGCGCCGCCGTGTCTAAGCTGGCCAGCAGACACATATCCTGTGAGCAGAGCAGCCCCCTGATATCCGCCCTGTCAGACGCCAGCAGCGCCGTGTACTACAGCACCTGCATCACTGGCTGAAACGCACGGCTCAGGCGTGACCAGTGAGATTTCCTGTCCTATACATTCCTCCAATCTGACTTTCAGATGTGACTCATTCTTATAATGTCAATGAGTGTGAGGATAATTCACCCTTTGTACAACTTCTTCATAATCATTTTAATACTGATTTTTTTTTGTTTCCAATTTTCCAGGCAAACTTCTGTGAAAATAAAGTAGTCTTGAGTGTCAAAGTTTAGGTGCAAATAATGCTTTCAAATTTTATGAAAACACTGGTCTTTCAAGTACTGAAATGTGGTCATCATCCAAAATTCCATATGTTTATACATTCTAAAAATTAAATTAATTCTCACATTATTTGTCTTTGTGAGGAATAACCTGGAATATTCTCTCCAATTAATAGAACTGATACTTTTTTTTTTGGAGATGTAAATTTTATTTATAATTTTTAAAAATTGTCTTTACGTTTCCCTAATGGATTGTAAAATTTATTTTCTTACCTAAGGACATTGTACAAGAACGTTTATATATAAAGAAATAACAGGGCTCTTCAAAGTAACTCAGCAATCAAAATTTCAATTTAAATTAAAATTCCAGGTCATGTACAATAATGAATGTGTATTTCTTGCCATAATAGAACTTACAATAACAATGTTTATTAACTCAGAACCTTGTCTGTAAATAGATATCTTTATATTAAGATCTGCCTCTAGTAATTTTACAAAATAAAATTGTTTACTGCAGTGTGTGTTCTGTGAATTTCTGCAGTTATGCACTCTACAATGGTATTGTGGTGTGTTGAAATAAGGGTTTTGTCACCTATATATTTTTCGGGGAGCCACCGTAATCATTACAAGTCAGAAAAAGTCAGTTTTTTTGTCTGGAATAGGCACGATGTTTAAGCTGTAATCCACCCTACTGTCTGATTCCATTTTCTTGGATTTTTGATCAACCACAAAATGAGTTTGGCCCATAAAACAATTTTTTCCCAAACCACTGACAAAAAGAAAACATTTTATAGCAGGAGGAAAAAAATCTCTAGCTTCTTCCACTGCTCTTCTTTTTTATATAAAGAACATTTTGTTTAAGAATTTTAAATCCTTTGAAACGAGAAAAAAGGCATTGTTCCAATTACTGTATGGGCTTGAATAAGAAATGGAAATGGAACTGTGGTGCAATGGCAAATTTTTAAAGGGGAAGTGAGGCCAGGATGTAGATGACATGTCAGTTGCATTCACTGTGATAATGCTACTTATGGTTAACCTTTAAGTATTGACCTAAGTCTATGTTATAGAGTATAACTAGATTTCACACATTTAAATGCACAAAAACAAAGGCAGTTGATTCCATTTGAAATCCTTCTAAATCCTTCTAAATATGGATAGGACAGATCTGGTCTCATGCGTGTATAAAGTTATGAAAAGAATGTTACAACTCATAGTCTGCTGAGAAGAGCGTTAACTAGGCGACCTGTGGGGGAAGTGTGGGTCAGGTGTGAGTCATAAACTTTCATGCAGCCAATTAATTCGCGATAAAATTAGCAGGAATGTCAAAACATAGGAAAATCCTGTTAAACCCCAGGAGGTGATTGGATTTTATTTTTTTTTTACAGGAAGGATGTTGCTGGGAAGACAGGTTTTTCTGTCTGAAAGCCTCACCTCTGTCCATTGCAGGGGTTTTCCTTTGGGTGGAAAAAAATAATATTGCTTAACGGAAAGGCAGGTTGTTTGATTTTCTGTCCCAGCTGGAAATCGTTGACTGTAACCCCACTGCTAATGCGTGGCTGTGTTTACATACCTGTGCATCTTTTGGCATCCTTTCTTCAAGAATGAACCGGTGCATTACTTTTATCAGCATGCTACAGCTGCAGCAATTTCATCATTATAATTGAACAGTAATCTACGTAAACATAAAGCATGGCACATAACATATTGCATATGATCATAAACAATATGTCACCTCATTTAACTTATTTTTCATTCTGTTCATTATCTGAATTATTGTTGCCAACTCGTCCTCATTATTTAGTCAGCTATTTCATATTCTTCAGGTTAAGTTCCTGAGCTGCGTACAGCAAGCGGATGGTGTGATGTCATTGAGTTAAAACACCCGGATATATGGCCCCTTCCATACCCCCTCTTTTCCCTTTGCAAAGCCGGACGTGAGGCTCAGTGGTCATCCTGTGAGCCGGCCTATCGCCCCTGTGAGAGAAAATAATATCCTTTAATAGTACACAGCCGGTAAGGGAATCATAGCCTGAGTTGCCCCAAAAGTCATGCAGTGTGCAGTACAACGGATATCCAATCCAGAATACAAGTGATACCCCATCCAGAGCACAAACGATGTCTAGTGCAAAATACAACAGATATGCCATCCAGAATACAACTGATATCCCATCCAGACCACAACAGATATCCCATCCAGACCACAACAGATATCCCATCCAGAGCACAACAGATATCCCATCCAGAATACAACAGATTTTCTATCCATTTGTTTATTAGGTAACGCTTTGCATTAATCATACCTTTTTGTGACCTTGGTGTATATGTTGATGCTTCCATGTCCCACTCTCTCCAGTGTGGGAAAGCAATTAAAAAGGCCAATAGGATATTGGGTTATCTCCAGGTGTGTGGAGTTTAAGTCAAGGGAGGTAATGTTAAGACTTTACCATTCCTTGGTAAGACCCCACCTAGA
>JAODKK010000105.1:8405663-8418934 GCA_026774405.1 Petrocephalus microphthalmus | reverse complement strand
GGGGGAGGGGTAGCTTCTGTTTCGGAGCGGATGATTGCAACAGGTTCAGATTTTTACGTTTGCGTTTTTGTATGCAGGTGTACTAAAGTTTAACTCAGGGAAACCTCCGTAAATGTATCCCATGGCGAAAGTCAGATAAAGCCAGGAAAAGTACAAGAAAAGATAAAGGCTGGTGATGCACGAATAATAACATTCAGACACATAAAAACAGGTTTCATTGATTTTTCAACCAATTCAGTTTCTTATATTTCTGCAGCATAATATTGGGCTTGAGGTAAAACTATTTATGGCGATCATATGATAATTATAATAGGGGCAATGTAGTGCAAGCTTTAAAAATGACCACTAGGTGGAGTATCGCATCTTCCACATCCGCGGGAAGGGCCGCGATATCAAGCACCTGGAAAATGTTGCTTGTGGGGTCATATGATACCCTCTATACCACCATCAAGACACCAAAATAGGAGCAAATTATGAAACAAATATAAACTTTATGTACTTTTCAAGGATATCTAAATGCAATATATTTATCCCTATCTCTGCACTGTGCAGAATTATTTGGAGAGTACTATTCCCGGAGATAATTTTTAGCAAAAGTTGGGTAGACTTATGAAAGTGAACTCAGAAATTTGGTTTTGCTCCAAGTAAATGTATTTAGAGAGGAAATATTTCATTAGACTTTCACAAACAAAAATAAAAGAAAAGCACTTGATTATCAGTGTGTAAAGTTATTGGGCAGTCAGACAGTAAGTGGATTTTTCTCTCTTCACCATTATCAGAAATAAAAATAATCTGTTTTTGTTTTTAAGTCTATATAAGGAATATCAAACTAATGGCCATTCTATACAGTCCATTTTACCAAGATTTTGTCCTATATAGCCACCTTTCATCTCAATGACCATTATGAGCCTGTTGTCCATTGAACCAGTGTAGTTTTTGATCTGATCCCATCCCTTATTAACCGAGGCAGCTAGAACCGCCCCCCAGAGGCTGCTCTGAGAAGTGTACTGCTTGCCAGATCTCATACTTCAGTACGGCACAGTAGTTATCATTGCGATTAAATCAGGTGATGAAGGGGGCCGGGTCAAAATTCAATCACCTTTCACACCGTTCTTGATCAATCTGTAGAACATTTTGATGCATAGGAAAGGGCATTGTCTTGCATGAATATCATAGCCTTTTTGAAAGCTGCTGACTTCCGCTTCTATCAGTGTTTGAAAAAGGTATTGTCTAGAAACTGGCAATAGATCTTGTAGTTTTTACACCATTTGCAAGTCTGACAAGTTTGACAAGCTCATCACTAATAATTGCAGCCCACACCATCAGCCGTCCTGCACCTTGTCAGTACTTTAAGAAGGTGTCTGTCCACTGCCCCATCCTTCTGCTACATGAGTACTCACACTCATCTCATCCGTCCATAACGCCTTTGTAACATGAGTCTTGAGATGTGTCTGTGCCTATTCCTGATGTTTCAGCTTGTGTGCATTACTGAGTTTCATGTTTCAGCCTGTGTAACCTCAGTTACGTCATGTAGTACTTCCGGAAATTCCGCTCAGATTGCAGTTCTGAAAAATGATAGAAGGCTTTAATCTGACACATATAATTGGCAGTTGCTTTGTGTCTTAATATCTCTACATGCCACTTCCATCTTCTTTGGCTGTTAGCCACAAAACATTTGGCTGTACTGTGATCACGTTTTAAACATTTGTTGTTGTTGATGGATGCAAAACATTGTTTTGACTGGCACTTTACAATTTTTTCCCACTCTCTGCAATATCCTTTTTTGGCCCATTTTGATAGTAATAATAATTGGAGATTAATCTGGACTGAGTGTATTGGCCAGAGGAGGAGATGCAAGCAAAATACACAATTGTCTAATAATTATGCATATGCTGTGGAACACAACTGTTTAATTTAAGTTGTAATAACATGCATGAATTTCTTAGTTAAAAAATTAAATACATGAAATGGGAAAAAATATAAACTAAGCTTTTAAATTTAGGGACAGACAGAGGCATGACTGGTGTTGAGTAAAGGTGACTGGTGTTTGTGAATGTTAAAAATAAAACAGTAAGACAAGACAATATAATTTGAATGTTGTTTCACATATGGGACACAAATAAAAGAAACCATGTAATCCAGGGGAATATTAATCCAGGGGAAGTAATTCACTGTATGATAAATAATTTGCTGCATGGTAACTGCTGTTTTGCATGTTTTACGTTGTATTTGGAGATCTTGTGAAAATGTATTGAAATGATGCCTTATTGATAAGCTATTAGCTGTTAGCACACATGATACCCAGTATGTGTTTATGACAGCAGTCAACGGTTTAATAAGCATCAGATATATTGGCGTAATGGGTCATAAGCAATCAGTGGCATGTGCCAGCTTGTTGTATTACTATTACTAGTGTAATTACAGCATGGCTGTTGTCAGTTGTCAGCGAAAATGAACACCCAGTGCCAGTCAGGCTGTTAGGCGATGTAGGCAGGCTCCTAGGGAACCATCTTCTGTGGGGACACTGACTTAGAAAGTGCACAGCGCTTTGCATGCTCTGTACAGCTCGCCTAGGGCTTTAAATGAACTTTGATAGACACTGTACATACGTACTAATATATTCAGCTAAACTGACAGAATATAACTCTTCAAAGATTAATTTTTTACAAAACTGCTTGGTCTGGAAGCGTTTTTAAAGAGTGTATTTATATTCGTTTGACCCTGGGGTGTCACGGCACACCAACCCCATACCAAAATATAGTCTAGTGTAATGTAATTGGACCCTGCTTCCCATTGGCTCATCACAGTGGCATTTGGCAATTTCAATGATTATGGATCCAGATGTCATTAACATCAGATCGCAAGGCCACTTATCAGACATAATGGATGCTGATCATAAAATATGCCATTTACCATATTTGAAAATGGCATAACTGCCATAGACAGCTAGACCATTGAAATCCCCCTCCAAATTTTAGGCATTTATTCAATATTCGAAATATTGAATATGCTTGTTTGACTTCAGAGAACTTCCGTAGGTATATTTTTCAATACCTGTGGTGACAGTTGTTTTTAGAGGCACCGTGGTCTTACAGTAGGTACACACAAATGATTCTCTAATCATATAACCACAAATGTCACACTGTTCTTCTGCTGTTACTTTGCACGTGGATGAGCCTGGTTCCTAGTGCTTTTGTGAGGTCTTGCGTAGTTGGCATTAGTGTAAGTGGCAATGCAGAGAGTAGAGTAGAAAGTACAGAGAGTAAAACTCCATTGAGTTTTATTGTCATATGCACAGACAACAAGCAGTTTCACTGTACAATGAAATTCCTACTTTGGACATCCTCCTTTCACCTCAGAAAATACAATAAGAACATAAATTACATAAATACGAAACAAAATAAAACAGAATAAACCGTTACAGTGACTGAATGCATTTTCAGAGGGAGAAGGGGTTGCATTGTTATAGTGCAAGTGGTTGTATCTGTATGCAATTCAGAATAACAGAAAAACAGGAACTGTAGACTTTTCATGCTCTCTAGCTTAAAAAGGTCTATTGGAGCACAAAACTGGTAAGGTTTTTTGGTTCAGTATTTTCATATTTATGCAGAAATTTTATTTCAGCTGACAAAAAATGAAATATAATAATAAAGATATGTCCATCCATCCATCCATTTTCTGACTGCTTATCCTGGTCATTTTCATAGGGTAATAAATATATTTTTTGTTTTTAAATGCTTTCATTCCTGTCAAATGTTCAGTAATATCATGAAGCAACAAATGTAACATAACCAATGTAATTTTACGTTGTATCTAATACATTGTGATTGTCTCACAGACATTTATGTCCTTTGCGTTCTTGCACTTGCTGTGGATCCTAACATTTATTAAAATAGTTATATTATCTGCAGCTTTTGGGGTAATGTCACATATTTCGGTTCTCCAGAAATGCCAATTAAGTTGATTTTTGCAGCCCACTTCGCTGATCGCCCATCAAACCATTGTCCCCACCTGTACAACCACAGGACAGTCGAGCAATGCTGTGAGACTAATTACCATCAATCCCCTTGCTTCGGAAGCCATCATTTGGCAGTCTCCACCTGTGATATTGGCTGTATTCACAAAATAAAGATCCCCACCATCTTCTGAAACAGTGGGAACTCTACCCTTGCCTGTCTGGGGGAATATTAATAACCTATATATTGGTCTTTCCACATAAATAATGCATACTTTAGGGTTTCTCCATGTCTGTCTGTTCTTTCACTGCAGACCGCCAGCCCTCCTCCTCCTCACCTTTTCGGCTGTCTAGTTCTGGAAAGGGCACATCCCGCTTCATATGATTTCCCGATCATCCCACAGGTACTATCCAGGTAGTCTGAGCTGAGGAGCCCAATTACACAACAGCAGGTTGGTGGAGCCTGTTAGCCATGTTTTATCGGTCAGTCCGGGGATGCTTTGGGTGCCTGTGAGCTACCTTTGAGAGGTGAAAGGAGCGAAAAATCGCCATCGGCTGATAGACTTATCAGTCGAGAGCACACTACTTGCCCTTAGTGACTCCAGCTTCCTTGAACCCTTAAATATTTGGAAAAATGAACATCGCACCAAAGACAGAAAATCCACAGTCTGAAAAGTAGTGTAATCCCCTTTCCGTTATGTCTACAGACTGTAATATCTAGGGTATGTCTTCTGGGTTAGCGCTCAAAGTCCTGCTTAGCAGTCTTAGAAGTTACTTACACCCTCAACGCTATCTTTGAAGCAATATATTAATGTATGCTGTGAAGCAGCCATGTCACTGTGAAACATATTAGGGCGTGGATGTTTCAGGGGTGAGGTCGGGAACAAATCCCTCTATTCATATGGTTTGTTCTGTATGTGGGAGAGACTAGGAACAAAGATCTAGCTCTTGCATGTTTCCCAGGTGCTCATTTACGTTAGCAAGCAAACCATGCGTTTGCATCATTTCTGCGTCGCCTACCCTTTTGCTTCTCGAGGGTGCCCAGTGAATCTCCCTGTTCCTGACTCTGACAATCCCTACGTTCCTGCGTGATCTGTTTGCTGTAATGAGTAACCATGGATTTCACAGTCATATATTGTTATCCGGCTTAAGATTGGTGGAACGTGGTATTGTACTCTGAGAAGGCCCTGGTGACTGGCATCATCACTCTACTCTCTTATGAGCTTAAGCAGCCTTACAGTCTAAGCATTCCTGCAGTCATACCACAGTAACACGCAGAACAAGTGAGCCCCTGTAACTGCAGTCATTCAGCCACATATTTACAGTAACTGCATGCTGTTTCTGCTTCTTGTTCTCCACCCTGAAGATGTGCTCAGTATTTTGTTTAATTAATTAAGAAATTAAGGCTTTAGGTTTAGCTGGGGAAGCAGTTTTCTTACTTCAGGACTACTGCATCATGGAAATGGATGGCAGTTCTGTTGAAGCAGCACAAATCTGCACAAATCTTGCATACACAAAGTAATTAAACTAAGAGATTACAAAAAGAAGCCTAAGATAAATTAATGGAAGCAGATCAATTAAATGTAATGTATGGTCAGACCTTAGATTTCCTGTTTGGCAGCTAGAGCCCTGAGATATTGTTCATTAAGATATCACTTAAATGCATCTGAACTGCAAATTGAGCACCTAGGACTTCTGAGAATGTTCTGTACCTGACACAGCCACTCCTACATTCATCACTTATAATTTTCCCTGTAACCATTTCCTGCTTCCATGATTTTTCACTTCTACATTTTATTATGCAGTATATTTTTCACGTTGCATTTTTTACCATTTACCTTACCCATCATTTAAAGATTCACTGAGTTACTTTATAGAATATAAGTATTCTGGAATATCTTATTCAAGAATTCACATATGGTCATTCTGTCTTCCAGGTTTTTACTGTCACATGAAGCAATTTTCATATTATGTCTATGCAATTAAATATAATTACTATAATTCAGCTTAAGTCATTATTCAAGGATGCTGGAAAACAACATGATTTATAATCGTGCCAATTCGTGTAGGCTTCTTATAGATATAAAACAAGGTTAAAATGACAAATTAACATCGCCATAGAAAACATAATGATATTCTTTTTATTGTATGTGGAATTCCATTGAGCCATAAATCACAGGGATGATACAGCCTGATATAGTGCCATTTACATTCTGCCTGAGGAACAGATGTTCATGCTTCTTCAGACAACCATCCGTGATAACACGCTGGCACCCGGATGGTGATATGTTAGGCTCAGATAAAGGCATCGCCTTCTAAAAAGGCTATTTAAAAATAACAATGAGAACTAACTTCTTTAAAAAGTTAGTTCCAGTTATCTTAACACTCGTGTCGGGGGACATTTGCTCAGGATTCACCATAGAATAAATAAATTTTAAAAAATGCATCCCGGACATGCAGTGAAGTTCTGAAAGGACTGGAAACAAACGGCAGTGAAAAATGCTAAAAATATGAAGGTTTATGAAGGTCACTTAACCAGTGAGTGTTTCTCTAGATGTAACAGAAAATATGATTGCTCAGGCAGATGTAGCCAGTTATAATGGATAGTACAATCACTTTTACTTAACATGCTGCATGCTTATTGCTGCTGTGTGCTCACTGGTCGGCCTGAACAGAAAGCAGGTATCGGGAAGGGTGTGAATGTCTGTCTGCGGGGAGCTCGCTGCTTCTTTTGATGATGTACAAGTGGGTGTTATTTTCACTCGCAAACCAAGCCAGTGTAACCCTGAGAGTGTAACTGGGAAGTGGTTTAAACACAAGCAGATAGCTCTCTGAATAGTTCAAAATAACTCCTGTCATAATAAATATGAATAAGTCAAGAGGCACCGGCAATGCCAGTGCATGTATTTTCATGGGCTTGGATGCGTTGTGTTGATGCCAAGGCTCCTGTGCTCACGCACCTCCTTGGCTGCTCCCGCACATTGTGTTCTGGCTTTGCTCTTTTTTAGATGTATGGTGTTTCTTTTTGTTACCCTCGGGCCTCTTCGCTTTACCGCAACACCATGGGGAGTCGGAGAGGGAGTTATGGCGCGAGTTCCGATTACAGCGGGCTTAGGAGAGAAGCAGACGCGCGGGCAGACGGCCCCGGCCGCCCGCTCGTCCTCCGCCTCGCTGTCCGCCAGCCTGGGACGGGGTGGCCAGCCCAGACGGAGCCGGCCACCTTACCGTAAACCACAGATCCAGATCACGTCACCGCAGCAAACGGACGACGCCAGGTGTCGGCTGTGCTTTCTTTATGTGGTGTTTCCTTTTTTTCTGAGTAATGCTCCCGTTATTAATAAATGACGTAATGATCGGGGTGTGACAATGTTTCTGCTACAGTGGCTCAGAGGGCTGCGGGTTTGCATTCCAGTCAGGCAAGGTGCTTCTTTGCATATATCTGAGGGGCAGGTGGCTAGCATTTAAAATCCTTATGGACCGCATGAGTGCTTCCCCATTGGAATCATATGCAAGCTTCTGTGTCTATAGCTCCTAATTACCCACCAAGGTAATGTTTAGCATACTGCTTCTATGTGTCACACGTTAATCAGGGACACTTTAATGCACCGGCTTACCCCAAGAGCCTCCACTAAAAGGGAGACTTAAGTAACATTGTTTAGTAAAATTCTATACCCCGCCTCTACTTTTACTGTTGCCACCCGCCACTCAGACCTTTGGGAACTTTTGCTGTCACCAGGCCTGGGAATTTGACACTGAAAGGGGTTTGCCAGGGTTTTGCTCTTTGATCGCCGACCTGGACAGGAGGGGGGGGAGGGGTAATTGGAATTCCCCTTGGCCCTTGATATATTTTGCCGCCAAACATGGGGGGTGGGGCTTTGGTACCTTTTGCCAATCATGATCAGCTGAATATATACATAATATATATGGCCTCTGACCATGTCAATGTGCCTCTGACGGTGCTTTACAGTGTTCATCCTCTTCCAGATCACTCTCCCTGCTTCTTCATACCTTATAGCCTAACAGTTCTACTGTTATCATTGTGTCATAGAGCACATACTTTCATCATGTTGCTCACTACCATATGGGATGGAAAAAGCTGTAAACGCTGTATCTTGTACCCACTCAAGGCTACAGATTTAATATTTATAAAATCTGGGATTAATGGATAATCAGATCCATGTCCATTGTGCCAATAATTGGTGACAAACTTTGGTTTAACAGATTAAGTAAATTAATGCAATTTGTCAGTCTGCTAGAATGGAAGAATCGTTTTGCCACAATTAGAAGGCATACTGTAAAGCCAAAAAAGTGCCCTTTATAAGACACCGAAGATGGTAAAACTGTTAAGCTGACAGATGTTGGCAAATTTGTTTTAATCCCGAGCAAAGGAACCGAAACGCGCTCCGTCCTGAAATAATCGCGCAGATAATAAGCCGGCCAAAGCGCACCGTGACAATCGGGTAACTCCGGCGGGGTACATACGAAGAGGAGTTTCGCAGGGAGACAGGGAGGCATAAAGGACATCGTGGCCAAGATGAGTCGCAGCTGCTATTAATCGATACGGAATAACCGGAGCCCAGGCAACACGCACACTCTTGCAGAGAATTAGGCGTCCATTTAAGCGTCAGCTGCTCCCCACCCATCAGGACGGAACAGTAAAATGCAGCGCGTCCTGCAGATCATAGCTACTAAACATGAATAAAATATGATGGTTAAAAATGGGGGGAAATATAATAATTAATGGCATTTGGGTGAGCACCTATAATTCTCCTGATTAATCAAATGCCATTTACTGTAGTGCATAGACACGGTTCTTTATCTTATTTAAGTTATTTTTATAAACAACCAATATCCGCTCCGAATCTATGCCAACGTGCCGGGCTCCTGATTCCTAAAGCCCACATAAACAGGCTAACATAACCCTGTAAATGTTTTAGAAATACGGAGTTTCTGTCTGGCAGATTAGCGCTGTCTTCACCTCAGTGAGAATAGATACAATGTATATTCTCCATTGGGATTAATGAAAAAAAGGCTCGTTTTCGCTACCAAATCCTATTTTTTGCTCTCTCTCTCTCTCTCTCTCTCTCTCTCTCACACACACACACACACACACACACAGAGGATCGCACACACACACACACACACACACACACACAGCCCCCCTCCCCCTTCTACTCTCGCCCCTCTCTCTCTCTCTCTCACTCTCTTTTCTACAACAAACATGGCCGCTAAATCGGATGGAGCAGTCGTGTCTATGCAGAATGAGAGCCTGCCCCGGTGTCCGGCTGTCAGCGAGCAGCGGCAGCCTCACGGTCCCCATGCCGGCAAGCGCTACTCCCTGCAGGACTGCTGCTGGGTGCTGTGCGCCCTGCTGGTCTTCTTCTCAGACGGGGCCACCGACCTGTGGCTGGCTGCGGACTACTACCTGAGGCGGGACTACTGCTGGTTCGGGCTGACGCTGCTCTTCGTGGCGGTGCCCTCCGTGGTGGTCCAGGTGTTAAGTTTCAGGTGGTTCGTCTACGATTACTCAGACATCCCGGGCGGCGTGAACGGGGCGACGGCGGTGGCGTCCGGGGGAGATTGCAATTTCAGCACCAAGGGCAGCGATCAGCGCGGCGCTGGCGGCGCTGCCGGGTCCCTGCCTGCGACAGGCACCAGAAGCGGGACCCAGAGGTGCTGCAGGGCGTGCATGTGGCTCTTCCAGTCCATCATTCATATCCTGCAGTTGGGGCAAGTCTGGAGGTAAGGCGCTGTCATGCTTTCCGATTTGCAAATGCCGATATGCCAATAGAGCTAAGTGAAGTGCATACATATGCATGTACATATTCCCATTGTAGTGGGTTAACAAACATAAAGTACAGATCGCATACTTTACATGCTTCCGTTCTTCGGCGTGCTTTCTCAAATCGCCCAGTTGGTGTGGCATTGTGATCTTCCTGTTACTTTACGGTGAAAAGCTATTGCGTGCATTGTGGGCTTAAACACGAGATGGAGACTTTTGGAACGGGGCAGCCGGCGTGCGCTGCGGCTTTGCGGCTTTATCTCCAGTGGTTGCCAGTGCCCGCTTGCTGCTGGCATGGTGCTGTGATCAAATCTCCCTTCTCACGGAGTTCAAAACTCGCCGAAACAAACGAAAAAAACTCACGAAGCAGACAGCCCGTGGTGCTTATTTGTACGCCGCTGCCAAGTCAGATATGAACTGTCATGCTGATCCAAGATCCGAGGAAGCCTTAGAAGCGCATCTCGGACACATCGGCCTCCCATATTTCCTATTGTCTGGCCAATTCATCACTGCTAAGTATAGGAAGTCTGCCCGCTTCGTTTAACTGGTAGGTCAATAATCTCTGGAAGAAAACATCAATTTGGCATTTAGCGGTTAATTGCCTTCTGTTTTTCAAAAAGAAAAATCCCTTTATCTTTGCAGATAAGAATGATTTTATTTCCTTTGCCATGTCCGGAAAGTTAACAATCGTCGCGTTTAAGAAATGTAGGTAATACTTTTATATGTCTATTCATGGAACTATAAAACAGGACTATAATCAACCTGGCTATGGTTACCGAACCAAAAACTTCTCTTTTCATAACCACCTTTGGCACCAGCAATGAAACTGTAAGAAAGTAATACTGAATCCATCAATCCATCCACCTTCAACTGCTTATTCTGTACGTGATAAAATTGAATCTTTAATAATTATGAAAAGATACATACAAATTATAGCAATAAATCAAATAAAAAGGAATGATGTTAGTGATGTGGTTACATTTGAAATTTATAGAAGAAACCATTGCAATCCTGTATTGGATCAGTGTTAATCTCAAACAGATGGAGGGGATACAGCCTTGAGCCTATGGTGACAGTTCTATGTGCGACATAGCCACTGAGTATGTCTTACTGGAGGTTCTTGTTCAAAGGATCTTACCCAAATTTATCATCATCTCCTATCTATCCATCTTCCATAACCACTGGGCCACTGAATGCCTGGAGCCTATACCAGGGCCCAGGACACAGGGAGGTTTCCAGTGCTGTTGAAGTCCTAGTTATTATATCAGTTATTGATGATTCTCTAAAGACACTGCCTGTCAGTATTTGTGTGGGTAGGGAAATAATATTGAAGCATATCATTTGGTATACTGGTGCTGTTCAGCATTACAGAGGTGTCTGTACTTTGATAACAGTGTTAGGCATATTTGCTGTTCTGGCATTAACTGTATAGGCTTGCAGCCTGAGATTCCCCATCTTTGCAGATACACAGGCATGCCTTCCTGTCTCATAATGCTTTTATTTATCTCCAGATTCATTCTCCCACAAAAAGCCAGAGAGGTTTTTTTCATCCATTTTGAGTGGAATGGTTAAGCAGAGGTGGTCCGTGGAATTTCTAATCAACATGGCTGAAAGTGTTAAATTATTCCCTGCTGTTAGGTTAAAGGGGTCCACATTAGGTTCCTTGTACTTGACCCTCTTGATGTGCTGTGAATAACTTTGCCCCATCGGGGTGGCATGGAGGTGCAGTGGTTAGTGCTGTTGCCTCGCACCGCTGGGATCAGGGTTTGAGTCTCTGCCCAGGTTCCATGTGTGTGGAGTTTGCACTTTCTACCCATGTCATCGTGGGGTTTCCTCTAGGTTCTATACTCCAGTTTTCCTCCCCCACAGTTCAAAAAGATGCTGAGGCTAATTGGAGTTACCAGTTTGCCCATAGATGTGTCTGTGTGAGTGTGCCCCACGACGGGCTGGCCCCCTGTCCTGGGTTGTTCCCCGCCTCGTGCTTCCGGGATAGGCTCCGGACCCCCCATGGCCCAGAAGGATGAGCAGTTTCAGAAAATGAATGGAAGTTTGACCCATTTTTAACACAAAATGTTATTAATTTCTTTGTTTTTTGGTTAAATGTTACTTCATTTGAAGCTATTTTATCTGTATCTCGAGTAAACACTTTGGTAAATATCTTAATGCACCTTAATCTAAAAAGAGCCATCTTGGCCTTTTTCTTGCTCCTTTCTGACCGGGAATGTGCTTGACACCGACAGCTGAAAACATTCTAGAATACTGACAGTCAGCAGTGTTGTCTCTGCTTCTTCATGATTGCAGTGACATGCAGGTGGAGATTATGGAGACAGAGGACATTTCAAAGACAAAAGACATGGATTTTTAGGTGACCCCCATCGTGTACTTTCTTCGGATGATGGATCAGAAAAGGAACATACCATGGCTGTGCCTCCATCAAATGAAAACAATGTCTTCAAGAGAAGATATGTCGAAATATAAATACGGAATTAAAGACTGATATGTGTGGCCACAAGAAAGCTATGGCAGATTGTTGGTTTCCACTGTAATCAATATGGTAGCAGGTTCTATAAGATTTGCAGCTGTTAAAATCAACTCAAATAATAGAGACAGTTATATTTGACATGGCCACCTTGGAGTGGAGGTGTGTGTTTTAAGAGAACTGGAAGTCACTTGATATGGTTTTCCATGTGTAGGGCTGTTGATACAAGATAGAGTTTGAATATCAAGAGGAGAAGCAACTATTAGTTGTAGCATAGAGAGTGGAATGAACGCTTTCCTGGAGTTACATCAAAGGAGTCATTTCACATGTCCTCGGGGTAATTCTTTTTTTGGTAAGTATGATACCAGATCCATTTAACATGACACAAGTTAGCTGCAATCAGAGACATTTGAAATAAGGGGGGAGGATCCGGCTTCTAATGTAGAATCTGAGCCCTCATGTTACAGTAGATAAGTGCCTTGTTCTGACATTGAATATGCAAGCCTATAGTGAAAAACCATCTGGAGAAGCACGTGAGAAGCATCTGGGATGAGAGTGGCTCAAGATATGAATGAAGGTCATAATGTAATGTTAGGCAACTTCCTACCAACTTGGAGTTAAGCTAACAAAAAGAGTGGGGAATAATGCAGAGCTCAGATATCAGACCAAAATGAACTTTCTTTGACAGTATTGCTGTAATGTCAAACTCCATGAAGAAGGACAAGCATGGCGTTGTCCTAGAATAGGAAGCCACAGAGGGGACAGTCTTGTTGAGGGTACAACTTCAAATTAGTGGTTATACAAAAGCTTCTGCTATTTTTTGACGCCTTTGATCTGTCTGTGAGTCAAGCCCATAGATGCTCGCTAATAATAAACGTTGAGAATTATGGAAAAATGTCAGATATTACTTGAGGTCCACGCCCAGATCTGGTGGCTATGAATCCCCAGAGAGCTCAGACTGAGGCACCTAGATCTTCCTTCTGTGTGACATCAGAGGATAGAGGTGCCAGCAAAAATAGTTCAAACATGCCCCCCCCCCCCCCCCCCCCCCCCCC
>JAODKK010000105.1:8376362-8388538 GCA_026774405.1 Petrocephalus microphthalmus | reverse complement strand
CCCCCCACCACCACCCTTCTGCAGTCTTGTACTAAATTATGTTCGAGACAAAGCAAAACTTGCAAGGCCGGAGTCGTGTCCAGAGGAGTGTAATTATAAGGGTGATTAGAATACCTTGCTCCCCTGGAATGCTTCTTTCCTTTAATAAAGCGTTTTCTCAAGCACGTGTTTAAGAGGCCGAGGGAGCAGGAGAGCAGGAGACTGACTCAAAGTCACCAAAAAATAAAGCGAGGCAGAGGATGCAGGTGTGTTCAAAGGTGGCTGTATGCTCTGCTCTTTGCTTGATAGATATAGTTTTTTTTTATTTCTTCCAACACGGCATCAAAGCCTGGAGACAATGAATTTCATTACAGCAGCAGATCCGTCATCACCATAATCTGAACCTATTCCTGGCAAAATAAATAATGCTGGCAGGAACAGGAAGGAAATAGACAATTAAGTACAATTAAAGCATACACTCTTTGCCTACAGACTAGAGAGATCTGAGCATTTCTATTGCAGTTGTTCTGAAATTCATTCCTTTCTGATATCTGCTGAAACCTTTCAGTCTGTGGATGATATTTGGTGGAGATCACCTATGAGAGCATCAAAAGAATAAGAATTCTTGTGCATTTCTGTGTTCTGCGAATGCTGAAGGTCAGAGCTTAACCGGTTTATCGGCAACCAGAGTTTAAATCAGTGCATTGTATTCATTTAAATCCTCCCCCATCATGCCCTTTGATCCCCTTCCTTTGATGCGCTGATTTACAGCAACTAAGGGAACATATATCTGTACACAACTCAGCAGGATTACATCATAAAGTGCAGCCGGGAGTTGGAGTGAAATCACATGTTCAATCGCTACGAATTCTCTGAGCATGAATTGTCAGCAAGGCAGCTACAAAATACATATAGCCGTAAGAGGCCTTTACCCTGTCGATGAGCCTCACTGTTTGGGGAAACATCCAAAGGGTCATCAAGGAGTTTTCCCATCCTAGCCCATAGCTGTTTCATTTTCTTTATGAAATTTTGTTTATTTCATTTTTTATTCATTTATTACTGGTGGAAGTGAAGTCAGCAATGACCGTTGCATATTTTGCATAGATACTCTTGCAGGCCTGCCATGTTTTCTGAATACCAAGAGTGTACTTGGGGTGCAATGAATCATGATATGGAACATGGTACACGCGAACACAAGTACGGTCAAGAATGTGTATTGAGCATCATTCCAGGTCTATTAACCTCTGCTACTGAAGCATTAGGCCTCCAACATACTGAGTAGCATGTTACAAATTTGCCTCAAGGCTATATGATGGGGGTGTATGAACCTAGACATAAGAATACTGGCATAGCATTCTGTGCAGCCTTGAAAATTATAAATAGCTCTATGCTATGACAGCTTTAGGAAAGTATCAAATCACAATAACAATCTATTGGGTGCCCAATGTAGTTGTTTATGATTGTTCCCATGTTGAAAAAGGCCCATTTATAATGTGACTCAAAATGTAATGGGAGAGCGACTATAGCTGAGACAATTTTTATCGCACACAGAAGGAGGGCGCGTAACAGCTGCATCAGCAAGTCCTCAGGAGGTATGGATTTATGGATTTAAGTAAATATCACTCTAAATATCTCCCTGGCTTGGTTGTAAGGGAGCCAGGAGTTTCCCAGGATTTGACTGCAAAGAACTACAGCTGCTACTAGTGATTTATAACTATTTCTTCCGCTATCAATTCATGAGTATTTTTTATATTTTTCGGTACATTCCAGAATTGCTGTTTTCACAGGCTTCAGTGGGCCTGCACAGTAACGTGTCAGGAAATCCAGTATCCTTAATATATGAGTAAGTAGCATTAAATTAAAGATAATGTAATTTTGTGGATAGAACACAATGAGGAAGGCTTTTACAGAGGAAACTGTGTGTCTATTATGGATGCCTAATATTTCTGCCACATTGCCTATGCGTGATATGCAGGAGAGAGCTTTAGCATTGCACAGAACATTACAAAACAATTGGCAGCAAGCCTCTTGGACAGATCTGCAAGTTCGGTCTGAAAAAAAACAGCTTTGTCATCTGGCATTGAATACTGAGGAGCCGGCTGACGTTGAGTCCCACTTTCTCTGTAGAAATATATATATATTTTTTTTACTTTATTTGTTTATTCAGAGGATTACAGGGGAGTGCCAGACTACACAAACACTCCTCGTCGGTTCATGCACGCTGTCATATCCCCCGCACCTTTGGAGCGTGTGAAAGTGGAGGGATGCGGTTCCAGTCTGCTCACGGCGTTCATTCACAGGGAGACCTTCAAGCACGTATTATCTGCTAAGCAGATGGCTAACGCGCACAGCCAGGTAAACTGCGAGCGCACACCTATGGTGCAATGCTAGAGGAAACAGCGGAGAAAACCTTTTTTTTTTTCTGGAATAAATCCAGGGGAGAGGAGGCCTATAACATTTCAATTTGGCATGGCCTGCGCGGTGCCGTGAGCGCCATATGCCCCTGCACTGGGCTGTAGCACAGGCCAACACCTGCTTCCCTTACAAAATCGCTTTCATCGTGTTTGTCAGCCGCGCTATCGCCATCTATATAAACTGGCGCGTATCTTACTGCGGGATGCGTATCGCAGAGGTCCCGGCAAAAACCGCGCCTCAGATTCCGCCGCTCTTGTTTCTATCGGTGCGTTTCTCCTCTAGGTGACATACTCAGTCAAGCAGCAGACCGTCAAAGGAAATAAAAATCTAATAATTTCCTGTACTGCACGTTTAAGTACCGGGTGCCGTATAGTGAAAATGGTGCAGACTGAGGGAGTACCAGATTCTTAAAAAAAATGTGCACTGTTCATAGTAATTGACCAAAAATGGGCCCTGAAAGAAGAGCACTAGAGTATTGTGCTGATGAAAACATCAAACATTTCTAAAGACTGGAAGTTATTTCAGGGTACAAATTCATTTCCTCAGCTCATCAAGGGTGTGCAGCCTAACTTGAACAATTTAGACCATATAAATCAGAACTTTGTTCATTTGACTTCCTTTGCCAGCCCCTGGAGGATGGGCTCACCCTTTGTGTCTAGTTCATCCCAAGGTTTCTTCTACTGGGGAATTTTACCTTGAACCTATCACCTCTGGGTTGCTTACCGGGGTCTTTGGGCAGGGACAGTGTAAACCACTTTGAGACAAGGTAATGTTGAATGAAAATGTGCTATACAAATAAAATTGAGTTGAATTGCCTGAGATTTAGCTCCAGAATGTCAGGATGAACAGTTGTTAGTAGGATGGATACATTTCGTATTCCAGCCAGATACTATTTTAGTTTTCCACAGATGTATCATTTTAGGTTCAGCCTGTTGTTCAAATTTTGAGAAAAATTAATACTAAGCTTTTAGGTAATCGACATAGGTGACTGAATTATCATCAGACTGATATAGTGTTTTATAATAGACTGTTTAATTGCAGCTGAAGTGTATATTAATCTGGAGGACAAAAATAATAAACGTAACAGATACGAAAACTGTAATTACTAATGATGGCTATATTATCTTCAGTTGCAGAATACTAAAGTGAACCCGAGAGAGAGAGGCTGACAAGGTGCACATGTTTAATGGTGTATAATGGGTAGTGACCTTACTCTGTGTATATATCTGCATTTACGCAGGAGCCATTAGCTTTGTGTGAATGGCTGCCTGTCGTATTCACCACGCCTGTGTCTGTGGCCTGGGGCAGGTGGGGATATGATGGATGAGTACAATTCTGCATCAGTAGATTTCAAGAATGAGCCCGCACTGTGCTGGGAAGAAGAAAGAACTGAGGTTAAATCATCCCAGGGGACCAGGAGGACTGACAGAAATTCCCTCGTCCATCTACCCATCTGCCAATGGCGTACCCTGTTCTCGGTCACGAGGGGAGGGGCCTGTTACACCAGACACTTATGAATGAAGGAATGAGTGATTGGTACATTTAAATGGCACTTTTTACCCTCTAGGCGGGGGTATACCCTATGCAAGGTGCTGCTATTGTCTCCCGCATTCAAAGTAAAACTGTAATTTAGTTACAGTTAACATAGTGTTATATATAGTTCACTTACAAATGAGAACAATGGCCCCTACTACCAAATGATTTATGATCTCTTAAGTACTAATTTAGATATTTTTATTATTTCTAGAAAATCTCTTGTTCATAAAACAGCCCTTTTCAGGCCAAACACAAGCTAAAATCCTACAAGTGAGTATGCCAAATGGGCCAGGGTTTGACACAGTTCATGTTATTATTATACTTTAATAAGTATACATTTATGTCAAGTCACAGTTACAGTGTCTTCTGTGTAGTATAATTATACATATAATGCATATTGTTCCTTTATCGAGTGATAAGTGCATATGTGTTCATTGTGTGTGTGTGTGTGTGTCGGTGTGTGAGTGTGTCTATGCATATATTAGATATTAGTAAGCATGTCTCTGATTATCTATCCATCTGTTAATCGATCCATCCAGCTGACAGTGTGTCCAAGGCAGGGCCGCAGCGAGCCTGAGGCTTATCCAGGAGGCACCGGGCCCGGGGAAGGGGAGCCCTCTGGATGGGCCGCGCGATTGCGCATTGAACAGTAACTCACATTTAAGAGCGTCCTGCCTCCTCTCCCAGCCCTTCTCCCCATGTCTTGTTCCTCTCGCGTCTCCCAATTCTGCAGTTCAAGGCGTTTCAAATCCTGGCAGTTTTGCCACAGCACAATTTTGTGAATTAGAATTCATTCAAAGAGCAGCCCCCCCCCCCGTCCCCCCGCCCACACCGATTCTTTTGTCGACCGCGAGACTGACAGCCAGAACCAGAGGCATCCGGAACAGCAGTGACAGATACTCTGTTTCTCTGAGACGAAGAGGCAAAATCCTGGTGGTGATCCCCGCTCGCATGTTTCTGTGGACAATAAGCATCTGCTAAATAAAGTAAATGTGAATGTAAATGAGCCGACCACCTTCTTGGATTATCACCATTACAGTGTTTCTAACAGACCCCAATCTGGTTCATGTCCCCGCAGCTTAAGAGAGCAACACTAAGATCCACTTCACACAGGTTTTATATGATGTATCGGTTGCCAATACATCTTGATGGCATTTACTATTGAATATTTTTTGGACATTTATTTCAGTCCCCACAAGGGGAAACTCAATTTTATAAAAATCTGTGATTGCAATGAAAAAAGTAAAAATGCTAAATTGTATTTTGTTTGGTTACTTGTGGTTAAGGTTAGGGCTGGGTAGGGCTTAAGGGTGTCGTAACTGGGATTAGGGTTTTTCCCATAGAATTGAATGGACAGTCCTCACTAAGTCAAAACAACAAAAAATAGGAATACAAAACAACAAATAGGAATACAAACGTGTGTGTGTCTGCATATGTGTGTGTGTGTCTGTGTGTGTGTGGTTGAGAACTGTGCTGCGAGTTGCATTAGGGAAGATGCTGAATGTCACTTGGATAGAGAAGGGCATGGGTGACTATGGAGTATTTAAATAGCCGGAAAGAATGGCACACTATTGGCCGATGTCACTTGGCAGGCAGATGTATAAAAACCCTGAATGGTGGTGAACACTGCAGCCTGACCACATTGCAAACTCCATCTCACTCTTCACAGGTTTTGGGGATTTGCATGTTTCATTAATAATATTTGTCTCTCCAGCAGCAACACTGACGTTAAACAATGCTTGCCCTGTAAGCAAATAGTTCTATGCATATTCCAAATAATTTGCAACAGCCCATTTATATATGGGGCTCCAAGTGTGGCTCTCCTGCCAAGCCAAATTCAAATATATATCCTCAGAGCTCCGTAGCCAATAGTCCATGGCATAAACTGTGATGTGTAGCTAGAGATTGGCAGTTTCCTTGGGAGAGATCTCTCAAAAACACCAGTAATATCAGGAAGCATAGTCTGACACACACTGTTTTGATGGATTTAATTTCTATATGGTAAGTAATCTAGGGGCCAGGGTATATTTTTAAGTCTGGGTCATTGCAGAATTTTAGTAGAGCACCATATTCAAACCTGCTGTAGGTAACAATTAATGTCTATACTGATTCATATTCTTTGGCTCTGTTAAATCATTTACTATGTCATTAGTCTACATCCCAAAGTTAGTTATTGTTTATGCACAGAAACGACAAGAAATGCATTAAGTTCTTACGGTTCAGAACATGTGCTCTATTTTCTGATTTTGTTACAAGGAAAACAAGGACTCTTGTTAATATTAATGAGCTCCAGTTTAAAAGCCCATGGCATTTCATTGCAATTGTGTAAAACCACATTTCTTCATAGGTCAGACTGTCCCGGGATATTCTGGGATACACTGGAATATCTTACTGATCTAAATATAGAAATTAGGAATATTCATTAACTGTTTAGATGAGTCCATTATTGGCTAAGCAGTCCAAAAGGAGGGTTTTAATCTGTAATCTATGAATTCTTGAAAACCATATTCTCATTTCTTTAGCTGTCCCTCATCAATGTATGATTTACTCTAATGCTATATGAAACGAGTCAGCCTATTATTCTGTAATAAGGAGGATTTTTTTCACAGCTGCGAGTCCCCTTAAACCATGTTTTTTTTCCCCAAGGACCTATTGTTTAGAATGAAACTCTTGTGTAAGTTTAATAAGAAAGCATTGAATTTGCCAGCGCAATGGCAAAGTGGATAAGAAAGTGCTGCCGTGCTTGTTTTCCGTCTCCATGGAAACTGCCCGGCACAGTATTGGCTAATTCACATGGGGGTCTTCTGTCTGCCTTTCTGTGGTACACATTCACCGGGATAATTGGCTTTAAGTGCTGTGCAGATGTAGTCGACATCTACCCACTGTGGCTTTCCATTCTTCATTTTTGTAATTGTTTGGAGAGTCTTTTTTTTTATTAACTAACTTTTGTTCCTTTATCCTGTGTCATTTATATATTAACAGTCTAAAAAGCAAATTGCAGCTTAAGCATTTGTCGTACATTGATTTGGACATGCATATTCATATCCTTAAATGCAAACTATCCATTTACTAATTTGACACTGTTCATTTAATCGAGACTTCTTTTGATGTTTTAATTTAAAATCTACACTGTTCAGGCAATGAAAAATCCCTCCCTTCCCCCTGTGTCATTTTGGATTTGGCTGCTGTAGTCTGTCTGAGTTTAGCTCCTTTTTACAGCTGGATAGTTTGCTGCAGTGATTTAGGTTAAGCACTTTGTTCAAGGGTACAACATAAAAGCCTCTCAGGGCTTCAGCCTTTTGTTTAGAATTTCAGCTCTGTAATACGGTATTTCGTTCTGTCTAGCAGGGGTTGCCAATTAGAGATTTTGATTGAAATTATAATTTTATTTGGCAATATGTGCAGCGCACTGTTAAGGCCAATGTGCAGGAGTGTATTTGCTGGGTTGAGGGAGGGGGGAGGCGGGTGGTGGATTTTGTAAAGCTCTGACAAAATGTGGAGCCAGTCAGTGCAGCCAGTGTGCTCATCCCAGCCTTATAACCTTAGCTTCCTGGGATGGGAGCCAGGTGACCTTGTACTAGACGTGTGGCCTGGAATTGAGGGGTAAAAATCAGTATAAATCAACTTTACCTTGACAGTTACCTTTGGTGAACTTGATTTCTTGACTGTTGCACATACTGTAGAATAACTGGGAATGTTGAAGTAGTATTTGTATTTTCCCAGAAAACACTTGTCCGGATTTAATGCATTATTTATTACCTTTGTAAGAAATTTCAGGCATCAGAATTTACCACAGCACATTATGATAAAATGGCCATTTTACTCTCAGGCGCGATGAGTACACTTAAGTTTTGATGTAAGATGGTTAATAATAAAAAATGCAGTTGTTTCTTGTGTCACAATACGTCAGTTTTATTCAGGTATTACAATCTATGACTAAACTATGTCAGCAAATTTAAGAGTAATAATGAACAATTTGCGCGATATCCCAAGATCCCAAGTTCAAGGAGCTGACTGTGCATTTTTTTTTTGATATAGTAAGAAATGCATATTATTAGTAATCATAAAAAAGAGTTTTCAGGGAGAGATGTGACATATTGATTGTAGGTCTGGCAATGAAGCTGCAGGGTTGAATGGTTGTGGTGGCTTCTTTACCACTGATTCACCAGTGCGAGGGGCAAACTGCATAATGCTGGGCAGGGGATTGGGCAGAATAGGGTGCATTTGTTACAGGGTCTGTGCATGGAGAGAATCAACATACTGCAGCACACAAAGGAAATGAGAGAGAACCCAAACTCCGGCATGTGTGTCCGGTATGAAAGGAGCCGGTAACATTCAGCTGCAGGCAGGGATACCCTGGCAGATATGGGGGCCCAAAGAGTTTGTCAGAGGGCCTGGATTTTCTAACCAGGCCTCTGGCCACAGGTGTCTTACCTTGCATTTAGAACTGTCGCCCAGGTTACTAGTGGAAAAACCAAACAGAAAGCCATGGCGTATATATAATGGGGAGAATAAGGGCAAAGTTTCACTAATCAGCTCTCAATAGTCACCACTTTCTTCTTCCCAAAGTTTCAATAGACTACACCTTTCCCCATCAATAACTCTATAGGGGAAGACTGCTCAGACCTGGTCTTTGTAGACCAACATAAAGGGATAAGGCTATATCACCATGCCCTCACCACAATGAAGTCCCTGCTTGGACATATCATCTGAACCTAATGCAGAACACTGGTAGGTGACGTTAAAGTGTGAGAACAACTTCTTTCATGGAATGGCTTCTTATCTGAATTATGCTGTACTTTTCTTCCTAGTTAAAAAAATCCTAGGTATTGTACAGCACACGCTGTTCCTTGCTTTCTCTCTCTCATGGGATACAGCTGTCCCCAGGGCGGTCTATGAGCAGCCGTCTTTAGAATACACTTTTGAGAAAGTCACATGACCCAAGGAACAGGCCCTTCAAAGAACTCCCTTAATCCTGAAGAGCACCATGTTGCCCAATCATTTTCCATTATGCTAGATCTGCAAATCCTTTTTTTTGTGCTGAGGTCCGTGAGAAGCCTGTCCAGGGATGAAAAATAAACTGCTAACCCCTTCAACTGACTTCAACCATTTTTCATTGCTAGACTTGGATTTCAGGCAGGCAATGATCACTGCCTTTTTATCTATGTGGGTCGAATCTGTCAGCCACCCAGAAGGAATCCGTCACGTAATTGCACATTTCTCACGATAACCTGTGAGGCCTGCCTCCCTCAGTGAATGCAGAATCTCTCTCAAGTACTTCAAATGCCAAAACTAATCATTGCTGTACACAATGAGGTCATCCAGGTAGGTTATAGCACAAATAACTTAAGAAGGTGAATGCGTTTCATTAGTCACGGAAAGGTGAAACATGTAGTCAGAATAGAAAAATATATATTTAGTATAATTCAAATGGGATAAAGACAGATTTCTCCTTTATACTTTGGCAGATACAGAATTAGCCAGTAGCCCAAAGTCAAATCCGATGTTAATAAAACCAAGCCATCCCAAGTGACCCAGTGATTTTTGATATGGAGAAATTTTTGTGTTGTCTACACGTGCATATCAAGACATTTTGGGCAATTCTATGCTTCCAACAGTTTGGGGAAGGCCCTTTTGTTTGGGGAAGGCCCTTTTGTGTTCCAGTATGACTGTGCCCCAGTGCACAAAGCAAGATCCATAAAGACAGTTGGGTGAGTCTTTTGTGGAAGAACTTGACGAGTCCGTATCGAGCCCTGACCTCAACCTCATCGAACATCTTTGGGATAAAGTACAATGGAGATTGTGAGCCAGACCTTCACGTCCAACATCAGGCCAGGTCAATGCTTTTGTCCATATAGTGTATATCTGTATGAATGCATAGGCAATAGGACAATCTCATTAACCTCTAAAGTGTATTTAGCATAGTCAAGCTTCCAGCCATGAATACATCTAATACAGGGGTGCCTACACTTTGTCAGTTTGCGAGCTACTTTTAAAATAACCAGGTCAAAATGATCTACCATAACCCTTTTTTAGTAGATATAAGTTGGTAGGCAAGCTGGGTCACTTTGCTCACTGGAGTTTTGCAGTTTGCAAAAGAGAAGGGATCCAAGTAGTTGTTTCGATAAAATAATATAACAAAGTCTTATGCAACAGCTAGTGGAGAATGGCAAAGGAAGGATAAATGATAGCTAAAATCTAAAAATATCTTTGTTGAAAATCTACCTGTGTGATCTATTGGCTGATTGTGGTCGATGTATTGGGCACCCCTGATTTAATACATCTATTAATTTTCTATCAATTATTTTCAGAACAGGTAACTGATTGATCACATGATGCTTCAAAAAAAGGAGCAAAAGTATCTTTAGCCAGTTCCTACAAGGAGTTAGGGAAAGACTTTATGAGAATGGTTTGCTTAGCCAGCCTGGTCAATGGCTCTACGCATACAGCAAAAAGAGCTGCTGTAACAGTCAACAGGACAGTGTTTACCGAGACATCTAGCATGACAGCAACCCTGCATATAGCCTCTTGATGGTGACATTGAAAGGACAGGGGGCCTGTGTTTCTTCCTATGCGCCTGCCACTGCTCCCTATTCACATATCTCAGCCGCACACATATTGAGAACCTGGCTAATCACAGAACTATCTGCAAAGGGAAAAAATGTGTTGCCACTAGTTTTTAAGTATAGAACATCTCATTCCCCTTTGTTGTTTTGACCCTAATATTACCCCATAGATATTTGTGAAATGATGCCAAAGTGATTCCCTTGTATTATTTATTATTAATTATTAGTTGTATTATTATATTATATGAGAATCGTATCATTTCGAAAAACAGCCACGAATAATTGGAAAGTGGAGTTAGCACCCATGAAATCTCAGAGCGCATCGGCTCCTTTGAACTGAGAAACATTAGCGGCTGAGCCCCAGTGCCTCTGGAGGGGGGGGTTTGTCACGGCAGTTTGGGCAGCCTTAACCTCAGCATCACGCAGACGGGAGCCGCAGGAGCACCAGATGAGGCCTCGCGCTCCACACTGTCACTTCACATGGATTTCCCTGCCATCCCCTCAGCTGCTTCTCCGAGATCTATGAGCGTCTAAATAACCGCGGAGCTGCCGGCGGAACCGTAGTAACGAATACATTTCTGCATGGTGGCAGTGATGATTTCCGCTTTAAGGAACGATGGGGAGATGCTGTACTGCGGGACGTCTTATGGTCCCTCCGCAGGTGGCCTGTGTGCTGTACAGTGTTCATTTCATATGGAGCGTTCCAGCTGTCTAGCTGACTGGTACCCTCCTCACCGCGGAGCCAGTACAAATCTACGGTAATTAGCGGTGTTTCGATGTTATAATGAGATCTCTCTGTTATTGCCACCTTGGTTTAAACAATCAGTGTATTTAGTCAAGTGTTGACAGTTGGGAGCTCATGGATGTAGATTTATCACATTCCAGGCATTGATAATGAGACACTGTCAAAAGAAATTAATGGATTAAAGAAATAGCAAGATTAAGATTTTCAGACAGAATACAATGTACTTTGATGTTTTACTGTACTATTATTGAACAAAAATACGTTTTCATAGGGGATTGGTTCTAAATTTTACCAGCATGCGACTCAGTCCTTTATTATAAAATAGGCCAAACATGGCGTCTCTCTTGATTACCTCTCCTTATATCAAATCTTGAGGGTATTGAGCTTTGATACATACTTCATAGTTACTTATTAAACTTATAAAGGTAGCTTGACCAAATAGTGCTAACAGAGCAGTATCACATTCTTCCTACTTATGACTGATAGCATAAAAATCATGGGGAAATGACTGTTGTAAAGAGAGATTTTATTATGTAAATGAAGCTGTACTATTCAGTGAGGCTTGCTGTAGGGAAAGTTTTATTAAGGTTCAATGTGGTTGGCTCCATTTCTTTATTCTATGCTGTAAGGCTTCTTTAGTCACATATTTAAATAAAAATTTGTCTTTATTGTGGAATAGCAAGCAATTTTCCAGCTACAAAGACTTTCTTTCCAGTTGGTTAAAGGATGTGTATACATACTGTGTATATATGCTTGTGATTAGTGAGGTGAGTCAGTGTGTTTGCCTTGTGTATATATGCTTGTGATTAGTGAGGTGAGTCAGTGTGTTTGCCTTGTGTATACTGTATATGCTTGTGATTAGTGAGGTGAGTCAGTGTGTTTGCCTTGTGTATATATGCTTGTGATTAGTGAGGTGAGTCAGTGTGTTTGCCTTG
>JAODKK010000105.1:8355119-8373953 GCA_026774405.1 Petrocephalus microphthalmus | reverse complement strand
GTCTCTGGTGTCGCCAGAGCGACTCGGGCAGCACGGGAGGCTTTTGCGAGCGCTGCAGTCGGGCCTCCTCACAGCTCACGCCTTTCTGAAAGGGGACAGTGGAGCGGCACGATCTCGCCTCTCCAGTGATGTTTGTGCGGCTCCATGAGGCCGGTGTCTCTGGTGTCGCCAGAGCGACTCGGGCAGCACGGGAGGCTTTTGCGAGCGCTGCAGTCGGGCCTCCTCACAGCTCCAGGGACGGCGGGTGCTAAATACCGCATGGATGGAGCGACGGAGCCGCCTCTCCACGTGGCCGAGCCCCCAGCCAGGAGCTGTCGCTCTCCTCCTGCAGTGCTGGCAGCGAGCGGCTGGCGAGGAAGAGCCTGGGGAAGCCTGTCGCTGTCAGCCAGGCGTGCTGTCTGTGTGTGCCACCTTAGCCAGAGCTCGGCCTGCCCCTGGCTCATTTGTATTAGTTATAGCAGCCCGGGGTGAGCGTGAGGGTCACTCTCCCGCTTTATCCAGCGTACAGCAGTGTGGCAAGCGGACCCCACCCCCACTGATGCACAGGTACACCAAGAGCCAGCCTGACACATTCATTTTACATTTTTTTATTGCACTCTAGACCACAATTTCTAGGTAAATAAAGGGGTATGGATGGATGGAATTGCTTTGTGAATCTTTTGAATGCAGCATTGAACTATCCAGCATCCTCGACTTTAATATTGGACTTTAAGCTTTCTTTGGTCCCAGGAGTTCTGGAGCCTTCCCCTGTAGCCCTTTGTCCCTGGGCTGTTCAGGTTGTGCAGATGTGTGACAGCCCACCCAAGCAAGGAAAGACAGTAAACCTGTAGTGAAGAAGGTCCAAGTGCAGAAGCAGTTGCTGTTTCTTAAGAAAGCACAGACCTTTGTCAAACAAGGGCACAGTGGAAACCAGAGCGATCAAGACAATCCAAGGAGCAAATACAGGTACAGGCAGATCGGCAGCAAGAAAGCAACTCACGAGGTGAGAAAAACCTTGGGGAGACACACGTGAAAATCAGAGGTCCGAAGAATCAAAAACCTGGGTCATGCACAGTTTAATAACAAAGATCCTCCAATACTCGCAGTAAGCACTCAGCACTTCACTCAGAGGCAGGGAAGCTGCTGGCTTAAAACAGAGCTTTAATCCGGTGAAATGAGCTGCAGCTGTCCAGAATTCTGGGGCACATGATTGCTGTAGGTGGGGGTGTTCGGGTGACACTAGGTGTGGTTGAGGTTGGCCCGATGTGGGCGTGACAGCACTGTAAACAGCTTGTAGGTCCATATGTTGCTATGGGTGAGTACAGAACCCTGATGCAAGTTTTCAGTCTCTAAAAGCCAAGGGAGATGCTGCTGTGTACGGAGATATCAGCAGGTTTTTGTACTTCGAGTGTGTCTGCCAGTGACAGCCATTTTGGATGGCTTATTTAACCCGATGAGTTTGACTGGAACACTTAGCAGGAGCTCACCCTAAACCCCCAGAAGCAGCCGTGCCAAAGTTTCCCACAGAGTCTCATGCGCTCCAACAAACAACTGCAGCCTTTCAGATAATCGAGGCTGCCTCAAGCAGCTCGGAGTGTAACAGAGAAGATGAGACTCGCTTCAAACAGCAGTAGTGGGAGGGGCGTGGGGGGAGGAGATGCGAGAATCAGACGCCGCTCTTTCTTGCTCTTTTCCTTGTCTTCACTCCCCGGCTCT
Organism: Petrocephalus microphthalmus; assembly: GCA_026774405.1. NCBI lineage: Eukaryota > Metazoa > Chordata > Actinopteri > Osteoglossiformes > Mormyridae > Petrocephalus > Petrocephalus microphthalmus. Next base: position 8,372,258 of record JAODKK010000105.1, on the reverse strand, counting down.
GTTAGGAGGTTTTGGGCTGCTTCCCGACCCCTCAGAGAAAAAGCTCAGAACTGTACACCAGTCGATGCCACAAAGCACAAAGTATGGGGGGGTTGGCGTTTAAGGTAAAACTGTAACAAGGAGAGTGTTGTGGTGTTTGGCTGCAGTGTGGCTGCTCGCCCCTTTGCAGAGAAGTCTCTGCGTTGGCAACCTGTAAGTGAAACCGGAATGCCACAGCAGATCAGTAATTGTTATTTGTGTACTGCTTTTGACAGCCTAGAGTTTCAGAACGCCTCACAGGATTTGTTTTCAATAGGGAACGGGATTGGGCCAGAGGTGGGTCGGGGTCTGTGAAATAACTTCTTTGTAAGTCAAAAGCACTTTGACATTGTTTAATAGGCAACAATTTATGTAGCTAATACATGCAAGAAAACAGATTGCCAGAAAAATATTTGAAGAATCCTAAAACAGTGCAGGGAAACTGTTCAACCCACGGCTTCCATTCAAGTGTATTTAACCCAAATCCGCTTGGGCAGCTGGGGGTAGGGGCATGTGTGGGGGCCGGAGTGGCAGGGGAGGGAGGCACACACCTACCTTCACAGTTCTTGAAGGTGGCCAGTCACAAAGAATGTCAGGGAATGTTACAGAAAGACACTGCTATACTAACACTTGCACATGGCATGTATTGCGTGAACCTGATTTAATTGAAGCCACATAATACACTCAACACCTGACAGTGCCTTGCAATTATAATAATTATCAGAAAACCTAATAATTTCATAATCAGGCCAACGGTGGGTCTCGCTCATGCCCGGGAACGAGACTATCTCCAAGCCCCCCCCCCCCCCATCTTCTCCCACCCCAACAAACATATTTCCCAACTGTGCGCAGGTCGCTGACTGGCTATAATGCACACACAACACATGTTCCATTTGCACATGGCAGACCAAACCATTATTTGCATTATAGGGAGGGAAAGTAAAATTGTTTTTCCTTAAGTCAAGGAAAATTCTGAAGATAAAAAATTACAAGCTTTGATGTGTTTCTCAATAAAGCTTTCACAAATATCTATTTTTGACAAATTATTGCAGGGAATTATTTAAATGTTACAGGACCCTTTTGGGCCCCCCTTGGCCCAAGGAAAACTGACCCATCCACCCGCCCCCCCCCCCAAGTCGGTGGCCCTTTTCATTGTTATGGTAGCGATATGCATCTGTATGAGAGTTGGACAATTCACAATTGACCACTTTCGTTTTATAATGGTGTGTCTGTGACAACCGATTGAAAATAATTTGGAAGCTCTATCTTGGTCTCTTTGTTTCTGTCGCTGAAGAACATTATTATTTATCCAACGGGCCGCTGTGTGCGGGAGAATGTGCAGAAACGTCACCCCGTGCCTGTGATCGGTGGTCTCGTTGTCACTGGGCCTTTAATCCCGAAAACTGCTCCGGGCCATAGACAAATAGCTGACCCAGCGCTCTGACCCCATTCTTTGGTCTGACCTGTATATTATCTGTGTCCCTCATGAGTCAGTAAGATGGGATATGCCAAAAGTAAATAATTCATATGTACCTTGCGCAAAGGGCAAATATGGTGTCATCAGCATTTTTGTCAACTTTGTTCCAGTTTTTTGGCAAAATTACTTATATAGTCCAAGATCACAGGGGTATTGATCCACATAGCCGCCCTCCGGCCCACCCCCCTCCGGCCCGCGGCCTGCCTGGAGACTGAGCTGCTCTTTCCTCCCTGGCACTGCAGGTATGTCCACGCCTTGTACCTGGGCACCCAGAGCCGCTGGCACGGCGGGAGCCGGCGGCGCCACTTCTACTGGCGGATGATGTTCGAGAGCGCTGACATCAGCATGCTGCGTCTGCTGGAGACCTTCCTCAAGAGCGCCCCCCAGCTGGTGCTGCAGCTCAGCATCATGGTCCACAGCCACCAGATGCACCCGCTGCAGGGTAAGGCTCCGTCCCAGTGCCCGTCAGCTCGCTCCTCCCTCAAAGAGAAGCTTGCGGCCGCACGCGGTGCCCAGAGAGAGCATCTCTCCTCCGCCCTGCCGCAAACACCAGCACCAAACAGCAAATTAATGTCTTTGTAATTGCCATGTTAAAATTGCCTTAACGACCGCAGAGCACAACAGCCAGGAGAAAAAAAAGTTACAGGGCGATAGCGTCAGCAAACACCCATTAATGTGTAAACAGAAAGAAAAAGACTTCTTCCCCGAACAACAGTGATGATCATTATACAGTGAGAAGTGTTCCTTCAAAATCCATTCTTCTTCATCCAAGTCCTTCTATAGCCTTTTCTGAACTTATTTTATCTTCACCTAGGTGTAGAAGTGCAGTCATACTCATCTGATCCAAAGTAATATCTTATTAATAAAGCTATTATCTGTGAGTTGAGCACACCTGATCTTTCTCCTCATCTTGTTAAAGGCCATTTGGCTCTGAAAACTGCTGACAATTAACCTTAACCTTTAATCAACACGGGCAATTTGCTCGCTCTGTTGCACACTTGGGCTAAATGACCCTCAGATCTGATATGCAGAAACAGAGGTTCCCCAAAACCCTTTGTCATGTTTTGTTCTACACTACGATCGATGGGTCACTATTGTTTCACACAGTAGCATGTTTGCCCATAATGAAGCAGACGTCTGCGCGATGTAATGAGCGGTGCTCCCTTTGTTTCTATAGCAGAGGTGGTAGAAGGTGCTGGACAGCTGTCCCATCCAGCATTGTGCTGCTCGATTTCAGCGGAGCAGTATGTTCAGGAGGCCGTCCTCTTTCTGAAAGTTCTGGCTTCTTTCGATGTTGTGATACTTTGCGGGGGTTGCATTTTGTCCCATGTTCATTGTTGTGGGCTCTGTAATCCTGAGTTCCGTGGTAACTTAGGAACAGACTGTACCCTGCCATAGATCTGGCCTACTTTGTAGCGTTTCAGGCCTCTTAACCAAACGTAATCACTTGGCACACATGACATGTTTATGTTTTTCATTTGCTGTCACCCGTAGACTTTTAACTGGAAATAGCAGTTCAGGGCAGGAAACACACATGCGTGGGCAGACAGACAGACAGACAGATGGATAGACAGACAGACAGATAGACAGACAGACAGACAGATTGACAGACAGACAGATAGATAGACAGACAGACAGACAGATAGACAGACAGACAGACAGACACAGACAGACAGATAGACACACACACACAACAGCCTGTTCAATGCTTGTTTGTTCAAATTCATTATTGTTTATGCATTTTTCGTTTGCATTAATGTGAACTGATTGTAACAGATGACCCCTGTATACATCGAATAGATTCAACTGTTTGCTTTTTCCTGTTTTTCTGCACTGGAATGGTGGTATGGTGGAAAGAGACAGATGTATGACATGGGACCATGGAAGTGTGTGAAATGTGTGCTTTCCACCACTAAATCATATCTGTTGACGTCCCTTTGTTTTCACAAATTTCTGTCAGGATCAGTCCCTGTCCTGTAATTCCCCTGCCTGGCCAGCAGGTGTCGCTGGTCACCCCTTTCCTAGTGTTTGAGTCCTTCGTGATTATGACCCACGCCTGAACCTTGTTGGTCCTAGCCCTAGTGTTTGAGTTGTTAATGACACGTACTTGTGCCTTGTTGCCCTTAGTTGCCACACCTGCTTCTTGTCCAGCCTCGTCACCAGGGTATGTGCAGGATGTGCCTGGCCTTGCCCTGTCCTTCATTTGCTCATTGTGGAGTGTATGTCATTGCTTGTTACCAGCCAGTCCTTTTGCTTCCCATATGTGCTCACTGTTTGATGTTCCCGGATTAGTACCCTGTTCTCAGTCTGTGTGTCGCCTCAGCGTTTCCTTGTGTTTAGTTGAGTCTCTGTAAATTCCTGTTCTGCCTTCCTGCCCTTTTATTTAGACCCCTTGTGGTCCCTTTTGGTTCTGTGAGTCCGGTTATTGAAGTCCCCTTTTGTCAGTAAGCAGCACTGGGGGCTGTCCAATCGGGTTTTCTCACAGGACCTGGGTCCCCTCCGCCAGCTCCTCAGCAGCAGGCTCGTATAGGCCGGGTTCATGGAGAATCCAGCTGGCCGACGCCAGGCCAGCATCCCAAAAGCTGTTAGCTCACACGCAAGGGCCACAGACAGAGCTGTCAATGCAGGCCTTGGCAGAGGCTTTACTCAGCCGTACAGGGTGTGTGAAGCCTGTCCAAATATGGAAGTGCAGTCAAAGCTACCAACTGAAAGAGAGCAAATATTGCTTCTTACATTTCTTTTTCTGAATGTGAGCATGTCGGTGCCTTGTGCTGCCGACAAGAGCCAGACTGCTTACGATGCACCCACGACACAAGCGAGTGAACAAACCCCTGGGGCTGCTATTTTTCGTGTGATAGTCCCCCCCCCACCCACCCCCAGAGCGCAGGTAGCCGGACAGCAGCACACAATGCAGCACGCCGAGCTCCCGCCTCTCCTGCCTTCTTTATTTACCTCTAATCTTCCTGCCTTTATGCAAGAGCCAGATATGCTCTCTGTAATGCTAGATTCAATTAAGATTGTCAGCCACTTCCTGTCCAAGAGGCTCCAGCACGCTGGGACGGTGAAGGCGGCCAAAGACTTTAAAGTGTTGACTAACGCGCTCAGTCAAGCTGCTAATTAAGATGTTTCTTAATCTGGATCTTCTCCAAATGGAAGGGCAGAGACAGACAGAGGAAACCCATAAAATATTTATGGCTCCGTTAGAGTCTTTAAACACTCATCACTCACCATTTTTTCCTTTTTATGAAAGTTTCTCTCTTTTTTCCTCCTGATTTTTATCAAATAAGCAAATTGCTGCAAAATGTATCTGGAAAGCAGGCTTGATCTTTAATGGATGACATCAATATTATCGTGCTTAAAGTATAAAAGAGGACATCACAAGTAACATGACAGGAGTAATGAAACTAGAACTGGTGCTTCAGATGCTACAGTGGGTGGAGTTCTGCCCATGTCCAACAGATTTAAGTATATCTGTCCACAGTTGTTTAGTGCTTATGGGAGTTTTACTTACACAAATATGTTCTGAGGGCAGAACAAAAAATCATTGGTTCAAAGAGATGACCAATCAGATCTTGTGCCAGATGTCTTGGCCAACCAATCAGATGTCTTGGTCCCATTTCCTGTAGTCGCTTGGACTTGCCTCTGCTACAATCTGATTGGTCATCTCTTTGAACTTTGAACCAAGTTTTTTGTTCTGCCCTCAGAACGTTTGTGTGAGTAAAACTCCCACAAGCTTGATTAGTTTATGATTGAATTACACAGTGTTCTGTTAGATTTCCATTGATCCAATATAGTGTGTTTTTTATATACATGCAGAGAACAGCCACATGATGCTGAATAAAATGATGTGAATAATCCCCAATCCTCATGTCATAACCCAAAACGGGTGTCCCCAGTTGTATTGGGAACTATGCTAAAATTATATCACCCAAAATACGAAACACGGACAATTGTGGTGATGTGTATAATAAATTTCTGTTTTAACTTTCCAAAAGTTTTAATTTTATTGCTGTGTAGTGAACAGTTTGTCCTTCGTGGTTGTAAATCCTTAAAGAGCTCTAGTAGGCCTATGGGATGAACAAAAGCAATCTGGTGTAGGCAGGCTGCAAAGTAAATACACAGACTTTTTGAAATGTATTCAATAGAAAATCTCTCTCCTGTCAGGGACACTAAGAAAGATGTTGAGATCTTGCTGGTCCATGTCTATCTAAAACATGGAATAATGAACACACTTCCTGCCATTGCAAACCACATGGGTGTGTGTGTGTGTGTGTGTGGAGGGGGGGGGGGGTGTTGCATAGATCACATCTGGGGACCAAAACTTCCCCAAAGTGTGGTAAAACTTGAAGCTTCCTTACTTTTGGGGACATTTTTTCAGGTCCCCATTTGGATAACTTCAATTTTATAAAAATATATGAATGCAATCAAAAACTTTTAAATGCCAAAAGTCTTGTATTTGGGTTGGTTACTTATGGTTAAGGTTAGGGCTGGGTAGGTGTTAAGGATGTCATGGTTGGGATTAGGGTTTTTCCCCATAGAAATGATGTGTGTTTGTGTGATTGTGTGTCTTCCTGGTTGGGGAAAGCTATTACATACACAAATTTCACATTTACAGGTAATTTAAGTTTTATCCTTTTTGAGAGCAGTTATTAAATATGGTTTTGTGTAAATTGCTTTATCGTGTGCAGTTGCTCTGCACTGTCATGTAAAGGTAGTGTAGATTTTACCAAACGTAACATGATGACATCTAAGAGATCATCTGCAATTTAGAATCATCTGCATTTTTTCGTGAGCAGTAAGTGTTTGCCCCTTCTGTACCCGTAGGTGTTCTGTGTTGAAATTTGACTTAGACGCAAAACACGTATAAAGCTAAGGAAATGTTTCATATGCAATCTCAAATTCCTGAAGTCAGCTATGTAAAAACATGCTTCTGAATCAATTTTAAATAATATTCTTTCAGCCATATTTCTGACTGCTTTACATATTCTCAAATTGAGGGAAAAGTAAACTCATAGCACAAGGGCCACAAGAGGGGAGAGACACCATTTGAACTATCAATTATTCATTGGCTAATGTTAATAATTTAATTAAATGTCCAATTAGTGATTAATCATATAACGTCTAATTAAAATTGATTACAAAAATTCACTATGGACAAATGCATGCTGAGTGACTCTAATAGTGATTATGTATAGCTGTTGTGTACATAGATGTTAGTACAATTACAGTCTCTTCTTCTAAAATCAGGTCACAGTCATGTTATGTATACTGTACTTTAGAGCCCTGTATGTGTGATTGAACTTCTATCTCTAAGACATCAAAAACAGTTTTCAAAGACTTCCAAGTCCTCCTGAAAGCCTGGGGACAGCATTACCATATGTGACAGCAAATCGTGGACGTCTTAACATCTCATATATCGAGTTAGCCCACTTCTCAGTGAGTTCCCTAAATATTTTCCTCTCTGTACTGTCCCTCTCTTACCTTCTCTTCCTCTTTGTCACCCCTACCACCCTTCCCAGGCTTGTCTGCCTCCGCTTCTCTGGTGTCTTTGGCCTGGATGATCGCATCCTACCAGAAGGTGCTGCGGGACTCTCGGGATGACAAGATGTCGATGTCCTACAAGGCAGTGGTGGTTCAGATGCTGTGGCACTTTTTCACCATCGGAGCACGTACCATTGCTTTTGCGCTCTTTGCCTCAGTGTTCCAGCTCTACTTTGGCATCTTCATTGTCACACACTGGTGCATTATGACCTTCTGGATCATACAGGGGGAGACAGACTTCTGTATGTCCAAGTGGGAGGAGATTATCTACAACATGGTGGTGGGAATCATCTACATCTTCTGCTGGTTCAATGTAAAGGAGGGCCAGACCCGCTACCGCATGTTCATCTACTACTTCATCATTCTGGTGGAGAATGCGACGCTCACCATGCTCTGGTACCTGTATCGTGGGCCGCAGGCCTCTGACTTCAGTTCCCTGATTGTAGTGTGTGTGGTCGTGTGCAGTTTTGCTTTGGGAATGTTCTTCATGTTTGTTTATTACTGCCTGCTTCACCCCAATGGCCCCATCTTCGGAGGCCAGTGGAGGGGTGCGGACGAAGAGATGGGCGAACCTTTCATGGTGCTGGCTCCTACCCCGGATGTGGTTACCAGCCCTCCTCGGACACTGCCAAGGACTACAGGACAGGACCGGGAGCACGGTGCAGGTGACAGAGACAGTTGCCTGTCTGTGTTCCAAGTCCGACCCAATGTTCCCCAGACCCAGGTCCCCCGAATCCCCCGGACAGAAGGTCCAGTCATTCGTATTGACCTGCCCAGGAAGAAGTACCCAGCCTGGGATGCTCACTTCATTGACCGGAGGTTGCGCAAGACAATCTTGGTGTTAGAGAACACCTCCCCTGTGACGCCTCGATTGCAGTACCGCAGCCTAGGTTCCCCAAAGGAAGTGATGGAGTACGAGACCACAGTGTAACTCATCTAACCTTTGGGGTTCCGCCCAAACAATTTGAAGAAGGGGGCTAGTGAAAGTAACGCCTGATGTTCGCGGGCCTGCCGTTACCCGGCAACCCGGTTTGCTCCCATGTGGTTTCTGCGCCTGTGCATCTTGGATGTTACTGGGACTGGGCTATGTGTATGTAAGTGTACTGCAGAGATTATATGAGAAAACGGGACCTAGGAGCAGGATCAGGTGTCTAGCTGAGCTGCAGCTACAGACACTGCAGGAGAAGTATTTAGGAGAGGAGCTATAAAGCTTTCCACATGCTGACAGGCTCCACGAAGAGTGCGAGCAATAACTATGACAGGACGACGACGATGATGATGATGATGATGATGATGACGATGCTGACAATGATTATATAAAACCTTCAGCTCTGTAGTGCTTAAAAAAACTGGCCCCATGAAATTCACATAATTATACCCTTGCAGTAAATGTAACAAGAAAACGGTTTCCTCTTGATTTGTTTCTGTATTGCGAGAGATTTTATCGTTTTGCGTGTATTTATTTTTATACTCAAGGTTCGCATCTTTTGATATAAGTGATATAACTTTACATAGCCTTTTTTATTGTGTAGAATAATATAATGTTTTGTTTAATGGTTAATTAAATTAATGTTACTAAATTCTTATGCAGAGTATGATTACAACATAAACAGAAACAATGAAGGGTATATTTTAGCTAAAATGTAGCTGAACCTGTACCATAGCAAAAGTAACAACTGAACAATCTCAAAAAACATATTTGAACTGTCCTGTTTATGTTCTGACAGAAAGATACATCACGTATAATATAGAAATCTAGTAGGTGGAGGTGTTGGATGAGATTTGAGAAAGCAGGAGTGAGGAAGCCAGCAGTGTTGCCACTTAACACTGGCTCAGTGTTGCCTGCTTTTATAACGTTAGCTTAATGAATGGCATCACAGTACTCAGTATCAATAAGTTCCATTTCGGTGCTAACTAGAAGTCTGGTTCACGTCACTCTTAGTTTTTAGCGGACTACATTGAATTGTGCTGGTTTCTATCAGTGAAAACACAACAGTAGACAACATGTGACACCCAAAGCTGTGTAGTCTGCATTCCTGACCATGGACTGACTGTTCATAATTACAAGATAGAAATTACAATATGAAGTCCATATTTAATAAAATATAAATTGTGTTTTTGTGCCTCTTGGCTAATGTACATATGTCAGTCCATACCTGTTGCTTTCCAGTGCTGTGTACTGACTAAAACTTACACAGCTCTGAGCGCTATGGTCCTTTAAAACTAAATGAATGCAATAAACCATAATTCACTTTGTTTATGTGATAGACGCTTTGTGCCATGATCCAAGTCACACATAAATGTACTGTACGAGTGGATGTTGGAACTGAAACCATATTGTCCAGGACAAAAGCCAAGTGACTGTGGTCTAAGACAAAGGGTGTGACCAAAGTAGTTTAGGAAAGAAGAAGAATCAATGTTCTTGATACTGCAAATCAGAGCCAGATGAAATCCTTGAGGTCCTAAAGGGTCTGTCCTCTATGTATGTTGTTTGTAGCAGTAACTACCATGTCTACAGCTTTCAATAACTTGTTAGCTATCCATCACTTCTCATAGTGAGAATCCATATTTTTTCTGTCAGCAAATGGAAAACAAAGTAGCCCCAAAAAATCTAAGAAATATGTATGTATGATCTATATGTCTGGCATATATTACAAGTATGACAATTATTGCGACAATTATTGCGATGTAAATGTATTCTACATTTCACGATGAACTGTGGGAATAATTGGTATGTGTTGGATATGTCATGCATATTATACATTTAATTCTAATTTATTTCCCTTGTACTATTCATAAATTCTGAGCTCTGTCATTCATTCAAAAATGTGCTTATGGTAGCTTCACTAAGCTGCTCTAATTATAAGTAACTCAAGGACAGCCTGATCCTTAAGTACAAAGCAGTGTCACTAAGTAGCAAATGACTTGTATTTACAAGCAGCGAGTGGATAAAATAACAGAGAACCAACTTTAACTCTAAAATGATGAAGTCACAATTACAATTGCCGATGCAAAGGTGAGTCATATTAGATGGGACCAGTCCCAAAACTCACAACAGCATATGCCAAATGGAGATAAACTGGGGTGGGAAGTTAATGCTCACAGACAGGGTTGGATGGAAGCTTGACAAGATTGTTGGTATATTACAGAAGTACAGTCTCAAAAATGACCACAGCTCCATGATCTTGTCTTAACAGAAATTGTACATCATCACCTTTCACCCCTTTCTCTACATCCAGTTGGGTTTGTCAAGGGATGCCATCAACACAGTACAACACAACACAATATCTATTGGTATTGGCAACCACTAGTTCTAACTCTTTTTCTGCAAGGAACATGGGGCCATTTTACAGGACCTGGTGCACTGTATGGTGCAAATACTGTTCCCTTTTAAGTTTCCCATATTCCTGGATGATAATGAGAAAGTACACACTGCTGAACAATTCAAGAGAGGCATGAAATGCCTTCCATGACCTCCTCAATCAGCAAAACATCATTCAAATTTTATGAGAAGATCTGGACACACACCGTTTAAGACCTGTGACATAATTCCAGGAAGGTCTGAAGCTGTTCTGGAGCTAGTGAGTGGGCAACACCACAGTAGGTCCTTGTTATGAATGCATTATTTGGTACTATCTTTATTTTATCCACCCCCTATACATAGAAGTTTACTGTAAGGACACCCTGATCTCTCATCCTACACAACTGGGAATAGATCTTTCCCAAATCCTCTCCTCTGTACTAAACAGTAACAGCTGAATGAAAACATTGTACTGAGCTTTCTCTTTAGAGAAGGTAATGCTAACATATATTTGAAGGATCTACAGTGGAAACAATAAAAAACAATATTCACAATTGTCATCATCATCATATCATCGATATACTACTGAAATTGGTAATAATGCACCTGGAGGTATATTAAAATTAAAGATAATGCCTGATATAATAGATGAGCATCTTTACAGCAAATTACTGATGGGTTGAATATGGTGCTGTCTGAGACCACTCACCATTTGAAACGAAGTGTAATCAACAAGCCTTACTTTGTCTTATACTCAGTAGGATTCTTCTCAAAGTCTTTTAAAATATCTCCTCCACAATTGTTCCTGCATGTGCCCTCTGCATTATGAGCATCATATTCCATGCTGGTGCTGAATCTTTAAAGATTTGTATGTTGATAAATGGGTTTCAGTTGTTTCTTGGATGTATGTCAACGTAAACATTCAGCATACCACAATAAAAAAATACAAAAAAAAAAAAAAATGCTGTAAAGCATTTTAACTTAAAGCCGTATCACTGATTCCCCCTTTTCTCCCAGAGGGACAGAGCTGCAGGAACATTGGACATAGTTTCCCAGAATGCTTTTCCACTGCACCCCCTCTCCCATCTGACAGATCGACCACTTCAGTGGTGAGGACTGGCCGTCTGCATCCAGTTGTTCTGGTGCTGATTTGGCTTTCCCAGTTCTTTTGGGATTATGGAGTACACTTTCCACGTTGTGAAACAGACCAAATTGAGGATTTATCTGTTTTTAATTTTAACCAGCTATTTATTTCTCATACGTCAACGTCTTAAAAGCAGTTTCTACCAAGCCTTGTTAGCTACAACCCCCCCACCCTACTTTTTAAACTGAAACTCAAGTGGGAAATTTCTTTTGGTTTGGTTTGAAGGTCCTTTAAGGACTTCTTTTGATATTTGAGAGGCAGACAAAAAAAAATAACGTAAAAGACACAGGGGTAATTGCCCCTGACACATTTCTTGTTGTTTCGCGAGTGTTTAGTGTACCGGCAAAGTGCTGTTTGTCATGTTCCTGGTCGAGTTCTCATTGTAACCCAAGGCAACAGAAAGTCCTTTTCTCCATTTTATTCTTGACCTTGCCTGTAATATTCAGGCACACCCAATATCACCATTCAAAAGCAAATGACATACAGGACTGGAATCGCTCAACCTACTCTACAGGGTCAAGACAAAATGTGCTGCAGGTGATATGGTGGTTTCTTACCATTTCAGTGCTCCTCACACCAGTCGCCAACTCTGGCACAATTATACGTCTTTAGTGGGATGTTAGTAGAGTAGACAAGCACGCTTGCTGTTATGATTCAAATTCTGATTTGTTCATCTTTATGGTGAGAGCCCCAATAGGGCCGAAATGCTGATTAACACATGGTTTTGAATAAATAAGGCCTTTACTTCGATTTGCCATGTCTGTCTCTATTTCTCTTCTCCAATTGTAGTAGTTATTAAAAGATGCCTTACCAATGTTTTGAGTCTCTCTGCTTGACGTGATGTTAATGATGCTTGGCCTTTGATGTGGTATATTCATTTTCAGTAAGCTAAGTTGGCAAATAACTGATTTATTATCCTTAGAATTTGGTATAGTTTTGTTCTTAAGGTTTGGCAAGCTCAGTCTCTTTATTTATCGCTTTATCTCATTGTTCCAGAATTTCATATTTTTATAAAGATGACCTGTGCTTCAGTGGTATGAAATGGGTTAAAAAGCATTGCAGGTTTTCAAGGACATAAGGTGAGCAATAAGCTTGATATGAATAGAGATGACAGGAAATACCACTGTGGTTATCATACAGACGTCCCATCTTTGTTATTTTCACCTTTGAAACGTCGTGGTAAACTGTGTAAAAATTACAGCATGGGTTTGGGAAGAAAAAAATGTTCCACATGTATTCCGAATCCCTCACGATTGGATGGCAAGCAGCCGTCTATGACACAATGCCAGCATTTGTAAAGTCATTGATTTTAAAGATGCAATGGGATCCCGCTACGCACCTGGGATAGAAAATAACTCTACATACTTTCATTTTTTTTCTTCATCAAAGAAACATGACCAGATTTTTATACAGCTTCTGCAGAGTTCTGTAACCCTCTTGAGGCATGACAGGCAATTAATTTCACTTGTTCAGTACCGCCAGGCAATATTTAGTAAAGGAGAAGTGAACGTAATATCAGTGTTCTGGGTGTTCCAATTCAATTCACCTTTCCAGGAGCTCAATAATTAAAATTTCAATATATTTACCTTTCATTAGGTGCTGACTAATTATACTTCAGAGAAACATGGATCCATTCCAGCCAATACAATTTTTGCACTATATTTTGTGGTTTATGTGGAGTATATGAGCCTGTTCTAAAGTCCTCACATCTTGCTAGTGTGGAGAGAGAATTCATTACCCTCTGGCTGATGGATTACTGTTCCAGGTCACTGTCATATATTGTTCACACTCTAAACTGTGTATACATAGCACAATCAGTCAGTTTCAGAAAAGTGGGAAAGGGGCACATTTGACATGATATGATTTTTGTAACTGAATACATACATAGAAGACAATTCAGAAGCCAATTACATTATTTAGCAGATGCCTTTGTCCAAAGCGACACACAATTGAAAGCCGGGTCAGACAGTCCCTGGAGCAATGGAGTAAAGGGCCTTGGCGATCTCACTCTGCCGACTGAAGCAGCCTACAATCATTTACAATAGAATTTACTTATTGGGAAGCTTTTTTGAGAGCATAAAACGTCTACAGTGAATTAAAATAGATTAATGGGAATGGAGAAGCAGAGCAGAGAATTACAAAAATAAAGTATCATTTTGCCAGCACCTGTGCTTATGTTCTCTGTGTGCAGTCTGAGTTTCCTCTGATTACTCCATTCCATGCAAAGGCATGCAGTTATGTGATCTCGTGTTTCTAAAATGCCCATACTCTGAGATTGTGTGTATTCCCTGTAATGGACTAGTATCCCATCCAGGATGTACCTCAGCCTTGCATCCTAAGCTGCCTGAAAAATCCCAGGTCCCCTGTCCAGGATAAGTAGATTGGATGTGGAATGGATGGATGGATGGATGGGTGGATACATGGATGGATAATCTTTTTATCCAATTTTTTTATCCTGACCACTGTTTCAGGTAGACATTGCCATCTTGTGGTCAGCATGAGGACTACCACTCCAATCCCAAAGGCAAGCCTTTGTCAGCTTTACATGTATGTATTTAGCGTGTGATTTTATCCAAACCAACCTACAATTGAGAAAACAGAATCAAGGGGTCAGCAGGGAAATCAGTGTGTCAACCATGGGACTTTACGATCAGTAGCACAGTGTCTTAACTAGGACAGGCTTACCTTGCCTGCACTAAAGGGGGCTCAACTAACATTAAACTGCAGCCCATCCCATATTGCAAGAATTTTGTTTTACCTCCACTGTAAATAACAGATGAATGAATTTCAGGTCAGTTTCTGTGGCTGACGTAAATAACCAGAAGGCTTGATGCATCTATGGCTTTTCCTAAGCATGCAAGTTGTCATGTGTGACCACCAATGAGATATGCAACTGCTGATGAGGAGGACTGAGAAGACTTCACTGACTCATCAGATATCAGTGGTCAGATAAGACATCTAGATAGTTCCCCCTAGTTCCCAGTTTGGGGAGTCATGATGAGTACCAACAAAACAAAGGTAAGTGCTTCTGTGATAGCATTTAGTGGGAAAGTGGGAAAATGTATTTATTTCATTTTTTCATTTTCACCTGCAGTGTTCAGCTTCTTTCGGTGTATCAAGACTTCAATTTTTGTGCATGTGGATAGTTGTCTGTGAGCATCTTTTTAGCGCTACATATTTTAGCGCTAGTTGTGAACGGGCCAGGCATTTCAGAAAATGGACTGACAGACTGATGGATAGACGGATGGGTATTCCAGTCGTGTTTTTAGAGAATGATTATAAATGTGCCATTTATCCATTTAACATGTTCAAATTTGTTTGCATTTATTTATATATTTGGTTCTACTAATTTGAAAGCTTTTTAAGAAAATTATTTACCTACCTTAGCGATTGTTATGTTATTGCTTTTTTATCCAGTCTCTCTATTTATTTTCATAATAGAAAAGAATGTTTTTTAAAAGATGCTTAACCATGTTTTATAACCAGAATTTCAATTATGTGTGTTTTTAGGACATTGGGTCTTACTACTGTAGATGTCCGTACAAAGAAGCAATTTTGAAGTTGAAATCTGGCATATTTGAGCTAGAATTTCCAATGACAAAAAATAACAAAAAATAACATTGTGTATCGGTATTCAAATGTATACAGTATACATTTCTGAGAAAGAAAATTGTACTTTTTGATAAAAGCTTTTGTTTGTTGTGTATAGCAGTGCCATCATTCACTGGCTACTAAAGAGAGATTCAAATCTACAGCTCCAAAAATTGACCCTGCCTCAGACTTAACGTTAATTATAAGAGACAGGTCCTCAGAGGGGAGATATGTAGGGCGTGCCTGATAGATAAAACATCACACAGACTCTGGAGGCTCATTAAACTCTTACATGATATCTCGAATGCACACAACAAGAATGTACAATTTTGTAGACCATTTGCCTGTTGAAGCTACACTTGAAAGCAGTGTAGCTTTTATCCAACTTCAACATTAAAACAGTCCATCCACCCATCCATCCATCCACCCAACCATCCATCGATGCATCCATCCATCCCTCCATTTATCCATTTTTTTTTCCATTTTGCAACCTACGAGTGCAACGACCCAGGAAGCGGTGCCAACCCATCACAGGGCACACTCACACAGCATTCCATTTCAAAAATTGTTATAGGTCAAAGTATTCTTGAAATGATTCACTCTGACACATTCTTATCTTGTACTGATCTGTTTAGCATGAGAGGAGATTGCCCAAGAAAGTGAATCCTTTCTTGACAATACACGTAAAAAAGTGTTGTATGTGGCTAAGCCTGTGTAGCATGACTGTGTGACTCTGTGTGTGTGTGTGTGTTCCTCTGTGAGTCTGTGTTATCAGTGCACAAAGAATGGGAGCTGTTGGGAGTTTATGTCAAGATTTCTGGTGGAGTTTCCTCTGCAACAGGAAAGTCAGGCTTCCTTTGTTCTGTCACGGCCTGGAGCCTGGTGCTGCTCTGCACTCGGCTGTAGCCTGCAGCTACTCTGAAACACATCGGGTGCTTCGCCAACGACTGACCGTAGCCAGGAGGTATGGAATATGAGCCCAAGAAACACAAAAAGGTTGGTTTCATTGTACCACAACTTCTTTACGTTACTATGCATATTTATCTGAAAGCGAGCCCTGATAACATTATAATGATCGTACTAAACATCTTGCGGTCATTGCATAATATTCATACAGAAGCCCTCTGTTGGTTTCAAAGCCTTACCTTTGTAGTTGTTGCTTTTTAAGGGAAACTGTTAAAACTAACAATTTATAAGTAATGGATTACTTTTTATTGGCTACTTTTTTTTTTAATTCAGCATTACGTTGTGTGTGTCTGATATTTGAACTGCTTAACTAAAAATGGTATCAAAATAGTTATTGTAAGATCTATCTGTGAAGTCCATTGATTATATAGTTGTGGGTGGTGTAATTTTTATAATATCCGACTGAGCCAGATTATGAGACCATGGGCTTCTTTAAAACAAAACAAATGTTACAAATATGCCATCTCAAAACCCCATCTGACCTGATACTAACTACAGTGGACTGCAGTAATACACTTGACAAACTTGTCTCTATGCAGGGATTAGTCTCCCCCATCAGACGCCTGGTCTTCCCCAAATCAGGGCGCAAGCAGGTGGACAGGGGTGGTCTGTACCGACGGCCCCTCCATACTGTCCCGCTTTACCCTCCAGATTACCTCATCCATCCCGAAAGGCTGATCTTTGATTATCTGGAAAAAGAGGTGAAGGTGAGCTACTCTGGGAAAAAGACAGTGGTGTCTAGTTTTTGGTTCCAATCACTGGTCGATTGTGTCATTAAGCGAGTTGACATGTACACTTAACCTGACATAACCTGCCATAAGCTCTTCTATACACTTCACAGTAGGTACTAGCGGGTTCATAGTCCCATCACTCAGGCTCTTACATACACTTCACAGTAGGTACTAGCGGGTTCATAGTCCCATCACTCAGGCTCTTCCATACACTTCACAGTAGGTACTAGCGGGTTCATAGTCCCATCACTCAGGCTCTTCCATACACTTCACAGTAGGTACGGGCGGGTTCATAGTCCCATCACTCAGGCTCTTCCATACACTTCACAGTAGGTACTAGCGGGTTCATAGTCCCATCACTCAGGCTCTT
>JAODKK010000105.1:8327402-8348764 GCA_026774405.1 Petrocephalus microphthalmus | reverse complement strand
GGTCACACATAGGCATGTTCTCAGTGTTTGGACCAAGGAGGAGCTCCTATGGGCTCCTTTGGCCTTTCAGGGTCACACATAGGCATGTTCTTAGAATGGCAAACAGGGGATACGAGCTCTGAAAGCTCAGCAGTTATCTTATATGGCTACAGAGAGCCACTGAGAGAGGACTGATCTTATCCATATCACTTCACTCATTAGGGTAAAGAGACCTAAATGGATGTTTCTCTGTTTTTATTTTTCTTTTTCTTTGTGTCCTTGTCGTAATATTGAAATTCACCCTTTTCTTCATCTATCCATTCTATGCAATTTCACTCTTTGACTGTTCTGGGCCCTCCATCAACTCCATACAAGTGTCTCCATATACCTGTCAGAAAAACAGAAAAGCACTGTCGAAAATCTCATGTGTCTTTATCAAGGTGTCGTAAGGTAGAGCTTGGGGGGGGGGGTGAGGACTACTCCTAAGGACCCTAAAAAATGTGGAGCATAATTGAATTGGTCTGGGTTGGGGCCCAATATAATATGCTTTCATGGGGCCCTAAATCTCTAGCAGCACCCCTGGTCTTTATATGTATTGTGTAAATTCAAATACAACTAGGAGGCATTCATTATTTCCTCCTTCTTGCTCTCAAAAACTACTGACTACATATACTGACTACGTCCCACTACAGCTGCCTCATGCGTGAAGCCACCCACGTCACACTGACGAAACCCCGCCAGCCCTGGTTTAGTTTTGCCTGCATGTTCCTCCAGGCATGTCTGGCGACACTACCTCGATCCGATCGGATTAATAAGATGAGCTTCTGCGATTCTCATAACATCACATGGCTTCACCTCACATGATTACACATGCGCTGTTTTAATTTTTGCTATTTTAGTTTAGAATTTATAACTAACACGGAGCGTGTTAATTAATAAGCGCTGCTGTCGTTACAAAGCCCGTCCCACTATATCATATGAATGCAAATTACAAGTATGAATAAAAGAGTAAATCCGAATGAGTAAAGCAGATACAAGGACTTGATGGCGATTAGCCCAATATTCTGTTTTCATGGTCATCCAGTGCCCAGGGAAGTCTTTGATAAAAGTGTTGCCATTCCTCGCACGAAAACATTCAACAGCCAATCAGCTGTCGCCGAAGTCGTCCTACTTTACATAATCCCCGGCGCGATCCAATTAGCGCGCAGTGGGCGTGGCCTGATCCGCACGCCGGGTAGAATGCCTTCGGTGTGTGATATTTTCGTCACTTGAGGATGGCGACTGCTGCCGTCGGCGAGCGCAGTATTTCGGGAAATAGTGCAATTAAGCCCCACAAAGAGCACCTGCGGAAGGGCAGAGATCCGCGCAGGAGGCAGGCGGCCCTTCTCTTTCTTAATAACATCTCACTTGACGGACGGCCGATTTATCACTACGGCAGTGGGGAGAGTGATCAGAAAGATGCCGAATGTCAGGGTTCCGAAGCGGGGAGAAGCGGGACCTTCCCCGCTCTCTCGCCCTCCGTCTGCAGTGGCGCCTGTAGCACCGCGCCGAGGATCGGGGTTCTCAGCGTGCCCCCGATTCGGGTTGTGCCCACGGACTCGGGGTTTAATGCTGTCGAAAGGGGTGACATGTTTCTGGAGAGGGAGCGGGGCGCCTTCTCGTCCCAGGGGAACCTCCTCTCCCCGAGCGGGCAGACTCTCCTGGGAGCTCGCAAATCGCCGACCCTGCTCTCGGTGCAGACTTTCAGTCCGATACCGATGGACTCCAGGCAAAGGTATTTGATCCTTGCTTTAAAATGTGCAATATTAAGTTTTCACTCCGTAGCATCATGTTTCTTTTCGCCGTATTTCTTTCCCAAGTTGGTGCATCCTCCGGCAAGTGGAAGTTCAAGCGCCGTTTTAGTGTCCTGAGTTTGGCAAATGACCCAGATATTTTTATGGAAATAAAAACAGGGATGCTCATGTGTCTGCCAACAGGACCTTGTTAGATAATTACTGGCGGTGGTCCTTAGACACTCATGTAAAATGTGAGGTTCTAGACTGTCCCAGGCAGCCCCCCACATGGTCTTTACTGTATATTCAAGTATAAACGGTGTATCAAGTATTTTTCATCACTTTTTAAATACTTGATCGTAGTATTTGCTGAATGGAAACCAGCATATCGCTGCGTTTGCAAGCTGTTTTGTTATAAAAGGTGTCATGCCTCACGTATGAATTAATTTCCGCTTTCGTTTGGGTTGGATATCCATGGCTTTTATAAACAAATAGGGAAGTCACTCACATCGTCTGAAAAACAGTCATTTAGATACTGTGATTAAAATCCGCTGTATCATATATTACTAATTGCTGCGTTTGCCTTTCGTATTTTTTGAAAGTCACACTCCTGAACACGCCTCATTTGTAAATAGGCATGAATCATGGAGCGCACTGTGTTATATTCGTTTAAGTTCAAGGGCACCCTATGGACAGTGCGATTGTATATTAAAGATTTTATATCGATGATTATGCTTCTCCGCGTGGCAAATAATGCAAGAGTTATTTAAAAATGTCAAGCGTTAGTTCCTGTATGTTAAAATCCCACTCACATAATTTCAGATGAGATCATAGATTGATAAAGTGCATGCCCAAACAAGGCAGTTTCTTTTAGAAAAGAGAAAGGAGTTCTTTTAATTGCACTGGGTTCTCTTCCCTGCACAGCAATGCCTATGTGAAAGCCAACTTGTGTTTTTTGGTTTGCTTTTCTACTTGTTGGATTTGTCAAAAGGCTCATTGTGAGCATGCCTGAATATCACCAAAATAAAACAGCTGGTTTCGGGTTTGAGTGTAGGTGATGCAGAGATGTTTGCATGGTGGTTTATAGGTAAAAATATGAAGAATTAAACTCCTGGTACCTACAGTTTTTGAGCTGAACTATATACATATAAATGCTAAGTGGAACCTCAAAGTTAAACTGCCGCCTTCCTAATTATAACCACATCCCAATGTTTGGCCATGCGGTGCTGATTTTGTCAGAGGCAGTGGTAAATACACATGTTAAAAATTAGAGGGTGGTGTTTCTTCTTTGACCTGAGATGTTTACACTCCAAGACTTTTTAATGAGGAGTGATCTAAACATCAGGAATCACTTTGAAATTTAGTTAATAGTTTTGGAGCAAGTCTGATTGCCAGGACGTTGGAATATCATTATGCAGTTATGTTATTCTGGACAACTGGCTGTAAGGAGTGTTTGATTTTTAATCATATGCAAAATATATTGCACAGGTAATTTTGTACTGTACTCTCAAAATATTGAGAATATTTTTGTTAAATAATACATAAACTTTTAGTGAGGTTGGAAAACTTTCTTTTCTCCTTTAAAGTATATTTTTTATCTTCAGTATTACTAAAAGTGAAAAATTTCTTTTACAATTTTTAACATTAAAGCATTGCTTTGAGAAGTTCTCATAGACCAATAAAATTTGATATTTTCAGGGTCTTCTCACATATCGAAACCTCTGAATCTGTTTAAAATATGATTTTTCTTGTGTTACTGTGTTAGTTTGGACAAGACCTCAGTTTTTTGGAAATGGATAATTACTCTTGAACTGTGCTTGGCTCATTTGTTTAATTGTTGCCCACATGTTAATTATACAAACTGGAATTTATTGCTGGTGAAACCTACATTTTAAAGCTTAAAGTTTTGCTTTAGTTTTATTATTTTCTCTGTGTGGTTGTAGGACTAATAGTTGGGCTCTGCGGATTCTGTAGGTTTTAATGACATCCAGGCATCAAACTATTTAACTAAATCTACCGCCAGCTTAACTATGGGTACATTAAATCTGGATGTCATGCCGCCTTATTCCCTGGAGTTATAAACAAATAAGGAAGTTATATCAAATAGGGTCCCCCAGAAACAATCAGTCCTTAAGAAAAATGCTACAAACATTTGACAAACATTTCAGATTTCCAGGGAGAGCACATTTCCAAAAGTGCAGCAGCAATTTATGGCATCCAGTTTCAATTCAAATTCAGAAGCCTGTCTGAATTTGCCAAACAATTTCTGCTTCAGGTTTAAGTGCAATTGGGAAAGTGTCAGCCCCATGACAACACCCTTCAGACAACTTCAATATATCAGACAACTTCAATATATACGCGTATATAATCTCACAGCATTTAATGACTGACATAGTGCTGCACAATTGGAATTAACTTTAAGCAACCATTTGGTCTTTGTGAATCACGACAGTATAATGCTGATTTATATTTGTTGACATGGTTAAGATGCAGTTAGTCCCATAGAGGCACGCTGAATATCTGTACTTGCTTTATAATGCATTGCATCAAAACATCTGGAGTTCAGCTGTCATCCTCAATTTACTTTATATTATTTTCAATCCACGAGAAGTTTTTTTCATGTGATTTCAAAAATGTATATAGCAATAAAATCTAAACGGACCCTGAGAAGATGTTTAAATATTTAGTCATAATCTAAATATTTAAAGGAAATTAGTTAGTCCGTTTGTGCATGCGTGTATATATATGTGTGTATGTGTATGGGAGTGAAACAGCTGTATATGATTGCTTTTCGGTGTCTGTGTTTAAAAAAAAACAAAAATAATTTTTCTCGCTAAAGGTGTAAAATGTAAAGGAAAAGCTACTGATATCTCTCCCTTTGTGGCATGGGACCTGTTTCTTCTTTTCGTGCTCAAACCCCAGTACGTCCGCTTGGTCATGCACAAAAAAACAGAGCAGATGGAGAGCACTCTGGGGGAGAAGGGCAGAGGAACGGTTGCATAACATTGTCCAGTCCAGGCATTTCCAAGCAGAAGGTATTTACCCTAATGCCTGGCCCAGGGTCTATGGCTGAGGTCACTGTGATGGTGGGGTGAGCCTATAATGGCCTCTTATGCAGCCGTGACAGTGGAAAGTGCAACAGCGTCTCTCTGCTCATGGATGATGCAGCTGGGTTGTTTGCCAGATTTTATTTTAAGGGCACTGTAATAATCACCAGGGTTTAGCATGTTTTTGCCTCTAATGTAATGAATGGGTAAGTGCTGGTAAGAGGTCAAAGGCCTGTCAGATTTTTACATATGGCCATTTAGGGTGTCCCGTGGCTGTTATTCAGCACTTTACTTAATTATTCTCCTTTTGGAATAGTTAAAGCATGAATGTGGGGGACACGCTCTATTCTTTTGATATTGAGTATTAATGATTTGGTGTTAAATAGGCCTGAACTTTTACAAATAATACCTGCAGTGTCAGCCAAGTATGTGCACGGTGAAATGTAACTGGATATTTATGATTATCAGATGTAGCGGATTAGTGGTGCACATTGATTTCCATATTTAGGAAAATTCACGGAGCTGCCTATTGGCACAGAGGTTTCCGATTGCTTTGTGAAAAGGAGCGTACTCTCTGGATGCAGCTCTTTCATCTTTCACGAGTTTCCCGTTTCCTGGCATTTTAATGGCCTGAAGTTACAAGCCGGGGCTGCGGCCACTGAGCCCCTCTGTTGTTTGGAAACGTACGATTATGAACTAATCAACCGCTGAGCCTGTACTGTACACCACATTTTCAAAGGGATTAAATACTCAGAGACTCTTTCTCCAATTGCCATTTGCATTCTTATATAATTGATAACCAGATGTACTTTAACTGGCCATTTGCACGTTTTAATTGTGATAAGTGAATGTTGTAATTGATAGTCGCATGAAATATTGAAGAGCTGGCAGAGTCTCTTGTCTGTAAACTTGGTGGAAGGTTTGCTGCGATGAAGGTTTGTAATTTGAAATAAAATGTCATCAGTCATTGCTAAATGTAATTACTAGTCTCCGCTTGTCTATAGGCGCCATTGTCAGGTACACATGTGGTCAGTGTCATGGCTCGTTGCTGCCTGTCCCAAATGCTATGCATGTGTTGTGTAATGAGTTGTGACTTCACACCCATTTGGTTTCCTGTTTTCTACCAGCACTTTCTCTGTGAGGGGGGGTCCCGCTGTCTCTTTGGCAGAAGTGGGTTTTAGGGGGCTGCACCGTGTCGTAATTGTGTGATCATAGTAAATACTCAAGTAACTATTAAACCACAAAGAGATCACAATAATATCATTGCCTGGGCATGTATCACTAATTTTATATTGCTTTCTAATACAAAAAAATTTGGGGCATAAATGGATTGGACTGGGTTGGGGGCCCAATATTATATGCTTTCGTGGGGTCCAAAATCTCTGTGTCAATAAAATACAAAAAAAAGCTGTTTTGACAGAATAGTTTGTTTTTGCTAATGGGGAAAAAAAACAGCTGATCCATAAAGTGGACAGTGTATGTGTGCATCTTCGTGAATACTTTGAACAATTAGAACAAGAATTTGGAGGATAACGCATAATAGAGAAATCCAACCTCAGAGGCTCTGCCAACCCCTTCTCACAGCAGTTCATTATAATTTCCCGAACACGGAGAAGTGAAAAAGGATGTTCAGTGATCTTATGCAAGGAGTACATTGATCACGGAACACGTGCATTTTCACATTTTTGTTTAAATTTTATTTATACCATTATCAGCATATACCTTTTAGAATAGTTTTGCAGAATAGTACGTCTATGCACCACTTTCTAAATGGATTACTTTCCCACAAGTCTCTCCCAAAACTGGTAGCGGGACGTAAGGGCAGATTTTATTGCTTGTTTTGACGATGGTCATTTGTTGAAGCCAAATGAGACTGACCAAAATTAACTGCTCATAATATCATAGGTGTTTAATCATATGACCTTTACGATTTAAATAACTGGGATGAGCTGAGATTATACAGTACTTTTGGAGTATAACAAGATTGCCTTCTCCACCCCGTTTCACCCGTCCCCCTCTGTTGGCTCAGGTCACACACCCTGTCTGGCTCCACAAGGCCAAGAGCCATGAAGAAGGTCCATTTCATCAAGAACATGAGACAGTATGACACTCGTGAGAGCAGGTGAGCTACGAGGCTGCGTTTCAGAGAACCACATCCTCAAGACTGTCTTTTCAATGGACGCCATCGTTCACCTACAGTCTTTTGCCACTGGTTTTAAAATTAGTTTTCGGATCTTCCAGCCCAGTTTACAGTTTGACCCAGTGTAACATGTTACTAATCTATGGTCCAGTCAGAGACTTGATCTGTATGGCAGGTCATGCCAAAGTGAGCCGGAATTTCAGTTCAAGAAAATGGTTGGTACAGGAGAAATTTAATATAGCAGTCTCTTTCGGGTGACTTTCTCATCCCTTCTTCCTAAAATAGTAAAAAAAAAAAGGGTCCCGGGTTTAAGAGTGCTGGCTTGGGCCCAATGGAAAAAACTGAGTCACAGAAGGGCGACAGTAGTGATCACATGATGATGTTTCTGATTGTTATTGTTTGTTTTCCTGTTAAAAAAGTTTTCCCAAGGTTTTTTTTCTCTCTCTCTCCCTCCCCCACTCCCAAAGAAGCAGATAAGACTCCTGTACTTGCAATGTAACATTTGTCTGAAGGGGGATTGTGCTTTGTCATATATATTCACTGTTACTTTTTTCAGCCTTGCTGCATAGGGCACCAGAAACCAAAGAATATCGAATCACTGCAAACGCCGGGGTAATTTTAATGCTGGTATTTCCTGACACACGTGCTGTCGGGGGGAAAAGTGAGAGTTTTCTGTTATGCGGGCATGTGGCTTGCTTGTTACAGCTTAACCACACTACGGCGTGATAGGACGTGTCTCGGATGTACTGCGCTTCGGACTTCCCCGCGTCCTTTTGCCTGCTTGCCGCTTCTCCTGCGTGCCTGTTTGTGAACATGCAGAGCTGACAGAACTCTGTCCTGTGCTGCCTGTTACAGGATCGTCCTGATATGTGCTAAAAGGTCCTTGCTGGCTGCCTTTTCAGTGCTGCCATACGGAGAGAGCATCCACATCAGGTACAGTATGGCCCCCGCGCGCTCTCGGCACCTCCCCATCCTCGCATCTTCTACCTCTTTCATTTTGCTGAGATAAATTTAAGTGAAATCTGATGGAAATTTCACCAGCCTGTCATGCAGGTAGCTTTGGGTTTCGAATGTAAATGGTTATTCCTCAGTAACGTTCTAAGATCGAAGTTTTCAATTTATAAGGATTTGGTTCTGCTCATATGTAAGTTCATTCTGGAGGGAAATTAAAATGTTCTTTCCTGGCCAGAAAAACCAAAAATGGAAGGGGAACTTTCACCATTCTTGCACCATTTATCAATAAATAATTGATTGATAAAATCAGAAATATTCAAGAGGTTAACTCCATCCATCCATCCATCCATCCACATATACTTGTTCTGACCTGCCTACCCCAATCAAGGTCATGGGGTGGGTTGTAAGGGAGGGGTGGAGCTTATCTCAGGCAGCCCAGCACATACGACTGGGCTACAGTCTGGATGAGATGCCTGTCTGTCACAGGGCACCTACACATATACAATGACAGTCTATGGGCAATTTAGAGATGCTAGTTAGCCTAATTTTTAATTTGGACTGTGAGAAAAAACCTGAGTGACTAGAGGGAGGCCTCCCAACAGGAGGGGAACAGCACACACACACGTTTGCGATTATATCTTTGTGGGGACTCTCCATTAATTTCTATGGGGAATACTTTAATCCCAACATGACACTCTAACCTCAACCCGGCCCTAACCTTAACCATAAGTAATCAAGCAAAATATGAGACTTTTGGCATTTTTAGTTTTTTCATTGCTTTCACAGAACTTTGTGGGGACCCGAATAATGGTCCCCATAATGTCAAAATAACAGGTTTTTATCATATTGTGGGGGACCACAATATAATCCTAAATACATATATATCCTATAACACGCAACATATATATCACAATATGACAGAGAGTATTTATTTTTATGGTGTCTGTTACTTGCTGAAATAATTGCATTGCATTCAATGAATGCTGCAAGTAGTTTGTGTTTTGCATGACACATTAGAGATGGAATCTGTGTTCTAAAACTGATCTCTCCCTTCTGGAATTTATTTATAAGTTTATA
This sequence comes from Petrocephalus microphthalmus, assembly GCA_026774405.1. NCBI lineage: Eukaryota > Metazoa > Chordata > Actinopteri > Osteoglossiformes > Mormyridae > Petrocephalus > Petrocephalus microphthalmus. The sequence goes on along the minus strand of JAODKK010000105.1, from coordinate 8,339,795 downwards.
GTTCTTAGAAATTGACACAGTATGAAATACCCCTGTTTGGAGCTCTATTTAGGAAGGTTCTCCCCTTTCGATCTCCTGTGTAATGTTTGTTTTGGAGAACATTCCTTATTTAAATATTCTGAGAAAGCGCCTGGCTTCAAAAATACACACATTTTGTCATTTTGTAAGTTGTTCTGTGAAGGTCCTGTAAACTTGTTGGAAAAAACATCCGTCTTGTAAAATGTAAAAAAGTCGTCTTCGCCTGGTCCCCTGGGTACCAACAGTTCCCAGAATCTGTCCAAGATGCGACATAAGCTCCCTCCGCTCTCCATAATGAATTTTTCCTTTGACAAAATAAGCCCTTGGGCTTGGAACTGCAGTGTGTACGTGTGTGCTGTGTGCGCGTTCGCACTGGCCCAGTGGGCGAGAGAGCAGTGGACATTGCTTTCCCACGCCTAGCTTCCCAGACCTTAGGAGTGCTGAACTTGGACCCCAGCACACCACCCCCCACCCCCTCCACTCCCGTCTGCAGATGCTGGAGAAAAGGTGTCTGTGGTGGTCCAGTTAGTCAGAAAGCAAACCGCCATGCGTGTAATACAAGCGGTCAGCGAGGGAATTTTCTGCTGCCCACTCACTCAAAATGGAGCTGGGGGGGGGGGGGGGGGGGGGGGGGAGTGACGCTGTGCCAGTCTCTTTGTGATCGTCGCAGGATCCGTCACAGGACAGATTCTCATTTCCAGTTAAGGGACCTTATGAACTTTTCCTGGCTTAAAGTTGCAGAACAGCTACTGTAAATTTATTTTCAGTCATGATAATATTCTGCTGTATTCCTGTCCAGGATAAACAGTTGTAGGATGGATGGATGGATGGAAGATAATCTTCTGCTGACAGGCCTTGAATTGAGATTATTGCAGTGTGAAATTTTAAAGTAATCATACAAAAAAAGCATGAACAAAGGTACACAAAATAGAGTACAGTCCACAGAATAAATCAATCAGTTTCCGTTTCGTACTTTTTCCTACGTCTGAAGCTGCAGCGTGTACTTGTGTACGTGTGTGCTGTGTGCGCGTTCGCACTGGGCCAGTGCGTCTTCCTTGCGTGTGCGTTCTCTTCCTTCGTTTTCCTTTTCGACGTGCTTTGGAATCGTGTGGCTGCTTGCGAGAAGCCGACGTGTGGCCAAGCTAAGGGGCTCTAACTCGGCCGCGCGCTCTCACGCTGTTTTAGTGAACCGCAGCTGGACATTCCAAGACACAGGCGCTCCTCTACCGCAACCCTGGAGATGCTCCCTGGTCTGGAAGGCGTGGAGCTGGGTGCATATGGCAAGGTCAGCCAGAAGGGGGCCCCTCGGGACATTTCAGCACGTCAGCTCCATCATCTGTGACAAGTACTTTAATGAAATGATATTTATGTAAACCACCACCCTTGCGCTTATGTAATGCTCATACGCAGAAGTTTTATGGGTCGTACGCTAACATTTTTTGATTTGTAAACATGAGCGTTTCTCAAAGTTTCGAGTTTCGGAGAATCGTTCTGTTGCTGATTGGATGAGCACTGTCCATATGGGTCTGGGTCTGAGATGTACCTAATGCTCATGGAACACATTGGTTTCCAAAATAATACTGCTTCTCTGCCCTGCAGCTTACCCAAAGCAGCCCTTCTGATGTCATTTTCTCACTGTGGAGCCTTCTAAGTGAAATATGGCATATTCCAATTAGACTGACAGCTTCATTAATCTCCTGCAGACCGTGTCCTATGCCAGGTTCCTGTACCCAACCAACGCCTTGGTGAGACAGAAGAATGCACCGGTGGACATCACCATACAGATGCCTGTCTCTCGCACTGGTACCCAGAAGAACTGTCCACCTTCCAGGCCCAGCAGCACCGTAGGCTTGGACATGGGTAGGTCTTGATATCCATGGCTGTAGTCGATTGATGCTGAATATAGTTTTTCATTGTTCATTTATTACAGGTCACTTCAGTTTAGATTGCAGCTTCAGAATTTGCTGTATTACCCTCTAACAATCAATCATGCATTCATATTTTTACAGTTTAACTCTGTTTAGCGGACATACAGCTGATGTTTCAGAGGCAATGCCTATATTGACTCATCTATATGCAGTGTATGATATTGCACTGCAGTATTAACTAAGGCAAAATAAACCAACTACAAGTTGTACAAGTGTCCTGCCACTGTGCAAAGCTGGGTTTGGTTCAGGGACATTACTGAAGGAAGAATACTGAACAGTGGTATGTCACATTGACTGAATGGAAACCATACCATCATGCTCACTCAGTGTCTCGTGCTGCTATCAGCTTGAGAAGGCTATGATTGTTGGAGAGCCGTGACTGGCGAAAGGGTCAATTCCACTCAACGGGAACCGATTTCCAGTTCAGCCCTTTGATGCATCTGTTCTCAGGAGGGGATGATATTTTGGAGTATGACCCCAATCTGCTGAGTGACCCCCAGTGGCCCTGTGGAAAGCACAAGCGGGTCCTCATATTTGCCTCTTACATGGTGAGGCAGTCTCCCGAGGAGTGCCTGAGTGTGTCTGAGCGTACCGAACACCTTGTCATTTTCACATGCGTGCAACACAGTGGCCCGTATGTTCCATTTTTCATATTACTGGCTTTCTTTGGTATTTTATTTTTTGGCAGCAGTTCGGATGGTGTGTGGTTTAGCAGATTAGAGTGTTGTGTCTGTATCCGGAAGGTCCTGGGTTCAAATCCTGGAACTGCTGAAGCCGTAGTATGTTATTGGGCCCTTGAGCAAGGCCCAACTGTTGGCTGTCCCTGTGCTCTGACCCCAAAGCTTGCTCTCCCCTGTATATACATGTGTGTCTCTTTCATGGAGAGCTAGCTGATGTGCTCCGCTATACCTGTATAAATACTAAATAACACATCATCCTTTTCGTTTTCTAAACTGCTTTTGCAGTGCAATTATAAATTGTCCTGCTAGCAAACTGCCATTGACTTGGCGTCTGGATGAATGTTCCCCACTAAAACGTGAGCGGCCGCTTTTCCTTCTACTTAGCTGTGTCCAGCGGTGCCCTGCTGACCGCTTGGAAGACATCAGAGCGGAAGACAGTTGCTGCTTTTGGTCAGGCCTGGATTATAGGCTCATCCCATCAGTGCTGCAGTCAAAGCCAGGCCCTCTCCATTCACCACTCCGGCTGACCGCCTCTAAGGCCCTTGACTGCATTGTCATTGAGAAGCTGCCAAGCTGGCAAAGAGGCTCAGCCTCAAAGCGCCTCTAATTCCACCTCGCACTAAATATAAACAGGGGCCTCGCCGACCTTCCCATACAGAACACGCACCCTCCGTTACCTCCGCGCTAGTCTTACGAGCCGATTACAGAGCGGGGGTGGGGAATCAAGTGGGAAGCAACCGACTTTAATTACTTTTCATGCACTGTTCCTGTCTGCTGGACTTTTTCATGGGATGAAAACATTCTATTTTTGACTTCTGAGTACAGGCCTGGGGGCTTGATTGTCTTGCGTGGTATAATTAATGAGGTACATCTGACCCAGAAAGACAACCCCCATTTTATTTTTTTTATGTAGTTTTGTTTTTTTGTTATTTGACCTTGTTCCATTTAATTTGTTTGTTGACTTATTTGTTTATCCATGTCATTGGGATTTTACTTTTAAAGCTAATCAGGCATCGACACTGGATGTTCTATGGTTGATTACTTTTTTTAATTAAACTTTGTTCTCATCCCCCCCCCCCTTCCCAAGACAACCGTTATAGAATATGTGAAACCATCTGATTTGAAGAAGGATATGAACGAGACCTTCAAGGAGAAGTTTCCGCACATCAAGCTGACGCTGAGCAAGATTAGAAGGTTGTGCTTCGTGTCATATATGCTTTTTAATACCACAAAAAAAACGAAGCACGCAAACGCCATGATAAGGATGTCCTGTGTTACAGCCACGTGGCTTGTGGAGCAGTGAGATGGTACCATTTGCTGGCGGGACAATGGGCTCCTCGGTCTTTCATGCACGTATGTCAACTCCGTTCGCATGTCTTCCGTTGTCAGCCTGAAGCGGGAGATGCGCGCCGTCGGAAGCGAGTGTGGCCTGCAGCCCGTCACCGTGGCGATGGCCTTTGTGTACTTCGAGAAGCTCGTGCTCCAGGGGCGGCTCAACAAGCAGAACCGCAAGCTGGTGTCTGCCGCCTGTGTGCTACTGGCCGCCAAGATCAGCAGCGACCTTCGGAAGCCCGAGGTCAAGCAGCTTATCGACGTGAGTGCCGTCGCCGCTTGTGCGTGCGTATGTGCGTGCGTGCATCTCTTCGTGAGCGAGACTAAAGTTTGAGCATTTAATTTAGACGCATTTGCCTTTGTGAGTCAATGAGAAGGACCTGCAAAGACTGACATGTAGGTACATGTTTGTCTATGTGAGAATTGTTGTTTTTTCACTGTAGCTACCAGTTCTTTAATAGCATTCATTGCCTTTTTAAATTCTCTCCCGTGCTCGGAACAGAAACTGGAGGAGCAATTCCGCATCAATCGGCGGGAGCTGATCTCCTTTGAGTTCACAGTGCTGGTGGCCCTAGAGATGGCGCTGTACCTCCCTGAGGGCAAAGTCATGCCACACTACCGCAGGCTGGTGCAGCAGCCCTGAGCTGGGGGGCGTGCCTGGCAGCAAACACAGGCAAGGTCAGGCAAGGTCACCGAGAAGCTGAGCGACAGCCCAGAGCAGCCGGGCACAATCAGATCTGTCATCGATGGGCCGCTCCACACTTCGAACCCAGGCTCCCACCAGTTCTGCCAGCAGCTTTCATAGAATCAAAGGCATTCCTTGTTCTTGATAATTGTGGTGTTTTTATTTGCTGTCGTCTGTTTTTGAAATCGCATCTGTTAACGCTACTCGCACATGTTTCAGTTTATGCAATAACAGATTTTATTTCTTACTGTTCCACATGCTTAATGGTACGTCATGTACAGCCAGGCTTCCACTACCTTCAGATATTGTCTCCCCAGTCCAGCTTTGGTAAGGAGAATGACAACTATTGTTTGCAGAAATGTCAGTTTTTTTTCCTGAAACATTTCTGAGAAACGAAAGTGTGCCCCCCCACCCCCACCCCTCCACACACTCGCTGACACACACAGACATCGATGTGTACTGCAGTATTAACCCTAATCCCAATCATGACACCCTTAACCCCTACCCAACCCCAACCCTAACCATAAGTAACCATAAGTAAGACTGATTTTATACAATTGAGTTTCCCCTTCTGGAGACCAAAAAACAATGGTCCCCACAACGTCAAAATACCTTGTTGTATTATCGTTAAGATATATACATGACCCACACACACACATCTTCCCAGTATGTTCATATAATTTTATCAGAAACACACTGCTATGTGTTTGACTTGTACATATGACACTATATATATAAAATGGTAATTGATAAACACATATACTGTATAATTCAGATGGGAGACTTATCCAGTGTTTGAAGAAGTTCAAGTATTCTGAAGCTCTGGCTGTGGTTATTTATTTTCTTTATGGTATTCTCTTAAAATCCAATTATTTATGCTTTTGTCTATGTTTTCTAAATTATTTATTGCATTTCATTGTTATTTCTAGGTGTAGCTGTGGGGTTTCTTTGTGTATCACTATTTAACCCTTAGCTTTATTATATATGCATGTGTTTTGTTTATGTGTGTGCTTGATCTTCCAAAACAGCATCAAGGTGCCCATCGTGTCAAGCAAAGCACTCTATGTTAGAGGTGGCCTTTTTATCCCTTATGAGCACATTTTTGGTGCTGGTCTACTGCATCTGCCAGTTCTCATCCTGTAACACGCTCCCGTTTGTGAACGTGCCACTGTACCACCCTTTTACTTGAATGTTTATTAATTGTATTTTAGATGCCAGGTTAAAGGGAGCATAAAAATTTCAGTTTCATTACTGTGGCAAATTTCACATACTTAAGTAAAAGGGATTACATGTGGATTTTTTTTTGTTTGTTTACAAAGCCATATACAGTTGTTTCCTTGGTGACGCACGCACTGTTGGTTCACTGAGGAGGAGATTGACAGGGCAGGCTGATTTATGTACATTTTCCATGACCTAGTAGTCATCCTGCCACATTTGATATGATAAATGGTCGAAAGGCTTTCCTTTTAAATTCTAATCCTCAAAAACATTTGCATTTTCTGCATTTGAAAATCCAGAGGTTTTTACACAGTTCCTGTACTGTGATGATGTGAGGTTACGAGTTTGTTTCCTCTGCACTGCATGATTTAATGGGGGGGATCTTCCACCGTTACCAGTGTCATTTCTTGTCATTTCGCCTATATTTAAATGTATGGAACAAAATATTGCGCTGTAATCTAACTATCGCCACCTTGTGGTGATAACAGCAATAAGCAGCTCAATAATGTAATGGCAGGAGGAAATTGTTCAGCAGTGTAGTCAGCCATCCTGTTTATTTCCCTTCAGGAAATATTACCATTCACTACAAGGAGTGCATTTGACTAAGTTTAATGCATTATACCTGATTTTGTTTGGCCTTAGAAAATACTGCAGCCAAGGTATGGTAAGTAAATGATTTATGGCTGTGGCTACAGGGTTACTTCCTCGATTATCAGCAGAGGGTGGATTTAATTACTGCTGCAGTATATAAATAATAATAGCACCTGAAAATTCTTATCCCTGCTAGGTATTTCCTCAGGGATGGAGGAATATCATTTATGTTCTGAAGCAAGGTGTCCTGGGTATCAGCCAAATAATGTGGCTAGGTTTGGATCGGCTACTGCTGGCACATGCTTATATTTGTACTTTTTTTAATTAAAAGGCAGCGTGTACTGCAGGAAAACTGTCCTCTGAAAATGGCAGCATTGCATGCCGGAAGTGGCTCTCAAACTGTACTAATAACTTATGCTGGAGGATTTAGATGACATAAATTCAGTGATGAAAGATTTTTGCATTTCATTATTTTTTTTTCCCAAATTTGAATGACACACTGCCAGTACATACATGGTACATTCCGTTACAAAGTGCCTGAAATAGAAGGTTTTGATTCACCTTTTGAATTGATTCTGTCAAAAACACTGCTTGTTTGTTCGTTGGTAGTTACCGTAATGAAGCAGCACACTAGGATACGCATATGTGTCACTGTGACTTTTAATCACCAAAGCTTTGTCATTGTGGTAACCATGGTGCTTCCAATTTTAATAATACTGGGGCGGTGGGAATTGAAATTGAAAAGCTGTAAACCTGTTTTTCCTGGTAGCTTGAGTTTAAAAATAAAAAAAAAGTCTCTTTTCAAGTTTAACAATAAGCCCTGACCCATTTAGGCAAGTATATTATAATTTTGAACTGCAGGTAAGGGGAAAATTATAATGTATATTAAATGTGGTGTAGGCGAGAAATCACCCCCCTGCTCACTTTAACTAAAGGTTCCCTTTGTGTATTACTGTGCTTTACGTGGCTGATTGCGTCATGTACCTTTAATTCACCATGATCTCCATTTTCCTCTGTATAACAGCTTGATTTAGATCCTTGTACTAGTTTGAATGACTTTTTGAGACAAAATATATTTTTCTGAATCTTGATACCGCCCCTTGTGTTTTTTGCCCATTGCCTTATTACAAATCAGTTTTCCTCTATGCAGAAAAAATACATATGAAATATGCATAACTTTTATATATTTTATTTGTGGTATAATTAAATGCCTCATATGTTGTATATGACTGGCATCCCATCCAGGGTGCACCCCAGCCTTGTACCCTGTTTTAGCCTCAGACCATCCATGACCCGTGATTGGAAGATTAGATGGATGGATGGTTGTATGTCTGGACAGACATATACACATATACATATCCACACACACACATACATATCCACACACACACATACATATCCACACACACACACACACATACATATCCACACACACACATACATATCCACACACACACACACATACATATCCACACACACACTCACATATATAAAGTACACAGTACTTATATAAAGTATACGGTAAAGTTAAAACAGACAATGCAAATCTCCTTTAACACCTCGTCAGAGTTTCTCTAAATTCCACACCCTGTCACATTTATTCTAAAATATAGAAGAGGGATGTACTTAGACCTCCAAGAGGGCTCTTGCTTTATCTTCCCAGTCCTCTTGTAATTTGGCTCCACTGCTCACCAGCTCCCAGCAGTTAGCCATTATTGGGGTAAGTTGCACATTTCTGTAATACCCTGTTCTCAGGGACGTCAGATGCCCTGTCACTGTTTTACTGAACTTATATCTGGCTGTCATGCTTGCTTTTCAGTGGATGGGAAATGGCAGTCCAGATTTAGCGGTGCTCTGCTGCGACTCATTGCTATTATATGTTGCAAGCTCATTTGTATCTGTTAATTGCTGTTATAATGCAGTGAAAAGGGCGTAACATTATTATGCTATCCAAATTTCCATGCAATTTACACAGGGTTTATCTTATTTGAAAAGTGATAAAGAAATGATGGGTTGGCTCTGACTGGGTGTAATTACTCACTGTGCGGATTATAAGGTGTGATTTCAACTGGTGTGTACCTTGTGATATGGCTGAAACAGCCGGGGGCTTATTAATAAGCTGGCTTCCCTTATGCTACCGGTGTGGGGGGGCTCTGGGCCAGCAGTTTCCAGAAGTTTGGCGGAGATGTTCTGTGTAGCTGGTGTACAGTATTCAGATTCAAGATTCAAGATTTCTTTGTTGTCAAGGCAACAATATACATAGTATACGTCGTATCGAAATGTCGTTTCACGCAGGCTCTGCATGGTGCAAATAAAATAGTACTTTACTTCTAAGTTTGTAAAAACAGGACAGACAATACAATACAAAGTGCAAGTGTGCAATTTAGTAAACTGAAATGTCAATGAGTGCAAATAGGCATGAGGTAGATATGTTTGTGCAAATGTACTAATGTGCAATAAAGGTGTGCAAATGAGCATTTGTGTTAAAGTCTAATCTTTAGTATTTTGTTATCTGTGTCTCCAAAGGTCTTTGTGTTGTTGTTGGGTTTAACAGTCCTTTTGTGGCAGTGGGTTGAGGACTCTGACTGCTTGGGGAAGAAAGCTCTTGCAGTGTCTGGCAGTTACAGTCTTGATACTGTGGAACCGTCTTCCAGATGGAAGGAGAAAGAACAGTGCATGTGAGGGATGGAAAATGTCTTTCACTATGCTGTTTTTCGTAGAGATGGGAGATGGCTGGGAGAGGGACCCCAATGATTCTTTCCGCTGTCCTCACCCTTCGCTGCAGGGGCTTCTTTTCAGTGGTGGTGCAGTTTCCAAACCAGACAGTGATATAACAACAGAGAACACTCTCGATGGTCTCCTGGTAGAATGAGGTGAGGATAGGAGGAGGGAGGCTAACCTTCTCAGTTTCTGCAATACTCAGACCAGCCCATCTGGCACCAACAACCATGCCACGTTCAAAGTCACTTAAATCACCTTTCTTCCCCATTCTGAAGCTCATTTGAACTGCACCGGTTCGTCTTGACCATGTCAGCATGCCTAAATGCATTGAGTTGCCACCATGTGATTGGCTGATCAGTAATTTACGTCAATGAGCAGTTGGACAGGTGTGCCTGATAAAGTGGCCGGTGTGCGTATATAAAAGATAATAGACAGCATCACTATTTCTGAATTTTATTGACTCATTCAAAATACTGTACAGCTTCAAATGCCTTTCAAGTTACAGCACTGTACAAATTACCGCAGGTTACCGCAAGGCAAAGTAGACCTATCAAAGTAGAGTTTCAAAAAATTACCATAGTTTACATTTTTTCCTTATGGATAGATAGACTTTATTGCCATTTGCACAGCTACAGGGCAGTAGAAGTACATCGGAATTCTTGTGTGTAGCTCACGGAGTTGCCTTCCAATAAGAAGACAAAAAGAGAAGCAACATAAACAATAGACAATAATATAGAAATAAATATAAAAAATAAACTATAAAAAGAAAAATACTCTCTGGGTTATTATTGGACATATCCCTCTGGATTGTTGCACTTGGCATTCTGTCATTCTGCCCATGTCACCCTGGATTGTTGTGCATGACACACTGGGTTGTTACACAAACCACTCTGGATAATTGGCCATAACAATCTGAATTATGAATTATTGCACACCAGGCACTGGATTATTGCATACAGTACTTACACAACTCTTCGGATTATTGCACATAACACTCTGGATTATTGCACATATTTTTCCCACTATTTTAGCATCCCTGTAACAGGGACCTAGAGGATCAGGGGGAGGTACAGGGAATAAGGCTTGATGAGCAAGTATTACGTTAAATAACAGTACTGTGAGTGTGAGTTAGCTGCCCTTTGATGCCCTGGTGGTGCCCTGGTGGTGGTGATCTCTTCATGTCATACAAAACTTCACCACTGTAAATGGACTACTTGATTACTATAAGAAAATTATTTATACAGTATTTGTACAGGAATGATTCAGTCCCAAACTATATAACCCATATAAGCGGTTGATCACTATAATTGTGATCACTATAAGCAGTTTCCACTTAAAGGGGGTGCAATAGCACCCAAGGCTTGGGTAGCTTGCAAGAAGTACCAAGTAGCATGGAGAAAGCCCCATTAATGTTGAACAATATATACAGATTTTGGAGCAACATATGCTGCTATGCAGACAACATCTTACAGAGGAAGGCCTCAGCAAGACAACGCCAAACCACATTCTGTGCATTTTAATACAGCATGGCTCCATAGCATGTGCTAAACTGACCTGCCTGCAGTCCAGACCTGTCACCCATTGAAAACATTTGGCGCATCATTAAAATAAAAAAAAATGGCAAAGGGGACCTAGAACTGTTGAGCTGCTGAAATCCTCTATCAGGCAAGAATGGGACAACATTTCAGTTTGAAAACTCCAGCAGCTGGTCTCCTCAGTGATTTGCAAATCATTGCACTGTTTTTTATTTACACAGTGTCCCAACGTTTTTGGAAACTGGGTTATAATTAATTAGTGTCTGTTAATATCAGACGGAATATTTAAGTTGCCAGTTTAAATATAAAAAAGTGAATAAGCCAGTACGTTTCTTGTCTGGAATGGCCATAAACCATGATTGCGATGTGTTGCGATGGCTTAAGTTAATCTGTTTAAGAAAACCTAAATTTATAAATATTTCAATACCAATACGGACAACTGAGGTGTAACTCTTGGTAAGTTAATTCATCTACATGTTACAATGTTCTCATATTTTCACAGGGCTTTCATACTCCCTCCTCCACCTGCTTCATTTTCACTATAAGCATAAAAATAGCTGTCAATGGAAATTCTGTAATTATGATTTTATAACCAGTCTCATAACCAGCTACCTAGAATATATACTATCTTACACGTTTTGATATATTTCTCTTCTATAATGGCAAAGGCGGCCTTAAGGAAAATGTCGAAATGAATGTAGCTGGTTTCATTTAGCAACAAAACGTCGTCGCATGAGCTTATCTTTTTTCCACGCTATTACGCGCTTCCTTCCCGAGAAATGCTGCCAGCTTTATTAGCCTTCAGCAGCCAACCGCTCCACACCGGCTCCGTGCGCTGCTCCTAATACGCACCGTCAATCTGTGCTCACTGCTTCCCCCTGGCGTGGCGACCAGGTCAAATCATCTCACAGTCAGGCAGTAAATTGATTGTTGCAGAGCTCGCTAAAAATACCAAGCAAAGCATCTGGCCCTGCCTGCATCATATAACCCTGTAAGAGTTAAATTCACGCGGGTCACATCATGGAACGTTTTGAAGGAACTCGAATGTCAGCAGAATATGAGCATCTGGCAAAAATAGGCCTGTGGAAGCTAGTGTCTGGGCATCAAAAATAAGATATGTGAAGAGTTAATGCAAGATTATACGACAGAACATTTTTTCTGTAACAATCTAGATCCACAGAAATCCAGAGCCACTATTAGGATAGTTGGAATATTATGCTCCACCTGCTGGCATGCCAAGCATTGATTAATGATGGCTGTTTCCAGAGATCATCAATGCCATTATTCACTTTTTCCAAAAATATTAAGTATCTTCTATGCGTAACCCCTAAATGCAAATAATGTAAACCAGGAATGATCTGATATATATCAACAAATTAAGGGAATGTGAAGGTGACTGGCACAACTGCACATTATGCGGTTGGTCACAAGAGCACAAGGTATGATCTTCCTGTCATGGTGCTTGTGGAAGATATGAAACACAAGCTTTTAACGAGGTCGATATACCCAAGTATGTACTTTAAATATGTACTTTATATGGGTACGTTCAAAAAACAATTGTATACATATGTAATGGCATAGGCGTAAATTACGGGTGGGGGGGGGGCTTGTAACCCGCCCCCCAATAATCAGAACTGACTAATACAGCCCCCTCTCCCCTATAATCATGTCTCCAGCTAATTGGG